>CM029598.1:87305392-87905392 GCA_017311375.1 Mytilus coruscus
ACCTAAAAATAATGTTTCACTATACTCTTTAATTAAACATCATAACATTAATAGTTAGTTCAGTTTATTTAAATCCAATTCTAATGTGAAAAGACACTTTTAATCATAATCTCTAAACCAAAAACAAATGTCGATAGGATTGCACAAAGTCACGTGCAATGTCAAATGATAGCTGTCATATCATCGGTTTCTAAGTATATGGTGTCTATAAACTTGTTAAACAAGCAAGAAGTAGTTTCAGCTGCCTGTTTAGAAATAAAAAAAAAAATTATTTCTCATATGTAAATTGCCGTCTGCCAAACACAACACTCATTTTGGGTCTGAATAGCCCAATCCATACTTTACGAGCGTTTTTATTTCAATAACACGGATTCCATTATTAGAGATGTGTTTAAAAGAGGAAAACATCTCTTGCAGGGTTCGTCTGTAGAACGGTTGAAATCGAAACTACCCTAAAGTGTAAGTGGTCATCTTCAGTAATATTTTATTTGATACGATTTGGTAATACAAAAAAACTCACGAAAGGTAAGTTTTGCAGTCTCATATTAAACAATCAACAAACATAGTTTGATATATTAACGAAACCGATTGCTTCTAATGAGGAATAGTGACTTTTAATTTAAAATTGCTTTTGCCTTCAGGCACTTTTTCAGGAGGTACTTTCAATGTCGCTACTCGCGGAGTGTTGCCTCTTACATTTTCAACAAAATTTACTCCCGTTTTGTCATGAGTACTTCTGGCTCCTTTTTTTTAATATCACACAATACAAAGATCAGACACAATAGACTTTTTACCCTGGCGTTTAAAAGTATTCATCCTCTGATGACAATAACTGGCATTGGTATGGTATACATGTTTCGTCTGTGAACCTCAATATTAATGTTGTAGATCATATATCTGACATTAAAGATAATAATAAGTATATGTTTATATGATAGTCATAGACATTATTGTTCCCTAGTACTCGACTTATATATATATAAATGTAAGAATGCAGGTTAATGCATTTACAAGCATGTCCTCCAAATAGCCATGCTGTTCCCAATAAAAATGCAATAGATATAAATATAAACCAACATACTGAGCTTATGGAAAATATTTTTTGTCGTCCTAATAATTCAACTTTATATAGTATGTCATAATTTGTTACGTACGAGTTGTTGTAGCCCAACATCCGGCATATAACAGTAGCATGAGCTGCGTTGAACGACGTGTCACATATAGTACCCCATTCACCGTTGTGAAATATTTCAATTCGTCCGTTTGATGGTTTTGTTCCATCAACTAGTTTAACCATAGTATCTAAAATAAAAATTGTTAAGTTCATTTGCCTTTACAAAAAGGCCAGTGAACGCGAAAACGTGGGAATAATTCCATTAGATACTAGTTAAAACTTTAATTTGTTGCATACAGGTGCTGCTAAAATATTATTACTAGATAAAATATCAAGTTAGAAAAAAAGATAACATATCTATCTATTTTGTCCTTAAGTTTTCTTTTATTTGATCATTCTCGATATATTAAAAGTTTATGTTTAAAACAGATCTAACTGTGTAACAACTAAATGTTGTAGTTCCAATAGCTTTAATTTCCGAGCTTCGAATCATTGAGTAAAACAAAAAATGTATATATTATAGGGTCAGAACACTTTTACTCGTGAAAATTGCAATTCAATGTATCTCAAATTGCACGATGTTTTGAGTGTAAAATAATATGCTGATCTTGTCAATACTTTTAGTAGAAGTGCAATTACCACGTTATAGTATAGAACCATGCTTTGTAGATTCATTGTTAATAATTCATTATTTACACATAACCAAAATACAAAATTACCACAAAGGCAGAGACGGACGAATAGGAGGCTGGTCTTTCTCCTGAATTAACCAACGTTTTAACATATCGAATTATAAATAAAGAATGACAAAGGAATGAATTAAAATTGGGGGGTAAAAAATCGCGAAAATAAATACCCACGAACTTGTTTAAAATACACAATTCGCGAAAATAAGTACCCGCGAAAAAAAAGTACAAGTACAGTATTCCTCGCGATCTGGTGTTGATCGCTGGTAAGGATGCAATATTAAAAAAATATTACAAACTCATTTTACTATGAATATAGTTGATGCCAAATTATAATGTTATACATATAACAAGGAACTAACCACAAATAACAGACACATCATGAGAATGTCCACACTGTGATACACCCCATCCTCTTGATCCACATTTCCCAATATCGTCCTCTGTACCATTACATGCAAGTTCATCCAACCATACTCTATGAGTACCTTCTCCAAAGTATGCACCACCAATGAAATAAGGATTGCTGTTTAAAAGGGGTTGTACCAAATTTTAAAAAAATGAAGATACATACGTATGTATAGGACATAAAATGTTTACCCTCCAATATAAAGACATGAAAAAGTATTTAGTGTCCTTTTCGGGGACTCATCTATACATAAGACATATCATATCGCTTTGTTGTCACATGAACTTATAAATTGAAGTATTATGTAAGACTTTAAAGAGAATTTGTTTGTGTGTTTATTGTATCACATCCACTAAATTAAGCATTTACAGTATTGCAGATATCCCCAACGCCTCCTGGAAAACAATTGCATGATTTGTACAGCAATTTTTTATCGGTATACGCTTTGATTGGTTTTAATGTACAGATTTTTGATAATTTTAAGATTATTTTGTTAACAAAACATGAACAGAATTTTACAAAACAGAGCACGTGTGCATTTAAAATTAATGCACTGTAAGACTTTTTCTGCACAAAAAACTTTCAGCACAGGTTTTTCATGAGATCCTTAGTGTTCTATTTTTTCTTTTGGTCTTTTTCATTTTTGCCCTGGACTTATTTTTCGACTTATGAGTTTGAATGTTCCTTTGGTATAGTTCGGCTCTCTTTACCTTGTATTATATCCTAGTATCTGACATACAGTTGCAGCGTCTGTGGCGTCAAAGTAATTGTCACAAACTGTTCCCCAGGCATTGTTATGGAAAACTTCTAACCGACCTTCAGATGGTCGAACACTGTTTACTAGTCGAATTCTTGTTCCGCCTGCATCAAGAGAAGTAAAAGAATATTTTAAGTATCTAACTGGATTGATACGCTTATAAGTAAAAGTTAATTTCAGATTTGAATGTTCACGTATTTAAGGCGTATACAACGCGGAAGGTTGATGGTAATCTAGAAAATTGATAAATTACTAAAATTGTTAGTCTTTCAGAAATATATGAGAAAACTTATAATTATATATTGGGTCTTGTAAACTTATATATGTCACATTCTGTAATGTGCTATATACATGATATACTTCTGATTTTGCCATTTCATTAGAGACTTTCCTTTTTGAAATTTCCTCAGAGTTCAGTATTTTTGTGATTTTACTTTTTTTCTTTAACAAATGCAAAAATTGATATAGAGAAAATGATATTGAACATTGATAAATGCGAAAAAAAGCGTTGGTCGTGCGCACATATTTGTAACGAAACGCTTTCACGCTCCATACAAAATGTGTGTCGGTCATCGCTCTTACGTCCAAATAAATTATAAAAAGAAGCATTTAATTCCTAATTGAAAAACCATACCGCAAATAATTCCAACAGCATGATTTTGTTTACACGTGATATGTCCCCAACCAGTAAAATTACAGGCCGCAATGTGATTCTCTAGGCCAGTACAATTTATTCCCGATATTTTTATTTCTGAAGTTCCAATTCCAAAGTACGCGGAAGACAAAACTGTCACGTTCCTAGCAGAAAAAATATCATTAAAAGCATAGTAATATTGTCAATATAACAACTATTTATTATTCGTGCAACTTGGCGGGTGCAACATGTGGAGCAGGATTTTCCTACCTAACGGAGCACCTGAGATCACCCTAGTTTTTGGGTCTTTATTTCTTAATTTTATATTTTGTGTACTATTGTTCGTCTCTTTGTCTTTTTTTTTCAGCCATGGTGTTGTTTATTTTCGATTTTTAAGTTTAAATGTCCCTCTGGTATCTTTCGGCCCTTTTCTATGATAATCTTCAATGGTATGAATCGTTGCTAACACACGGAATCACGCTACTTCATTATATAGGTATAAGAAAATGTGGTATAAGTGCCAATGAGACAACTCTTCCAAGTCACAATCTGCAAAAGTAAACCATTATAGGTCAAAGTACGGTCTTCAACACGGAACCTTGGCTCACACCGAACAGCAAGCTATAAAAAGCCCCACAAAATGACTAGTGTAAAACCATTCAAACGGGAAAACCAACGGTCTAATCTATATAAAAAACGAGAAACGAGAAACATTTATAAACCACATCAACAAACGACAAACACTGAACATCAGGTTCCTGACTTAGGACAGGTGCAAACAAATGCAGCGGGTTTAATAGGTACTAACCTTTACCTTTACCTGAAACAATAGTGTAATATCACAACATAGAAAAGCACACTATAAAATATCAATTGAAATGGCTTAACTCAATCAAAAGTCATATGAAATCAAACAAGTGAATATACACTGAACGAATAAATTTGATCTATGACACAATATAAATAAAAAATCAATAAAATAAGGGGTGAGATAATAAACAATTTCGGAAAGTCAATCATATCTTTGAACAAAATGCCGCTATATACATGATATAACCATGTAAACCTTGAACAAAATGCCGCCAAATAGAATACATGTAATGTACACAGGTAAATGAAAATAATTTTGTAGAGTAACGGAGAACGGAAAATTTTCTTAGGATGGAGTTTTATGTTGCTCAGTCTATTGTTTTCTTTGTTATGTTTTATGGACTGTTGTTTGTCTTTTGGTAGTTTTTTATTTTTTGTCACACCCGTGTCAATTCTTTTTCAACTTATGAGATTGGATATTCTTTAGGTATATTCTGCCTCTCTTTTATATGAAAATACATACTTAAATATATCTGAATTGCAATGGCTGTTAAGCAAAATATTATATCATGGATAAGTTCCTGTGTCACCATGGAATCCTCAAATGAAGAATATTGCACATCTGCACCAGGTACTGATTAATATCCTTTAATTCCACGTTTCAAGCTTAAAGATTACTCTCAGTGATAGTGATACTAAAATACCATTTGAAATGTACTTCAACTGTTAACCTAAAACTAACTATTTGTTGCTATGGAAAACTCAGGTTGAAATGACGAGTTATACAGATATAAAATCAAATTGTTCTTAAATGCAAACTTGGATACTAAATATATCAATATAGGACTTAATCTGAGTTATATGAAAATATTTGAATGTTTTTGTTCTTTTGATGGATAACATTGGATAAAAAAAGTCCTTTTGTTTGGTTACTAGGCAACATTGTGGTTGCTAGTTAGCTAATAGGAACTCCTGTAAATGGAAGATCCAACAATAATTTATATTGAAGTGTTTGGCACATTACCTAACATTTTAATGAATTTGAAAGTCTTTTTCAAGGGCAAATGCATTAAAGTTAAATATAATAGTTAATTTTATAAAACTCTTTGCTAGGCAATCAAATGCAATCAAAAAAACATTTTGTGTTTATGTTTAACATTTTGTGTTTATGTTAAGTCACTATGCATAAACTAATGATGGATCAAATATAAAGTCATTTAAAGAGGGGGCCAAAAATGCCACTTATCATATCTTCATTATTTTTTGTAACAAACATAATCTTACTGATTAACAAAAATGCATGTCCTAGACGCCATTTGTTTGTGTACTATAGTTATGTCCGATTTAATAATATCTTAATTTCGGAAATCAATAATTAATATAATTTTTATTTACTCAGTATCTAGTCCAAGCATTCTGCATACAACTTGACCATCTTCGGTATTGAACGTGTCATCACAAAGTGATCCCCATTCATTATTATGAAATATTTCTACTCGTCCTTCATTGTAGGCGGATCCATTTACTAACCTCACACCAATACCTAGATTAAAATATGTACAAGTAAAAGTTATCGTGATGTAGAGTGATTAATATGTCAGTTAATTAATCCGTTTCTGTTGACGATGCTATAATAAATTGTAACGTCGTTCGTGTCTTTAGTTTCGTGAATGAAAAATATAACAAAATCATGATGACAATGATAATGATAAAAAATAAATGACACAATATCTTGGATATATAACCCCGTCTTATATTTTGATTTGATAATGCCTTGCATGTAACATGAAAGGTCTGTATAAAATTGATGTTGCTAAGACCAAAAATTATTTCGACCATGCATAGCTCATTCTTGCTGTTTTTAATATGTCTTCCGGAGCACCTGAGATCACCCCCCAGTTTTTGGTGGGGTTCGTGTTGCTTAGTCTTTATTTTTCGTTGTTGTGCTTTGTGTTCTATTGTTTGTCTGTTTGTCTTTTTCTTTTTTAGCAATTGCGTTGTCAGTTTATTTTCAATTTATAAGTTTGAATCTCCCTCTGGTATATTTCGCCCCTCTAACCGTTTTCATATTAACGCACAATGTAATTAGCAAGCCACGCTAATGAAGTAGAGCGTACTTGGTGAAGGTGATTTTCGATGAAAGGAACATGGTATATGTACTATCGGACTTGAGCAAATTAGAATAATGTGTTATTATTGTAGTCGATTGTCGTGTTATCTCCATTATAATAGAAATCGTTATTTCGTAGGTTTTATGACTTTCTTTTTACGTTATTTAACAAGCAAAAGCAAAATTGTTACACATCAAATCAAAACTATGGACTATGTATTAAATAAAGCAGTACCGTATTAAGCTATTCACCAAGAAACATACATTTATTGAGAAAACACCTATGGTACTATTTCTGTCAGATCTCCAGTAATACAACTGAAAAAAACGAGTAATTTACCACATGAAATTCCAATATCCTGTGAATGATTACAGGTATTACGTCCATATTTGTCAAATTCACATTCAGCCAAATCCTCTTCTGTTCCCCAGCATTCTACATTGTTCATCCATACTGGTCCATTACCAGGTAAAAACCGTGAATCTTTGTAAACCTTTGGATACCTGAATTATGAATTTCAAAAGTTAACATTTTTCTTATCGCCTTTATCTCGTTTTCAATATATATTGCATACACTTGTGTTCATGTAAATTTACAGAAGCATCGAAATGTGATGAAATAATACGGCTATATTCAGTAACTACTTACTCAAGATACCAATTTCCACGATTTCAATTGTCGAGTCAATCGTGTGATTAAAAAACAGCATGACTGTTGTTCCTCAATACGCATAGAAAATAATTTTTCAACCATTGGCATATGTTTATATTACTATTTACTTACAGACTAAGTGAAATAATGCTAAGATGATCAGTTCTAACCAAACACGAAACAGTGGCGAATGCAGCTAACAGGGCATTATGGCCAGGCCATTTTTTTTTTTATTTAACAAGTCATTATGGTATAAAACAATAATCAGCAATTAGTTTCGCATATATCTTCTTTGTTATATTTTTTTTAATTAGTAACCAGCGTTGCCTCGGATCATTACATATACTAGGTCGCTTTTGTGTCATTTTTCTGTCTTAATCATAATCACTTGCCCAGTAGCTAGAACGTTGTTAGAAGCATATTATATTTTCGCATTTTTGAAATAGTTATTATCATCATATATGTACCTAGTTTTTATCACAATCGAAGACGTGTAATTAGGGAACGACTGATATGAAAATAAATTACAAAATTGAGAAATAGCTTCATTAATAAATAAAGGCAACATTAGTATACTGCTGTTCAGTAGTCTTAAATTGATTAAGCGAAAACAAATATAGGTCCCAAAACAAAAACGAGGGAAAAAATTAACTATCAGAGGAAAACAACGGAACAAGCGAAACACTGAACTGCAACATAAACAAACGCAAACATAGATAGAAACGGTCTACTTGATAACATCTGCCATATTCCTGACTTGGTACAGGACATTTTAAGAAGAAATTGAGGGTAAAAACTAGTTTAATGTCTAGCGAAACCTCCCGCTTATTTTGCGGGATGCTGCCGTATTATAAAACGTCACATTGGCTTAGATATATTAAGGAACATACCCAACATATCGTTAGAACAACTTAAATGAAAACGTCAAAAAGCTAATGTTGATTTTCCTAAGGGAACCCAACATTGTTTACAGATATTTAGGATTCATTAAGCATTAAGGATGAAGTAATGCTTTATGGTGTTTTACAGACTCTCAACAGTATATCATAATATGTCCGACATTTTTATAGAACAAGTGGTATATAGATAAATATTATACTTACAATGGGTCGAAACCAAGCATATGACAAATAACACTTGCGTCTGCTTTCTCAAAGTTGTCACTGCAAATTGTTCCCCATTGATTGTTATGTAATACTTCTACTCGTCCTTCTGAAGGATTGGCCCCATTCTGTAGCCGAATTTGGGTCCCTGTTCATTAAATGATTTATTGAATTAAAGATTATGTACCCCTGGTTGCATTCACAGTTAACCAGTGTAGATTGTACAAAGCATTACATTATATTTAGATTTGATTTATACATATAACTAACACAAAAAAACATTTAACAAGGGGAAGTCAGATGAACTCCTACCTAAGATAAACGAATGTTTCACGACAACATGGACAATCCTACTAAAAAGTAAAATAACAAAAAAAAACTAACTCCAACTTACAACGAATATCAAATAAAAAAACCAATATCTACAAATTCAATGCAAGATGTTTGATATATATTGAAAAGTTTTTGTATTAAAACGCTTATAGACCCTCAAGAACGTTTTTTGACAAGGTGGTCACAATGACATTTATTGTTATCGTGGCTTTATATCAAGCTTAAGTTGGATCAATGTTATTCATTGTCCTTTCAATAATTAGTATATACTCGTGATGAATTTGAGTTTAAAATCTTTGATATTGCGTATTCAAATTGGATTGAATTTGAATTATATATCATTTAGAGTTTATTCACACCTCAAAATAAGCCACAACTTAATGTCAATATTTTTTAAATGTTTCTTGTGACAAAAAAAATCATCTGGCAATACAATTGTTTTTCTCTTTTGTATTATCAACTGTTGCAAATGTTTGAGTACCATTCACTGACTTGTATGTATTCAATAGTAGCACTTACTGCATCTTACTCCTGCATCACCCAGACAAGGAACGTCTTCCCATTTATCTATGCATTGAGAAATATCAGACTCATCGTTTGAGCAGTTCACATTGTATCGAGTTGAATTAACATTAGCCACACCGAAACACGACGAACATACTTCTGGATATCTAAAATTTCACAACGAAATGTTACATTATTGAAATATCATTTGAAAAGGGCAAAGCAATCATGTGAACAGAAGTGACAAGAAACTTTAGAATAAATTGAACACATACGAAAAACCTAGACTCTGTATATATGAATCGCTTACTTAGATATATAGTTTATGCAAATAAAAAAATATAGGCTTTTTTTTATCGGAACCGAAATAATCACATATAGTTACTTTTAAAAAACTTTTCTGCGTGATTTGTTTTCTTTTTTTTTTTCAAATGTCCTTAAAACGGCACTCTGCCTATAATATTTAATGTAATATCTGATCTATACTGGCAAAAAAAAAAAAAAAAAAAAAATGCAAACAACAGGTTATAAATTTCAATGCAACCTTCTAACATTTGACATAACAGCAACGCTTGTAACAGACGCTGACAGCAATAATTCTGTGAAGGTACATGACTAAGTTGTCTCTAGGAAATTCCATTAACTTCCAAAATAAACATGTTTTATTTTATTTTATCTTTAATCTTCAAATTTGTATAAATTAATATACTAAATAAATATAAATCCTAAAACAGCAGCCTTTACAATTCTTCAAGAAAACCAAATATTTTGCAATATATATCTAACAGATCAGCATGGAGAACCCATTATTTTAAAATGATATAAGTTCTTACTCCGTGTATTGTTACATGTAAAAACACGGAGAAAAGAGGTCTTAATGGTAAATACCATGTAAATAGTTTTAAAAATTAAACCGGTGAATAGTCTTTTACCGACAATTTCCTAAAAAGAGTAAATTTATTCGCCTATACTTAAATAAAGAAATACATACTCAGATATGATAATACAAATTAATCATTGTTAAATATCTAGTACGACTGTGACTTACGGATTATTATATCCTAACATAGAACACACTATTCTAGCATCCTGTACAGTAAATGTATTATTACACACTGATCCCCGTGTACCATTGTGTTGTATTTCTATTCTTCCCTCGTTTGGATATCTTCCGCCCACAAGTTTTACATTCGTTGCTACAATAAGTATAACCAATGCATTACGTAGCTTCCATATCTAAATGCCAAAAGTATTCTTCGGCTTTACGATTTTTGTTGAAGCGGAAAAGTTCTAATATTGATGTTTGTATGCACATATAGACGTTACTGTTTAAGTCTCGAATGAGTGTAATGTGCCATTTAACATAACAACTTGATTTTTGTGTTTCTTTTCGCATAGAATAATTGGAGTCAGTTTTGAATAGAAATAACCTTGATACCGGGTAAAGCTTTAAATTTTATATTCAGGAGTTTAAGAAAACGTTCAGAATAATATCGAAGATTTTCACTTTTTAAAGTAGCATACTAGTATAAAATTATTTCAAATGGCTCCTTTACATAAAAATGAGGAGATATTGAAAGATTGGCAGTGATATCCAATTGAGTTGAAATGAAGTGGAAGTAGCAATTATAGGCCATCTCCTAGTCAAAGAGTACATATTCGTTAAGAAATTGAATAATGTCAAAAGTGAACGAATAATTTTCTCTTACGTACTAGTAACTTTTGGTAAAGAGATTTCCGTTTGAAACTGAAAATCAAAAGCTAGAAAAGGACATTAAATGATTGTTGTTTGTTTGTTTTTTTATAGATTTTTTCAAGTCATGTCCTTTGCCTAAATGTCAGCAGTTTAACTACAAATTCTTGATCATTCTAATCAAATATATGAAGGTTGCTGTGAATGTATCTATCAAAATGCAATTTAGAATGATCCTTACTCCGTTCGGGTAAATATAACAATAGAGGAACAAGTCTAGTATTACATGAGCACACTTAAAACGGGTAACTGATTACTCGTTGAATACTCTTTTAAATAGAAATTTCCTCTATTAACTCCCTTCCAGATGAAATTAAATGTGTGTGTACAACGATCCATATGTAAAGTAAAATTAAAACTTACTGCATGAGATAGCCACTGTGTTATTTGGTAAACAGGTTGTGTTCTGTAAGTTACTTATGCTACAGTCTGCTATATACTGTTCAGACCCGGAACATTGAATATCATCAACAGCAATATGGTCCTGTCCTTCATCGATTGAACTCATTGTAACTATTTCTGGTGCGCTGCAATTATAATTATAACAGACTAATAAACAAGTGTTACAAATTAGAAAACAAATTAAAGATAACATGCTTTAACTTAGTACGTTCCTTTATAAACATTTAGACATTTGAAACACTCATTATGCATACAGTCCGTATTTCATTATCCTTTGGTTTTCAATGTCAAACAAATAAGTCCACATTCTAGTAACTGGGTTTTAAAAATGTGGTGTCACTTGTATTATTGGACATTTGAACATGCATATGAAATATATAGAGTTCAATTGAACTTAAGATTTTTTCCCAATCAGAGAATTATAAATATGAACCACTATTTCTAGGCTTTTTGATATCGATTTTTTATAATATCAATTTTAATTGAATCTGAACTTTTGAATCATAACATGTAAGCTGTTCTGGGTATGATCAGACTGGGTACGATCATCTAATTTTAAATTATGATTTATGTTAAGGGGATAGTGTTACATTCATGATATTTAACTGCCTCGCACTTGAACATTTTTCATAATGATAGAATTTTTGATACTGTAATGTTTTATAATTCGTGAAAATAACCAATTATTTTTAACATCAGATGGGCTTATATAATGTGATAAAAAGCAATATGTTAACCAAAAGGCAAATTACGCATTTTGGTATCCAAGTGAACGACAGATCACCATTGCAGCTTTCTTGGTAAAACTATGATCACATACACGTTCCCAAACGCCACTAACTAATAACTCAACTGCTCCTTCACTTGGTTTCCTACCTCCATATAAACGGACTGGTATATCTAATTTAGACAAAGAAACGCACCAATTTAGTTTCAGAATGTAAATGTATAATTTCTTAACTAAGATAAGATTTCCCATTATCCACACACTATTTGTTCTATAATACAACATGAAATAACGACAGCTTTGGTGAACCATAAAAATCTATTAGAATAATCATTCACAAATACTAAAATGTTACGAGTTAACGGTATACACCTAATATATAGTTCATAGCAAAATAACTGTGCTTTTACATATATATATATATATATATATATATGTTTTATTCATATTTTCGACGAATAAATCCATCCCCAATTTTATATTCATGTAATTATCTTTACTACGAGTGCTGTAATTTAGAGTTCAATTGAACTTCAGTTAATAGGGAAGCAAAACGAAGTTTGATATATGACGCCAATTGTTTTCTGTTACGACTCGAATCAATGGTTAAATGAAGATTTTCTGTTATGTTTAATACACTCCTGGTTTTTATGTTATTTATTTAAAATACATACTGCATTTCACACCAACAGTATGGTTATTCGTACAAGTACTTGGATTCCAGCCCTGGTAGCTACACATTGATATATCAGACTCAGTACCGCTACAGTGGAGGTCATCTTTTATAATAGGTTTTGAACTGTATCCATACTTCGCCACGCCTGCATTTCTGCAAATCAAGGAAGATTATTCAGTCGTCAACAAAGATAAAGTTAAGTGTTTCCTTTTCAAGAACAATATTAAAAAACAAAACTTCCAATTACAAGACCCATATACAACTAGGTTTTCTTTTATAGTTTGCCTGAAATAAAAATGGAAATCAATTTAGTCATTATTGTTTTAAAATAAGAAATTCATACACAGTTTTTCATACAATATATTTATCACATGACTGAAACATGAATAACAATTGCGTTTTTGTTCTGATTACATGTTTTTCTTTCAAGTCGATTTTTGAACCTAAAGTCATGATCTGAAGTCAGAGAAATTGCAGAAACGTTTTCTACGAATGTCATATTTAAATATCATACCGTGAAATTGACTTTTATTGTTTATTACAAACATTAAATACTCAGGGTGTGAATTTTGAAACCTTAGCTTCTCAATGTCAATGTCTATTGTATTATATGCAACGTGTCATGATGTTAAAAGACAATTTAGCCGCATTTTCTTATCATAATTCGTCTTTTATCAGAAAACATCACCCAAGGTAACAATAGCAAATTTGTCCGCCAATACGTAACATCACACAGGTTCCCGTAAAGTTTGACATCACAATTCAAAACATTTGATGTCACAATTAAAAAAGTGATTGTTTCTTGACTTCAGAGGGTTATTCTTAGCAGATCTAAATTCATTCACGGACAAAATACAGTTAAATATCAAAAGTGTAATACGTTTATTTCATTAAAACGAATCATAATCTTTATGACAAAGTATAATTGAAAAAGAAGCTAACATACTTTTCTTCAAATCCAAGCATTCTGCAAACTACGTTTGCCTCAGATTTGTCAAATGTATCATAACACATTGTACCCCACTGGCCATTATAACGAACCTCTAACTGTCCGTTAGCGAAACTGGTACCACCAACTAAACGAATACGGGTTTCTGTGAAAGATAACATGAATACGTATTTTTCGTGATGCCATCATTTGTATATTTGAAACCAATTAAGCCAAATCTATACAGATTTGCCTTCAAAGCTTTATTCTGGATAAATCCAAGGGAAAAACATGATAAATAGCTGCGCCAGAGATGCTTGATTTGCCCTTATTGTAATGTATTGTGCATATTTGAATTGTTGCAAAATAAAATGGGATACTAAGAAAGCATTTTAGTAGAAGCAAACAAAACGGATAGATAAAAAAAAACGTGCATCATGGAACATCCTTGGACATATAAAATTGTGAACAATATGACTGTTAAAAATCCAGCATTATTCAATAGCGAACCAGGAAATTTACAATTCCTTAAGCAAGTCTACATTTACCAATAGCAACAACTTCATTATGTTTGTAGCAGTTTTGTCAATGAAATAGTTTACTCATTGTAATGCCAAAACCAAAATACTGGATACTTGGCTAACGGTACCCTTGGGAACAAATAGTCAACGAACAGAGGTATCGACCAAGTGGTAGTAATAACATTTACAATACAATCTTTACTGTACCATTCGCGCAATTAGGGAACAAATGACGCTTCATTTATATTCGAGACTAACATATTTGACAATTTTAATCGTATTTAATAGCACAACCCCTGAACAAACACAATACGAAGTAAAATTTTATTTTTTTCAACACTATGCAAATCAATATATAATTTCCGACAAAAGACACACCATGTGTTGCCTACATGTGATTTTTGTTTTAACTGAAAGAATTCAAACACGACATACACTTTCTGTAGTTGAAAAAATGTTTCGGGGTTTATCACAATTTTGCCGTAATGTAAATCAGTGTTTCCAATATTTTAGCGCAAGAAAAATATATATTTTGGTTTAACAATTTGTTTACAAAATAATGCCTAGAACAGTAATATAAATGCAAAACAATATCCATACAAAATAAATTAAACTAAAGGTAGGTCACAAACACATGCATGAAACATATGTATCGTTAACCAGTACATAACTTCCACATGTAAGTATTATATTATAAGTATTGTGCATAATTAATTTTGTGATTACATGATCATTAACTTTTCGACAAGCCTTTCACCTAATCAGTAAATGGTAATGCCAACTTTCTGATTTGTTTTTTTCTAAAGTATCTACATAAACAGATGAGGGGTTTTGTTATTATTAAACAACCGACTCATAATTTTACATGGTCATTATGGTAGATATGGCATAATTTGTTAGATCAATATGATTGTGTTTAGCAATTGTTAAGCGGTCGATCCTTCCTCCATTCTATGAACGGGACGTCATAGCACAACAAAGTAACAAATTAAGATTGAACTGTTTTTAAAAAAAAAAACAGCTATGAAACACATTTAAATCAAGGCATGCTGCCCAAAAGTACATGTAGTTATTGAAAGTTAGCTCAAAGAATAATGTTAAATAATAAAAACACAAAACTAAAATATAAAAAGTCACCCTGTTAAGAATTACTATTTAAAGTTTCTAAACACTTGTATATGCAATCTGGATAAGTTTTGTATATGCAATCTGGATAAGTTTTTTGCCAGAAATATAAGTATCGACAGAATGCATGGCCATAATTGAAATTAATTTGATTACCCTATGCACGTTGAGTAATATGCTATTTTTTAAAAAAGAAAAAAAAAATATTGAAACTTATAGAGGCATCTAGAACACATCTGCGACATCGCAGGTATTTGACGGATTTAAGTACTTACGCCTAATTTTAGCCTGGATTTTTAGTATTCGTATCGTCATTTGATAAAGTCATGTTGATTGTATAAGGTGCACAGTTTTCTCTGCCTTGAAAATCTTTCTGTTTTAACCTGTCCTGGTTTTTCCATTTCCATTACTCCCAACTTGTGGAGGTGTGCCTTTGCTGACAGAAGTTAGACAGATACTGATAAAGAATAAAACCGGAAACTAATTAACATTTAATATTGGTTTCGGTATCGGATTCGACCCGGAACTTGGTAATTATTGGTAAAACTAATTATGTGGAAATCAAAAGGGCCTGGAATGGTGTAATTTATAATCAACACCGTTGTCCTATATTTGTTATGTATAAAGTTGAATTCTTTTATTCGTTTTTGTTATGTCATTGGACCTCGTTTTGTTAATTGTATAGATATCTTGCACACATGTTAAAATGATAATCTTAAATATTAGATATTTGAAACACAAACAAAATTATATAAATTAATATCATTATTGGTTTTTACAGTGAATGATATACATTACTGTAAAAAATAAAATTTGTTTTTCGGTTAGTGATCAGATTTCTACACAGGCTTCTGAGTAAAATATGTGTATGGATTTTGTCTAAAGTGATTAGTGACATCAAAATGAATTAATTCCATATAATACTCTATACTTCAGCGCATCTTAAAGTGACGGTTGTTTCAAAAGGAATTACAAAAGGAACGTTATGAAAAAATAAAGAACAGTTCAAATTAGTATCTCACCACATGAAACTCCTATTATTGATTGCTCTGAACATGCTCGAATATTCCAACTACGTCGACAACTCCAAACATCCTTTTCAGTCCCACCGCATCGAACATTGTACATTACATAATGTCTGGTGTTACTATGACTCTTTGTCAACTTGAAGATATCTGCATATCTGAAATACGTTTGAATTAACGTACAATTCATAGATTAGCAAAGTCCGATATTGACACTTTTAGGCAGCCTTAAAGGTATACATACGTTTAGTCAACCCTCTTACTCGCTGCTCCTTAAAGCACCAAAATAAAAAGTATGCTGACCCCTGACAATTCCTAAACATTAGTCTAAGAGCTATCCATCCTTGATTGTCGTATAAAACCACATAATGTGGTATCAATCAGTTGATGTTGACTAAATTAAAAGAACATTGCAAGTTGCCGATTTATTTTCAAACACAAAACAAAAAAGACTGCAGTAGACTTTTTCGAAACTCGTTAATCACTTTTTGATTGCCTCAAACGAGACAAATAACTGAGAAACTTGCGTAAATTTCATACGGAGGTGCAAGGTATGTCGTTATAATTATATACTTTTTGCTTTGAGTGATATATGTTTCAACAAAGTAATTGATAAACCCTCATTTTAAAAGGAAATATTTGAGTTGTACACGAAACAGCAAAAATATACATGCCCTTTGCAAAAGGGGTCTTACATAAAGTAGTGGTGCATCAGGGAACGGTACGTGTTGATGTTATCTAATTGACGTTTAGTTCAAATTTGAATTATTCAACAGATATTGCCTGCAACTACTGTTTTCATTTACATAACGGCTTTCAACCAAGTTGGTGACATTTCGAAATATCGTAAGAAACAAAATCTCTTTTTACCATTATCTTGTTATTGCTAGAACACCGTTAAAACAATCATTTGTGTAAGTCTGTCTGTGTTTGTTAAGAAATGTTGTAGCGCTTATCTTATTATATGAACATTTGTTCTTTCGGGTTTTTTTTTTTTATAATTTTATAATAAGATAGTATCAACAAATTACATACTCTTCAGAATTTCCTAATGATCGGCAAATTACTTTTGCCAAATTGATGTCAGGATTGCTGTCACAAATTGGTCCCCATTGGTTATTTTGGAATACTTCTACAGCTCCGTCGTATGGGGTGCTGCCATTTACCAGTCTGATATTTGAAGCTGGTGCTTGACCTATATAAGAATCCAATGATTTATCATAGCGAATATATAAGTTAACTGCTCTTTTCTCAAAAGAAGAGCTACTTAATTCTGTTTTGCTTATCCCAAGTAGCAACGGGTCGTTTGGGTGTCATTCATCTGGGATATATTTTAGCACAAGTAAAGACTTGCAAAATATTTCTGCATTATATGAACTTTATAGGCATATTTCATCTTTATATCAGCTAACTAAAACATCATAAAACATAAACTCTATTACATTTTAATGTTTTATATTCATCAATATTGGCGTCGTTTACAATGGAAAACCGATGACGCAAAAAGAAAAGACAATTGACTTTCCATTATGATGTATCGGAAAAACATTATTTTGATTTTGTAACCATACTTATAAAGGTTATTTTCTAAAACACACATTTTAAAACCATTGTCAACTTACTCTTTGCATATATAATGCGTCCGAAGGGCTATTTCGGCTTTACTCACATCAGATAACATATGAACCTCAGCAATGTATGAGTACCGTAACACGTGTAACAAGAGCTGTGTTATTTGAAATATATATTCAAATGAACGATAACTTATTTGTATCATTTAACAAGATAACTGCATAAGACTCTTGTTACACTGAAATCTGAAATTCAAAAATTTCCTGTATATGAATAAAAATTTCAAAATCGTTTGCATGCAAAAAATCCGACATTTCTTTGTTGCCTTTTGGAGCCTCCCACTTGCCTGACATACTTATGATATACCAACAAACCATTGCTTTTATGTAATCAAATAAATAAAACGCCGGTCTGCTTTGTCGCAAAACTTCTAATATGAACATATTTCCATGCGTGATAACAGAGATGGAAAATTAGTCTCATCAGGATTTGTTTTAATTCAAGAGGATCCGTTGCATCCGAAAATATTTTGACTATTGTTAACGATTGTGAGGAATACATCGTCTCAATTATATATCACCATGACTTATTCGCATTAAATTCTATGCAAATCGAATAATTTGTGTTCTTTCCTTTATGGTTAGAACATGAGAAACTTAATCAAAACTTCATCAATTATTGCCATTTGTATATTTGGATGATTGAATTTTATATATGTTACAGTGAATTCGTAAAATCAGGGATTATGTAGAATCCCTGATTTTCAGGGATTATGTATAATCACTAAAATCATTAGTGATTATATATAATTTCTTAAAATGACCAGTAGTTTAACATAATCACTGAACATTTTAATAATTATTCTACAAATTCCTAATATGATTTCAGGGATTATCAATAATTCAAATATCATTTGTTTGATAAGAAAAATAAAGACACATTATCATTTGTTTTTTCTTATTCCTTGAAAGTTTAGGTGAACAGTAAGTATTTATATTGACAAAGGCTCCTACCATCTCGTATATTTCATACAGATTACACTCTTTACATCATTTACATTAACATAGGATGTGGCTGGTGGGCATGGATCTAAAAAAACTAATCAATCTTAAATATCTGACGAAAACAAAATTATTTTTTGAATAGCAAAAGTAATAAAAACTAGATATACAGAAACAATTTAGAATATTTATCATATGCACATTTATACGATTAGCGTCTCATTGGTATACAATTGTTTTGATCAGGTTTGAGACTTGTTGTTAAAACCTATATAGCTACTGTTAGCAAATAATTTAATTCACGTGGACAAATAGATTTAGTTGATATGCAGTTTACTTAATTTTAATAGATATAAGAAGATGTGGTATGAGTGCCAATGAGACAACTCTCCATCCAAGTCAAAATTTATAAATGTAAACCATTACAGGTCAAAGTACGGTCTTCAACACGGAGTCTAGGCTCACACCGAACAGTAAGCTACAAAGGGCCCCAAAATTACTAGTGTAAAACCATTCAAACGGGAAAACCAACGGTCTAATCTATATAAAACGAGAAACGAGAAACACTTATGAACCACATCAACAAACGACAACTACTGAACATCAGATTCCTGACTTAGGACAGGTGCAAACAAATGCAGCGGGTTTAAACGTTTTAATGGTACCAAACCTTCACCCTTTTTCTGAAACAATAGTGTAACATCACAACATAGAAAGACACACTATAAAATATCAACTGAAATAGCTTAACTCAATCAAAGGACATAGTAACACCATTGAACATACACTGAACAAATAAATTTGACCTATGATACAATGTAAATTCAAAATAAATAAACTAAGGAAGAATAATAAAAGTAACATGTTATATCGGTATGAAATGTTAAACAATTTAAGAAAACAATATGCTCGAACAAAATATCAGCCATTTGCAATAACTTTAAACACAGGTAAATAAAATAATTTTGTTGTTAGGTATACGTATACAGTTACAATAGAGAAAGGAAATATTTTAACAAAATAAATAATTTTGATGTTCATAGTACGAAGTGGAAATTTATATTAGTACCAAACACTTATCAAAGCTGGTATATAGACCAGATATAACTCTGAATAACATTAAATAACGAAAAAGCATTACAATTAGTATCAACAGGTCAAATAAACAAGAAAGTACGATTTGAGAGTACTCGCAGTTACTGACAGCTAGTTAAAAGCCAAAACAATTAATAATAAAAATCATGCATCAGAGACTAAAATCAACTAAAACACATCCCAGGATTTAGTATTTTAACGTCATGGACAGTCAAAGAAGACATGACTAGTGCAATGCCAAAACAAATGTATCGACAGACAGTAGGATAGTAAGGAGGTTAACCTCTTTATAGATCAAAATGAACGTGGGTGTGTCTTTAAACATCCCGTTTGAAAAGAATACAAATTAAGTTATGTTTTAATTTGCTGATGACAAAATCGATATTAGTGCCAATGTAAACTATATTCAAAGATCTAATTACAACATTGGTAAGATAACCTGAACTAATAAGTTTATTTAAAGGTTCGATGAGTTTACACGGATCATATAGTGATTTCCGAGCTTTAAGTACAATATTACCGTAAAATTTAGGATGTGAAATACCGTTTTAATCAGTTTTCTACAGGTACAGCCAAATTTACTAATCAAATCTTTGTATCTATGAAAGAACTTAGCAAAAGTTTTACGTAATTTATGGTAACGAAATCCCTGACTTAATAATTTACTAGTGATGCATTGATTACGTTCGTTAACATCTATGACATCACTACACACACGGGCATAACGAACGAGTTTAAGTCCATCATGGTTTACCAAGATCATATGACAAAAATGTTCTAAGTGTAAATCCAGAGTGCATGTTATTTGTGGTAAAACAAATGGTGAAGAAGGTTATAGAACATCTGTTTTATGTATTTTGTGTTCAAATGAACAAGATATTCAAACTGAGGGAACTGACCTAATTAAATGTTCACAAAACAGACAGAACGAATGATTTGCAGATCGAACAAAATTTTAGAGGAGGCCGACATTGGGAGTAATGTTCTTATACCAATTCCACGTTTTGATATAGGAAAGAGAGACTACAGAAAATACAATGGGAATTGTTCACGAAAAGACTGAACAAGGATATCGCCTGGCCACAAAACATGTTATGCTGGTCGGATCTTATACACGAAACCAGTCGAGGTTGCCTGTTCCCTTTTCAGATCCCTGGCCTAAAAGGCCAAGTTAGCGTTCTCATCACTTGGCGTCCGTCTCTGTCGTCGTCAGTCCGTTGTCATTAACTTTTACAAAATCTAAAGGAAACTACCGTTATACATGCATCTTTATAGATTGAGATATACTGTAAACTGCATAAATATCAAGAAAATAAGATCTACACAAATGTCAACATGAGCAAAATTGTCAATTGAAATCTTGTTGGAGTTATTGTCCTTATGAATTCATTTTCTACAATTTCAATAAATTTAAAATAATTGGTAATTTCTGTAAACTTTACAAAAGTCTTCTGCTTTTGATTAAATTACGGAGCAAATATTAAACCAAATTTAGCCTCAATCATTATTAGGGTAATTATTATGATGCTTACTATTTGAGTATATGGTTCCTACCATTTTAATATGTTGTACCTAACATTTTAATGTATTGATGTTATTATTTTAATATATTGTGTTTAACATTTTACAATTTATGTTTGTAATGATGTTTTAATATTTCTATTTTATAATATGAATTATTTAACTTTTATTCATTTTCTATATAGATAAAAATAATTCTTCATTTCAGTTATTATGTATAATCCCTGACATTTTTCTAGGGATTATAAATAATCCCTGAAAATTTTAGTGATTATATATAATCCTAAACTAACCAGTGATTCTACATAATCCCTGAAAATTTTAGGGATTCTACATAATCACTGATTCTACAAATTCACTGTATCATATATACTACTAATATATATTGTATTTTAATGTATGAATGTTAACTATATACATGTATTTTCTTTAAGGAACTCAATGAAAATTAGACGAGTCCAAATTGAGTTACCCTCTTTAGTTAAAGAATTTATTATATTATTATTATTATTATTATTATTATTATTATTATTAAATGTTTACATTTGAATTTTCGAATTGTTGTAGTAACAATATTTTCTAAGTGTAAATCTTTGCTTTATATCAATTGATATGTTTTTGTATTTTTCTTGAAATTCGCTGTTGTAGCAGCATACATATTCATAATGATATAAGGATACTTGGTTTGCACACATTTGTTGAGATATTCAACCAGTAGAAATAAGAAAAAACAAAAGATGTTGTTATGCAAAATGTTTGTGTAATGCAGTATTGAAAACCAATTTAACATGTTAAACGCATGGAAATTAAAAAATAAACCCTTGTTTTAAATACATTTATTTGGTTGATACTTTCTTAGCGACAACTACTATACAAACATATTTCAGAGTTATAATTTAGGATGACAGCATTGTCAATTTTGTATACCATGATTTGTACATTATAAAAATAAGCTGAGATGAATTCGTAACGTAGCTGACAAGATAACATTCAACATGCAGACAGGTTATATTATCTAGTGGTTTACTGTTACTCCGAATTCGTAAATATTTTGTGCATCCATTGTAATCAAATTCAGAGTAGTCATTCATAAGTCTTTGCCAGTAGATTTAACCCATGAAATTCCGTTTTCCAAGTATGCAGGCATATTTTAGACCACCGACTGATTTTGTTCATGCTATTCATTTGTTATTATCAGTTTAACAACTTTTTGGTAACGCCTTAAATCAAACGCTTAAATCTGAAACAATAAATGATCCGCTACGGAAATTTGACTTCTATCTGTGTTTTAGAGCCCTATCATTTTGACATTTGCTGCTTTTTAAAGAGTAAAATGTGAAGACATTTTTTTCGCTTTAGACACAAAGCCCATGTTCTAAATCGAATAAAGCATGGGCTGCATGTGACTGAGTGAAATTTTATTTCATACCGTTTTGGCGTCATTAAAATCAAAATTGATGCCTTTCGAAAGTGTATTATAGATAGATATAGGAAGATGTGGTGTGAGTGCCAATGAGACAACTCTCCATCCAAATAACAATTTATAAAAGTAAACCATTATAGGTCAATGTACGGCCTTCAACACGGAGCCTTGGCTCACACCGAACAACAAGCTATAAACGGCCCCAAAATTACTAGTGTAAAACCATTCAAACGGGAAAATCAACGGTCTAGTCTATATAAAAACGAGAAACGAGAAACACGTATAAATTACATAAACAAACGACAACTACTGTACATATAGGTCCGCTTCAGAAATAAAATGTTCAATTTTTATATAAGAATCGAAATAAATATTTTATAACGCTAGGTGTTATATTTTCAAAACTTCCCAACTAGATTACGCTCGGTAAAAGATATTGAAAATAAATATTAACAAAATATAATTGCTACTCATGTTAAAATGAGCTTAGAGCATGGCGTGAAAGTATTTATTTTTAAATGCTATAAGTTTTGGCTGTGTGTGTTGCTGCTTGCGATGCAATAAATGTTTCATGTAAGAAGGGTTTGGAAATTTTGACTGTTTTCAAGAGTCTGAACTTCTGGTGTGTAATAGCCATTCAACTTCCTGTTTACATGACTTATTAATTCAATATCAAGAAAAAGACAAAGCTGATAAAAATTATTAAGTAATTAATAAAGTCACGAATATTGATTTGTTCTTCAAATTAATCAAAGAATTGGATAAAAAAGTAGTATGCCCTTTTCAAATAGCCCTTTTACTTATTACAGTATTCTCTAATGAAGAGTGCATAGGTGATTGACAATGGACAAAAAAGAATTAATCTTATAGTAATTTCATTGTTTGCACATACATTTTAAGTAAATTAAGGTAGATATTCTAATAATTAGTCGACCCTATTTGAAACTATTTTAAATTTATACATTTATTGAAACAATAGACAATTATTACTAACGAGCTCTAAAATGGCTAGAAATACGGAACACGTCTAGAAATTAAGAAGGATGGCTATTCAGTGTCAAATTGCTATTTAAGGTTTACCATTTTTAATATTTTTCCGGTATTTTCGCTAAAAGCTGGAACAATAACTACTTGGTATTTCTTGTGTAAATTATATACAACTGTTTATTTGTAAATCGTTGATTATATTTATTTTAAACAATTTAAATTTAGTAGATAAATTCATGGTATCTAACGTGTTTCTAACATATATTTTGATAACGATCATTGTTAGCAGTAATTAATATTAGTGGTATCGCAGTACCTCGTTTAAACTAATATCATATGATGGGCTAGTCTCTAACAAAGACTTCGACAAATACGTTGAACGTACGGCTCAAAATTACATTGCAGTAGAAAATGAAAGACATAAATTGACAAAAATAAAACGCGTTTGTACCACCTTTAGAAACAGAGAGAAAAGCAAGGCTTTCCAATATTTCACAATGTAATTATTTTGAAATCACTAATATTTTAATAATTTTACTTACCGCACTTCAAAATAGCTTCATAGTGGGGTACCCATATCGCGCACCTCTACAGTAGGAGTAAGAACCGTATCGTAACGAACATTGTGAGGGTGACATGGCATTGCTTGGACAACTTGTCATAGCTATCATGTATCCACTACCGCTGAATGCTCCAAACTTGGTCCCGCTTGTGACGGTGGGATTTCTTGTCAGAACAAAGCATAAATAATATATATCATTGATAATAGTAAAGTGTCTTTTAAATGATTCCAAAGAAAGAAAACAACATTTTGAAATACAGTTGAAAGTTTATATGTCAAAGGAACAGCACCTTGATCGTCAATGTTATTTTGCTTATTTACACTTGAATAAAGTTCGTCAACTTAAGCCGAGGTATTAACATTTTAAATTCATAAGCTAAGCACCTACTTATTTTTACTGGTTAATTTAAAAAAATAAGTAGTTTCGAAGTATCCGTTGTTGAATTATAAGATTACTTGAATATAAAGAATAAGATAATTCTATGTTCATCTAGATATTTTAAATAAAATTGATTTTTGAAGGGTAGAACATTTAATATTATAGTATTTGCAGCGTTCGTAATCTGTACATGTTCGTTAACTCTGCCAAGCATTTTAATCACAAAACATTTACCAAAGTAAGGCTGGAGTAGTATCTAATCGACTGTTTTATTGAAACATATATTCGTATGACGTGTCGTGGGTGAATAGTTAAAGCCGTTAACCCTGTCGACTCAATCTATATCTTGTGATTGCATGCGTTCCTTCCGGTTATCTATTGTATTTTCTCTTTGATGTGTTACTTCATAATTAATTTTAATATCGGAACTGTTCCCTCATGTACAGGTACATATTTTATAAAGAATGCCATTTATATGATACCTGTTTACAATATTCAGACGGCTTTTCCAGTCGAAGAATAATTTTGAAACGAGTTTTGATAACATCTTTTGTTTAATCGAACCACAACGTGTTAAAACCACCACCAATATGTTTGTTTGTTTTACTTAAGATTATAAAACTAAAAGACAACTTACGTGTCATCCAGTCCTAAAAGTCGACACATTACTTTGGCTTGTGATGTGGAAAAGTAATAAGAACAAACAGTGCGGAACATTCCATTATACAAGATTTCCAGTCGACCTTCATTGCTAGTACCACCAACAAGACGTACCTCAGAATTACCTGCATCTTTAATGCAAATTAACAAATTTAAATAGGATTTGCTGTTTCCTATTGTTTTGCTAGAAAAAGTAGCTTTTTTTTATTTTATGTTCTTCAGACATTATCAAATTTCAAAAGAGGATGTTGACGAACGTATTTAAACTAGGCATATTTTCACCTGTCTGTCTTAAATATGTGACTTTGTAAGAAGTTGTCGTAGGTCATATCTTGATGGTTTACAAAATTTGGAGTACTTAAACAGAGACGGGATATTCAAACTCATAAGTCGAAGTTAAGCTAACAACGTTCTATAGTTTTGTTTTATATACTATTGTTTGTATTTCAGTCGTTTTCATTTGTTTCATTTTTGCAATGGCATGGTCAGTTCGTTTTGACGTATAAGTTTGACTTTTCTTTGATATTTACCACCTTACTTTTGATAAGGTAAACTTGATATATACAGTCATGAATTTTAATGAATGTTGAAGCTTGAACTGTTTTGCCTTAAATACGAAAAAAAAGTTTGAAAACTTTTGCAATACATGCAATACAGGGTCTTTCAAATCTAGGAAAAACTTTGATTTGTCATTATTAGGTCGTAGCTAAAAGAAAATATCTTCATCTATATAAAGGCAACAGTAGTATACTGCTGGTCAATGGTCATAAATCGATCACGCGAAAACAAATCCGAGTCATAAACCAAACCTGAGGGAAACACATTAACTATAAGAGGAAAACAGCAGAACAACAGAAACATTGAACTGCAACAAAAACAAACGCATATATAATACAAAGGGACTATTTGATAACAACTGTCATATTCCTAATTTGGTACAGGATATTTTTTAACAAAACGGTGGGTTGAACTAACCAACACAACAACAACGGCAGAAAAAGTAAAACAATTCTTTCTTTTTCTTTTTACTTTTCATTCAAAATCAAAAACTAATATAGATCATTAAAAATTAATTTTGTCTGACATCGGTATTTATAGCTTAATATTTTGTTTTGACAAATTCATTAAAGCTGGAAACATCTTACATTTGGTGCATATTGAAAATCTTTAGAAAAAGGTTTATTGCCAAAGTCATTGCTCATATGTTTTTGAGCAAAAACTATATGCGTGAAATGGTCATTATAGATGCAACAGATATATGATTATGGCGTCATAGTAACATCATATTCAGAGTGACCTTTCTGCATAAGAAAGTACAGATTATAGTTATCTTTTCAATGAAGAAAATTAATATCACCTTGAAAGGCCTCACAATTCATTAACATTAAACAAAAACAAAAATTGTTTATATCAGGGAGACAGGTTATTAACTGATATACTTATAGGAAAACAGTTAATTAATTTTATTTAATGATTTTCCATTGAACCGTTGTGTTGATAATACCAAAAGTAAGGAAATCAATTGAATTTGGAACACTTAACATTGTTCAAAGTATTATTTATCTAGTTTATTGAAACTAGTTCTGAATCATTTATCATCATTTGGAAAAAATCATTCATTATCTACCACATGATATTCCGACATCTCGGTTATGTTGACATGACGTCCTTCCCCATCCTGAGAATGAACATGTACTGATATCCGTTTCTCTTCCCGAACATCTAAGGCGATCCATCAATACTGGTCCTGAAGTTTCTCCAAAATGACCGTTTAGATATACCTTTGGTTTACTTTTGAATTTAATAATTAGTTTTAATAAGTTTTACAAATAAATCAACAACTAATAATATACACGTTTGTTAAATATGACAGATAAGTTAAAACATTACATTAACCTATATTGCTTATTTAGTCTCTGATGGATAATGATCTCAAATGAAATTATACACCATCCTCATGTAAATGTATACGTAGTTTGTACTAAAATGAAACTAGTTTATCTGATAATTTAAGACAACACTCCAAAACGTAACCAGCATATAGAAATGTATTCACTTAGGTTTCTTTTCGACCGGACGAAACCAATACCAACGTTGGTGCCCGTATGTAAGTGCAGAATGTATTAATTTGCTGCCACGTCCGGGCAGCATGCAACGACTCTTTGAACTGTTGGAAGGCCTAATTTTCTCCCTATCCAATATACATTCATTCCCATTGGCATTCCAAATTTCCAGCCATTGATGTAGTTCAACCCCTATCACGGTATCTACGTTTTGATTTTATGATAAATTCGATCTCGCCCTGAACATGAATGAAATATTTGCCTCTAGACGAAAAATAGAAACACTCAATCAATATGACAATTTTTGAAATGTTAATCATGTTAATAAGTTGATGTGTATATCTACATCTCTTATGAAACAAGGACCACCTTCATCATCTAATACAGCCAATCATATGTTTCCAATAATAATTATAAAATCGTTTTGAAAAATCGTTATTCGTTCTTATATATAATTACCTGTTATGGAAACCAAGCATTGAACAAACTACTTTGGCGTCGTTTGTATCGAAGCTGTTACTACATATTGATCCCCATTGTCCGTTATGCAGGATATTGATAGTTCCTTCTTTCGATGAACTCCCACCAGATAGGTATACCTTTGAATCTAAAAGAATACTTATCTATTTATCTTACTTACATTTTATTAATTTATTACACACTTTCTTGAGTATATAATTGTTACATTGACGATAAAAGTAAGGTTACAAGATACTAGTGTAATTATGTGCATTTACATAAAATAGAAATATGTAACGTTCGTATTAGAGACCTCGCTGGTAATGCAAGTAATCAAATACATTGATAACTTCGTTATGTTATCATAAATCCGAATGAAGTTCGGACAATAAGGGTTTTAGAAGTTACAACAAAGGCAGTTTGGTCAGGTGAAGCCCGGCATTAATCATTTGATTTATTACTTACATAAAAACAACTACCAAATGCCCTATAAGAACAGTTTTTGGTACATGCATATTGATGCAACAATGCATTATGTGAAAAATAAAATCTATTTAATTGTAAAATACATTTTGTTTTCATTTAGCAGTCAGTTGCATGTTGTATCTGTTAACATGATAGCTCTAAACAACTAAAACACGACTACTTTAACACGAATTCATAATAAATATTCCATCTAAAAATGGAGGATGGTTTATTAGTTCATTGTTGAATCACTTTCAACATACTATTTCATTGAAATCCATGTCTGATAAGAAAAAGTTCAAATTGATGAAATAAATAGAGATTATCATATGGCTTTTTAATATCCCATTCGTATCAACCCGAGGCAACAATATAACCCCTAGAGATCTGCGTGTGATATTGAAAAAGCCATATGGTATACTAGTACACTTTATTATTAATATACCTCAGGTAGATGTTTTGTCATACAGATTAGGGTTTGACATGACATCATGCAGCATGAGAGTTTAATAAAACCTTTGCAAAGGTGTGATAAAGCCTTTTCAACCGTGACTGATATCGATATAATCACGGATAGCTGACACAGCACGATTGCCGTTGACGGTATTACACATACAAAAAGGAAAATCACAAAATACTGAACTCCGAGAAAATTCAAAACGGAATGTCCCTAATCAAATGGCAACATCAAATGATAAAACACATCAAACGAATGGACAACAACTGTCATATTCCTGACTTGGTACAGACATTTTCAAATGTAGAAAATGGTGGATTGAACCTGGTTTTATAGCGCTAAACCTCTCACTTGTATGACAGTCGCATCAAATTCCATTATATTTACAACGATGCGTGAACAAAACAGATATAATAGGTAAAATTGTCAAAATAGGGGTACAGCAGTCATCACTGTGTCACAATCTCAATTAGAACAAAACAAACAAATATTTAACAAAGAAGCACAAAAAGCATCTATCAAATTTAACAACCACATTCATCGCTTACTTATATGTGTATTTTAAATCAACCCATAAAGGATTGAAATATTTGAAGTACTGTGACTGAATGGCAAGGTTCACATCAACTCTAGTGTAGACAATTTATCTGTATTTACCACTTAGTATATAATAACATATCTGTCCTTTTTAATACAAGATTTCTTACCACAATTAACATTTACAATACCACTACAATTTCTAGTCGACTGTCTCTTGTATTGACAGTCACGAACATCCGTTTCAACGCCAAGACATCTCATGTTGTACATAGCTGGATTTGAGCTGTTTTATTATAGCTTTTGCTATGATAATTATTAACCCTGAAATTAAGATACTAGTTTGAAATCCTAAGGTTTGAATTTATTTTAGAGTCTTCTTGGGAAGATGTATTACATAGAAAAAGTTTAAAAAAACAAAAATACCGAACTTCGAGGAAAATTTAAAACGGAAAGTTCCAAATGAAATGGCAGAATCAAAAGCTCAAACACATCAAACGAATGTATAATCATTGTCATATTCCTGACGTGGTACAGGCATTTTCTTATATAAAAAATGATGGAATGAACTTTGGGTTTATAGCTAGCTAAACCTCGTACTTGTATGACAGTTGCATAAAAAGTAAAATAACAAAATACCGAACTCCTAGGAAAATTCAAAACGAAAAGTCCGTAATCAAATGACAAAATCAGAAGCTCAAACACATCAAACGAATGGATAACCACTGTCATATTCCGGACTTGGGAACGTCATTTTCTTTTGTAGAAAAACGGTGACTTAAACCTGGTTTTAAAGCTAGCTAAACCCTAGCTTGTATGACATTATATTGACAACAATGTGTTAATAAAACAATCAGACATAGTAGATCAAAATGTCAAAATATGGTTACAGCAGTCAACATCGTGTTATAATCTCAATCACTTTAAAACCTAAAATATTAAATCAATAGAAACTATTGATCTGTGAATTTTATTATGCATACAAGTATCAGGAAACTGAATATGCATCTATGTTGTAATCATTTAATCTTCTGCATCGTGCTATGTAGATACCACTTGGTTTTATATTAACTTTATTGTACTTTTGGTGGAAGAGGGGCTCTTAAAAGCATTTGGACCATCGCTCCAGTCTGGCAACACATTTATTTAGAAATAAAATCCCTTTCACTTTTCTGTCGGTAATTCGTTTAAGATTAAATCAGCAGCATTAAAGTTTATTGTCTATTTGATGTTTATTTGAAAATTGAAAATACTAGTACATCTTTTTCTCGACATTAATGTGTAAACCCATATGTTATACCAAATCATATACTCCAAGTGCGAATATGCTATATATGTGATGTTCATGTTTGTGTCTGTTTAATATATGAAATAGTTTCTATGAGTTCACTTATGTTTACCTTATCACATTTTATTACTACCTTACTTTAACTATTGCTATATCCCTAACCATTTTTTCCTCCTCCGTTGCTAAAATCATACACAACTTATCAACAGTGAAGGGTTTTTAACATTATTATTAGATTTATTTATTGAATTAACATATCAACAGTCCAAAAACCTAATGTTGGATAATCACTAGACGATAGTACGTCTATCCCGTGACTACGAAGCTGTCCAGTGTTTTGCAAGAAAAACGTCTGTGTTGTTCAAACGCAATTAAACAACACATACATTCAATTGATTGATAAGAATGACAGCTGCAAGATGGCAGCATTAAGAGATTCTCGTAAATGGTTTTTGTTTCTTGAATACCAATTATGTTTTTTATTCGTGTAGCTCTCAATACATCAAAAGTGCAAGGAACTAACTCTGAACCTATAAAAATAATGCACGAATCATCCAAGATCGACCTTTGAAAATATCTTGCCAATAGCATAGATAATTGGAAAGCAAAACTCAATATCTACTAGACAACAATTATAGATATTTTTTTTAAACTTGTTGAAATATGTATAGGATGTCAAAATCCTTCATGTTTGATTGGTCGCATATTCATTGATTTGGATAGAAACAATCGACTTTGCCAATTAAGTGATATAGCGGATTTCAGGCAATACATTTCGCCAGTAGACACTTTTATATATGCAATACAAATTTACCCAGTATGATAGCCAAGCATTCTACAAACTACACCGGCTTCCTCTTTCTCGAATCCGTCGCTGCATATAGGACTCCATACACCATTGTGATTAACTTCAACACTGCCAGATTGTGATTGTGACGGCATTGATAGTCGCACATCCAGATCTTTAAAATGTTCGAAATCATTTTACATGATATCTTTTTTAAATATATAGTGGAAGAAATTTCCTGTTAAAACTTGATTTTCAGTTAAAGTAGAGCATATGCCAAATGCGACATGAACCCAAAATATCAAAAGACCAGATACCTTTACAAATTTAACTCACTTTATTGAAAAATAAAGAAGTGTCTACTCATTAAAACACAAAAATGCTCTAATTCCGCTTATTGGTGGAATACAATGTAGAAATATTTCATCATGTCTATCAAAGACCAGGCACAATTTGTATTGTTACACAATAGTTGGTTTTAATTCTATTTTGAAATCGTTACTCACGGCATGTTATAGCCACAGCTTCCGTGTAATCACAGTTAGATATTCCCCAGCCTCTGAAATGACAGGCAGCTATATCTGTTTCGTCACCTCTACACTCAAGGTCATCCATTAGTATAGGTATAATTCTGGATCCAAACGGATTCTTTTTGTAAACTGTAGGATAACTGCAAATACAAAACCGAATATAATGGTGTTTGAATCTTTATATCACCATCATATTATAATCATTATATGAAGGAGTACATATTGGTTGGCTGTTAGAAAGTACATGTGTAAAGATTAACAATAATTAGTTGATAAATTACTTTCTATCTAAAGAGTAGGTGATACTGGTATTTTTTTTTTTTTTTTTTTTTTTGCGTGTAATTAAGACAGTGATGTGTTATTTAAGAATGACCATGTAATTATCTTACGTACGATGTGGATAATCCAAGTGTTCTACAAACAACCTGTGCATCACTGATATCAAACATGTCATCACAGATAGATCCCCATGTACCGTTGTGATAAACCTCTACTCTGCCCTCAGATGGAGACTTGCCATTTGACAATCTTATTTGGGTTGCTATGCAAAAAAAAAAAAAAAAATATGTGTCACAAAAATAAGAATAATATCTCCATTTTGATTTTACAAATTGTTAACGAGGCAGAAATTAATACTTTTATGAATTTATCTGGCGTTTTACATGTAAATATCTATTGGTATGTTAATTAGTACTCTTACTCATAGACCTAAAAGAATATAGAATAGAGTCAAAACAAAATATAAATTAGAAAAGGCTTGTGTCATTAAATAACTTAACGTATTGTATAGTTATCACTTGCTGACGAAAGTTGATAGCATTTTACATGTTATTTGTTTGCTATTGTAGTTGATTTGCTATCTCGAAAATCTCTTCTACCAAAGGGACAGACGATTAATCAATCAAATAAAGAGGGCAAAACACGAATGGGGCAATTTAAAAGCATCTAAATAGGTGGAAAATCTTTAAAATTATTGACTGATAACGCTATACAAAAGTGTTTCCAACCAATCAGAGAGATATATGAAACATATATAAGGTGCTTATAAAGGGTAAATGCTGCTGGACATCGTAGAATATTCGACTTGGTAAACACGATAAAGCTTGGAAAGGGTCAATATAAAACAAGGAGATTATTAAAGATAGAAAGCATCATTTAAATACGTAGGAAATGTTATCAATTGGGTCAATATCTCTAATGCGCCTCAAATTGAGGTTTATCAAATATAATATGTAAACATTTTCTCTTTGTTCACTGATATTGGACATGTTGCAATTGTAAACATGTGACTAATCTTAACCATATGTGCTGTTTAGTAGAGCAGAGGAGAACAGCATAAAGGTGTGATAATTATGAGGTTATTGTATGTTTACACAGAATTCAATTTCGAGAGTTTACAATTGTTTAACTTTAGAAACCGCATCAAAACCGCTCTTTGGGTATCCCAAATTAGAGAACATTTATTCCCACTTCGTTCCCTAAATTCAACAACATATGTTAAAATGCATCTGCGTAGAAACGAGCGATCTTACATATTCCAAGTTACGACAAGGGCATAGAAAGGGAAAACCTACCGTTACCGTCTAGCTCAAATGAATTATGTAAATTGGCCAAATTGTTCTTATAATACTAAACATTAACTATACCTACCACATGAAATTCCTACATCTTTATCGTGTTGACATTCAGTGTGTCCCCAGTCGTTAAAGCGACATCTAGTGATGTCTATCTCACTTCCGCTACATGACACATTGCTCATCCAGATATCACCAAGTCCCTGTCCAAACTTGGATACTGGATAAAATTCTGGAATTCTTTTTTACAAAAATAAAATATTTCGTTACACCCTTTCATGAAAACACGCGTTATAAAAGAGAATTGAAGCTTTTAAAGTTTTCACTTAGCGGTCTCCTTCTGTGCGAAAGCCCTTATTTCTTATGTGGTTAAAATCGGAAAAAATCCATAATAGTAGTAGAATAAACATGATAAACAGTTAAGCAAAATATTAAATGCAATATAAGAATAACACATGTACAATGTCAAACATTCAAATGTTATTTGGACTAGTGTTAAATGGAACGTATGAAAATTTCATGTTATTTTTTTTATACAACATTTTCCGAAAATGCATATTTATGCCTTTATATACATCACATTTAATCCACCATGTTCTACATAAGAAAATGCCTGCGCCGAGTCAGGAATATGACAGTTGTTATCCATTCTTTTGATGTGTTTGAGCTTTTGATTTTGCCATTTGGTTTGGGACTTTCCGTTTTGAATTTTCCTCGGAGGTCAGTATTTTGTTATATTACTTTTATTCCGTTTTAAGGGAAACAAATATAGGAATGCACACATGTACAATGTCTAGTATCATTTATGTTGCAAACACAGATCTAATTATATATTTTTTCTGTACATAACATTGAGTTATTAGAAATTATATCATCCACTGCAATTCTAAATTGTACCTGCATTGATAAACACAATAATACCCACTTCAATTAAAGGGTACAGCTTTAAACCGAGGATTTTAAACCTTATACTGATCTTCTCATTCATATCAATCTCCGTGCCCGAAACACCATTATGAATGAAACTAGTGAAACCGGAACTGATTATATTTCCGTCGCGCAATGTTTTTGACAGGGTTTGTGTTACTCAATCATTTAGTATATGTGCATTGTTTTGTTGATTGTTCATTGTGCTTTGTGCATTTGTTATTTCATTTTGTCTTTATTAACACTACCTTCTTCGACTTACATGTATGTTTGTTTGATTGGTTTATCGGCAATTTGTACATTTTCCTTTGATCTTACTGCCTAATATTTTCAAGATCATGGACAGGTCTTGATATTCAAAAATATTAGACAATGATGTCATGTATCAGTACAGCAACATCACGTGCTCAAGTCCATACGCGTCAATTTATCAATGAAGTGCACGCGACTTCATTCGTACAACCGAAGAACTATCCAAACGTTTTGTACGCGTAAAAGTAGTTTTACTTACTATTTCATTTTACTTCATATTCCCAACAACAACAAAAAAAAAAAACCAAAACATACAGTTAAGACAAATTGCCGATAAAAGAATAATGGCATTTCATTTGTTGGTACTGACTTCATCAGCTCGCCCTAACGGGCTCGCTTGATATTCTTGCTGATAAATCCAGTATCAAAACAAAATCCCACTATTCTATATATATCCGCCATTGTTAATTTTGCTATTCAATGATGTTTACATAAAGCTTAATGCTAGTGTGTCAACTTATGTCAGCCCTCTGAAGCTTGAAGATGTGACCCACATACTTTCAACATTGACATAATAATTGTTGTATATATACATACACATCTTTGTATCCCAACATTTTACATATAACCATTGCATTTTGTACTGTAAAGTTGTCACTACACACAGTTCCCCAATATCCATCATGGTTTATTTCTACTCGTCCTTCTGACACAGTTGTACCATTCGATAGCCGTATCATAATATCTAAGATTTAAAAAAACTACATATACTATATCACTGATGGCATAACTTCCTAGTAAGTATTTCATCAGACGTGTTGTTGAATTTGCAAGTTTTGCTGTCGACACTACTGAGATTGTTCAGTGTGGTATTACAAATAGTTAATGAATTCCAAAGTTAAAAGCTACGACCATATTTTGTTATGTGAATAATGATCTAAATGAGAGAATAATACGCTTTTATGCATTTATAATGCGTCATATTCGTCGACGCTCATGTAGTCATATTAGTAGGCGTATAGTATATATCTATGCAACATGCCCGATGTTATTTCCGTGGAATAGTTAGAAATCGATCTACCTCAATATGATATAGGGATTTTTCTAAATGAGAAAGACATGTATATAAAAAATGTATTGGGTTTTTTTCAATTACATTTTGTACATGTAATTACCACAGTTTATTCCAACGTCATCCCCATGTTGGCATTTTGTCATACCCCAGCCTCCATTGGTACATAGAGATATATCAGATTCATGCCCGAAGCAATCAATGTTGTCCAACAATATGCTTCCATTTCCCTTTCCGAAGTAAGCCGATTTGTATATAATTGGATGCCTGCAATATATTGAAAACTTTGATTACTTAGGTTTGATGAGTTCTGCTTTTTGCTTCTTGCATAATGTTTTATATATATTCCGAGTTTCTTTAAGTTGTTACAATCCAGTTCGATGCTCATTAATTTCAATTAAGCAAATAATTAATTTTGACTCATGTTTTGTTTTGATTTTATTGGCAATTACACGACCTTCATCAAGTATGCTCAATGTTTAAGCCTGTACGGTGAGCTATAATTGCATTTATCTGTTTCATTTGAATTCTGATGGATAGTTTTTTCGAATATTATACCACATTTCCTAGGCCTTATATTTTTATCAAGATCAATAAAAAAAAAAATCAGAGCATTAAAGTCAAATGGGTCCGAACCTAACAGTCAATATCGTCTCAATTTTTCCACCGCAATTACATCCCTATTATTAAAGTACTAAATCACAAAATATATTGAACAAGAGTGCCATTTGATTAGGGACTTTCCGTTTTGAAGTTTCTCGGAGTTCAGTATTTTGTGATTTAACTTTAGTCAAAATGAATGATTTAATTCAATCATGTCATAAGCTATAAATAATAATTTTCATGGTGTACCGATCTTTCAGCTTACAGTTTCTCGCTATGTCTGTTATTAAATACAATTAAAAAGCAATATCCAAAGAACATAAGTAATTTAATTCATATTGAACATGTCATCTCTCATAATATTTTTCTTTTTTTTTCTACAGCTTACAGATTTTCCTTTCCGAGCATTCGACAAACTACACGTGCATCTTTTTCGTCAAACTGATTTCCACATACAGTTCCCCATGCGCCATTATGAAATAATTCTATTCTGCCTTCGTACCGACTTTTTCCGCCTTCTAAATGTATTGGAGCTTCAAATACAGATGAAAACTGTAATACTGTCTATAGTGTAGTTTTAAAATCATATACCAGTATATACATGTTTTTGATATAATAAATTAGAATAAAATTAATAGTAAATGTTTTATGCAACATTTCAGTATTTAGCTATTTACTCTATTGTTATCGCGTTGTGCACTCATCGTTTTATCTGCCTAAGTATTACGCTTTTGTTTGTTTGATGAAAGTCGCGTACTAAAGTCTTAATTTTCCGAACATATTTAAACATGCTCAAAATGACAACGATTGCATAATCATTCGAGAGAAGAAAAAAAAAACAGTTTACTAGAAAATGTTCGAAAGAAATTTAAAAAAAATCGTTTAAAGGTGCAACATGTGCACATGATGGTTTTAATTGAAATGTCGGACAGTAAATTGCGATCGACAACTTAGTATGACCAACACAATATTTTATTAATCGTTTTGGATTCGTTTGTCTGGAGGACATTTTACCTCGCTAACGTAATATTACTTTTTATGTTAAATTTAACTTACTGTGTTGTTGTGTTTCTTGGATGACAAGTAGAAGTATAAACTGTAAATAATTGAATCTTGTTAATTGAGAACTTAAAAACATAACTACAGTAATGTTGAGGTTTGACAAATGTATTACTTATATGTAATTTAATATATCCTCAGATTTAGCAGATAAAATATATCTTAAATACATATTCAAGAGAAGCGAATGATACCAAAAGGATATTCAAACTTATAAGTCGAAACCAAACTGAAATGTCAAGGAAAATAACGAGAAACGACGCACAGACAAACATAAGCACACAAAAGCAACTTACGAAACTAAAGACTGAACAACACGAATTCTTCTACAAAACCGAGATTTATGTCAGGTGCTCTGGAAGGATAAGCAACTCTTGATCTGGGCTATTTACAAAAATGATGACTTTCCTTCAAACCTTTGTCAGTCTCTTATATGATGCTTTATATGTGATGTTTTTATGTCAGATAATGTATTATGATAAGTTGGTTCTTACTACCAAAGATAATAGCAGTATGTGCTCTGTATAAAAAATACTGTCCAAAATTGTACCTTAAACTGTCAGGAGTGTAAAGCTTTTAGTGTGACATTCACAAGAAAGCATGTGCATTCATTGATGATATAAAATAAATAAGGGCAGATACAATACCAAACAATATCTTTCATCCAACTATTATATCTTGACTATGATTTCTTGTTCAATTCTTCCATCTATTTACATTTTTATGAACAGCATAAGGTAAGTCAAATAAGTTTGTGTAAAAAAAATGTTAGTAAAAGTCAATATGTTGCCAGAAAATGTCTTTGTAGGCAAAATAACATGTTTATCCACATCTTGCATGTTTTATATTTTTGTTTAGTATCATAGCTTGGTACAGGTGCATCCAGATGACCCTGAAGTTCTACTACTGGAATACTATGGTTACAATAAGAAGACTACCCAAGTTTGTCAGGAGTGTAACAATTGAGTTTAGATGTTATTTTTTAGACACAATTTTGTTATAGCTGTTGTTTTTCTTGAATTTCAGTGAACACCACCTGTTGCAGATCATCAGTAACAAGCATGCCATTATTATGGCCTTCATTGCTTTTGTATGCTCAATACTTCTATGTCAGGAGTGTAACACAAAAAATGCTTTATTTCAATATTATTAGCAAAGGTAAGTTATTGGAAGAAAAACAAGCTGACAATTATTAAAAATGACATTACTACACCTCAGCTTAACACAGAAGACAAGTCTACATTATTCCTTTTAAATTTTTGAACTAAAATTGCGATTGAACTAGCTTGTTTAAATGTGTTACACTCCTGACGTACAAGTATTGAGCATACAAAAGCAATGAAGGCCATAATAATGGCATGCTTGTTACTGATGATCTGCAACAGGTGGTGCTCACTGAAATTCAAGAAAAAACATAACAATAACAACATTGTTTCTATAAAAAATAACATGAATGCCACACTAAAAGTGTTACACTCCTGACATTTTTGGGTACATTTTTGGACAGTATTTTTTATCCAGAGCACATACTGCTACCATCTTTGGTCTTAAGAACCAACTTATCATAATACATTATCTGACATAAAAACAGCATATAAATAGTATCATAAAAGAGATGGTTCAAGATTTAAAGGAAAGTCATCTTTTTTTTTAAATAGCCCATTTATAGCCAAATTCGTAAATATGTAAGAAATATATAAAAATTTTAAACCTGTTCTTAATGTGCACAAAAATTATATGTTTAATATAAAGACTCTACATGATTTGAAGTCAGTTTTGGGTTAAAATATGCTAGCAATAAATTCTGGTCAAGTTTCTGATGTAGCATCTAAAACAAAATTCAACATGATTCCTTATTACAATAATTGTAACATCTTTACAATGTAATGAGAAAGTTGGAGAATAGTCAATCTGTCTTGCAAAGTGATTTTTCTGGACACTTTTTACCTAAGATTCTTAAAAAACTAAAGTGTAAACTGTAATTCACATTAAACATGTTAAAAGTTAGCTCTTCGTTCAGAAATTTAAAAAAAGCGTAATCAAGTGTCTAATAGGTTTATTTTTTGTAAGATTGTAAATTTAAAATAGATATCACTCTGATTTTCTATACATTCCATTAAAAACATTCTTATATTTACTAAAAAATATGTCAGGAGTGTAACAAAGGATAAAAACATGTATATATTTTTAAATTAAGAAAGCTTAGAATTGACTGAAGAAATTGGTGTGAAATTTTCAGAGGATGTAATGAGATCATATATGTTTGATTACTTATAATTTTAATATAAAGTTAAAGCTTTTGCAAAGAGATATAAAAACTTTTGTTATTAGATATTAAAGAATACACTGAAAATTGGTAAAATTTACGTATTAAAAATTAATCCCTGTATATAAGAGAAAAAATGATAGGAAAATCAACTATTACCTTTAATTCAACAAACAAACAAAACAAATTGATATATTTATACTTATTTATGTGTGTAAGTTGATTATAGTATGTTGTTGTTTCCTTTGAAAAGTTGATGAATTCCTATTTGTAAAATGTTGTTAAAATTTTAATTTTGATTTTTTTTCCATTAACCAGAGGTAGGTTTGTAAACTTGAATGTCTCTGGATTAAAGTAGAATGCTAGAAAATTGATTTGCAATCACTTAATTTTTTACCATGTTTGTTACACTTTGTCATAATAATTATTTTTGAAATAGCCCATCTATATGCGGCATCCGTCGTATTGCTCGTGTTAGTACAAACCGTTGACAAGTCTAATTCGGAAGTCACGTTCGAAAAAGAGAACGGGATTATTGTTACGACAATTCGAACATATCAACTATAACCTATAGTAAGGAAACTCCAAAAGATCAACCAACTAGAAGATACACAGATACATGCAGGCGCTGTTGGGTTGTTGTAAGTTAACATAATTACTCAAGTTCATCATAGCGGAATACCTGCCAACAGGACTAACCTACTTCAGAGACCAAACGCTTTATTTTTATTATAATTTTTTAATTTCTTCTACTCGGCAAAGTGAAGAGTGGAGCGTGAAGAAAGACACCAATAACATCAGATTTGTACTTCAATAGGTCACCTTGCGTTTTTTTTTTTTTAAATGACTCAGTAGTGCTATTCTTATAAAAAATCATCATCAAATATACCGGGCTTTTAATTTGCCATGGCAGATGCACGTTTCGTTGACATACGCCTCATCGGTGGCATCCGAATAGAAATAGTTTGAAAGCCAAATATTATACGAATTCAAATAGCATAAAAATGAAAATTCCAACAAGGTGTTGCCAAATATGGATTTGGCAATTTGTCTTGGTTATAAAATACAAGCGTTTCGAAAAATCATCATTTCATCAACAGTTGATTTACAGAAAATGAGGATATTTATTATATTTCATATCAACTCAAAATAACTGACTACTTTGCTAACGAATTCCTAGGGCAAAAACGTGTACCAGTATCGGTAGCAACCGAGTGGTAGAATTTTTTTCATAAAAAAACAAGGCTTATTATTTGGTACGTCAGATCAAAACTGATAAAAGACCAAATAATAAAATAAACGGTACAAACTATTACACCAGATACACAATTTGACAGTACGTGTCTCTTCAGTAAAGGTCGAGGTCAAAATAGTAGAAAAGTTACCCAATCAAAATGTAATGACAACCAAAATTTTCCCAAAACATGCCAAATTTAGGTAAGGTTATAAATGTCTCCAGGTAAAAAAACCTAGTGTTTCACAATATCAAGTGATGTATAAACAGTAAAATAATTGAAAACAACCTCATCTGTATCTATAATTGTAATGTCAGATAAGTGTTCACTTCTGTCCTCATTATATACCATCGGAGTAAAACAAAAGTCGACAGTCAGATTTTTCAATAGAGTGTTTGTAAGAGCTCAATAGAGATAAAAGTTAAATATGTCAACAGATGCACGTTCTGGTTACATTTGGCTCAGTAGCGGCAGACTAATTGTAGATCATATCTAATGTCATATTACACAAAGTTTGGTTGAAGTGTTTTGTGTTCACATATGTCCGATATTTTATTGGTGTATGTTGTTTTGATAATATTTGTGAATATATATCCATTGGTTGATTTAGATTCGTAATACTTGAAATGTTTCTCTCTGTATTTTCTTTTCTGACATGTTCTAAATTGCATTGAATCGACATTTTCTGTGATACATGCAGTGCGTCTTTTGATACACAGTTAAGTTCAATATGTTTTTTCCCATTTCTTTTGATATAATTTCAAAGTGCTTGATGACAGTTAAACCTTATCTTTACATAAAATAGTAATCAGCCATTCAATTAGGTGTATGACATACTTTACTATAAGACTCGAATGAAATCTGATAAATGCAAAATGAAGGATATTCTACAAATTTAGTCAGAGTGTTTACCAACCATGAGATGGACGTTCAGTTTACTTTTAATAAATAACAGGTGAAACGATTCGAAAACTTGGATCCAATGTTTCGCAGGTACGATGTTAGGAGTAATATCTGCTGCTTTATAAGGGCAATAATATTCTTTTGCATGTCACGCCAGTCGTATTCCACGATCAATTTCGGAAAACATATATCACAACTTTTGAAATGAAGAACTTACTGTTATTGAAATCGATTTTGTCATGTTTATACATATTTCATACTGACTTTTTGATACACTAATAACTATGGAGAAAGAATTCTAATTTCTAAATTTTTCAATGTTAGGAACTAAAATTGTTTTAAACAATTCTCCGCGGTCAGGTAGCGAAGGGATTCAATTTTTCTATTTACTAGGCACTTAAATATCTAAATTTAATGAGATACATTATTATGAATCAAATATATTAGAAAATACTGGTAAAAGTAAAATCACAAAATATTGAACCCGAGGAAAATTCAAAAGGAAAGTCCCCAATCAAATGGCAAAATCAAAAACAAACACATCAAACGAATGGATAACAACTGTCATATTCCTGACTTGGTACAGGCATTTTCTTATGTAGAAAATGGCGGATTGAACCTGGTTTTATAGCTAGCTAAACCTCTCACTTGTATGACAGTCGCATCAAATTCCATTATATTGACAACGATGCGTGAACAAAACAAACAAACACAATAGGTAAAATGTCAAAATAGGGTACAGCAGTCAACATTATGTTATCATCCTAATCACTATAAAAACAAACAAATGTAACGAAGAAGCACAAAAGGCATACATCAAATTTAAAATCCTCGTTTTGCTTATATTATACGATTTTATTTATCTATGTAAATCCACCCATAAAGGATGGAAGGTTTTAAGTACTGGCGTAAAATCGCGCGTTTGAAATTCGCACAGGTAGACATAAAATAATTTTGTCGTTCAAAGTATGAGGGATACATAAATACAGAGTCACGTAAAATGGATATAACAAAGACAGACTTAACAGTAAAAGTAATATTAATAAATAAAATAAAATAATTGTGTGGTACAAAGTATGACGATATACATAAGTACAGAGTCACGTCAAATGTATATCACAAAAACGGACTCAACAGTAAAAGTAATATTAAAAATAAAATAATGTTGTCGTTCAAAGTATGACGGGATACATAAGCACAGAGTCATGTCAAATGGATATCTCAAAAACAGACTTGACAATAAAAGTAATATTAATAAAGATAAATAAAAGAATACTATAACACGTTATTAAGATGATAAACAACGTCAGTACGCAAAATCTATACTTCAAGACCATCGTGTATTATTTGTGAAGTTGATACGGAATATTTATCAACAAGTTCTTGGTACCTTCCGATGAACTTTTTTAGAAAAAGGACGAGACGTTCTTTGACATACCCCTGGTTCATCAACTTTCTGCTCAGACACTGGTGACGTTTTACAAAGTCTGGGAAGGAGCTGTAAGCTCTTGAATACCGAATAAGTTGGGAAATGTATATCCCATATGCAGGTGAAGTTGGTATATTGCTACTAAGGTGGGGGAAATTGATAATTTCAAAATTAAAATCGTCTCGTTTGTCATAGATTCTGGTACTGAGATGACTGTGTATGTCAAATTCGAGGTATAAGTCTAAAAATGTGGCGGAGGAAGCCGTGTCTGCTGCTTCTTTAATTTCTAGTTCTGGTGGATATATTAATGGAACCCAATGAGAAAAGTTCGGATTGTTAATGGAAAGAACATCATCAATATATCTGAAAGTGAAATTAAATAACCTGGCTTCTTTGATCTTCTTGTTTTTGACAAGTGTCTGAAGGAACTCCGATTCTTATGAAAGTAAGAAGAGGTCGACAAGAGAGGCGCACAGTTCGTTCCCATAGGAATGCCGACAATTTGTTGAAAAAGTCTACCTTCAAATTCAACAAATATGTTGTCAATAAGAAACTCCAGCATACTGATCACTTGTTCCTCTGTGTAGCATGTTTTACCCTTTTGTTCACTATTAACAAAATATGCCTTATGGTATCCCAAAGTAATAAATTTATAGCGTATGCTACCATTTTATGATGAAAGCATTGTGGATTATTTCTTTTAGACGGTTTTCAATTTCACATGGGGAATGGGGTATACAAGGTTGAAAAATCAAAGTTTTGATAGAACTAATTTCAGAAAAGACCGAGATTTGAAATTATCCAGAAGTTCTTTAGAGTTTTAAGAATCCACATATGGTTAATACCACTACGCGAGTAAACAGTTTCACAGTATTTCGGAAGACCCTCTTTCACTGCGGACAGAATTTTAGTCAATCTAATGGACAATTCTTTAGTGGAACATGCAGATGAGCCGGCAATGTACCGTTGTTTGTACGGAATTTTGTGAAGTTTAGGTATCCAATACAAACAAGGTAAGTCCTCCGATTTGTTGTTCAATGCAATGTTCATTGAAGCCATGAAGGACTTATGATTCGCCAAAATCTCATCCTTGTCAAATGATATGTTTTCTATGTGGGATTACCTGAGTGCTCATTTATTCCTAATTCTTTTACAAGACACTCGTAGTAATACGATTTACATATAAAGACAATATTATTTGAAGCTTTGTCCGCAGGAACAACAACATACTTATCTTGAAGAGATGATAGACATTTCAAAGCCTCTTTGTCTCTGAAAACGGACTTTGGTCGATCATTCACACAGTTTTTCAACTTATAAATGCGACGTTTTATCAGAGACCTGATTGTTTTGACCCATTCTGACAAAGTGTAACATATACGTAAATGTAAAAGGAATACAAAATGACTTTAACTATACCTGAATTGTAGCAACGTATATGACTTTGTGTGATCTCATTTACTGTCAAGTGGAAGGTCATTCTATAACAATTCGCTTATCTGACCTGGAACAGGACATCTGAGTGATAGTTGCTTAGTATAATATTCTTAATTTAACTTGTCGGAAACCTTATCATTCGTGTGTTATAAATATGAATATATATAAGTATAGACTTGTTTCTTTTAAAGTCGCTACTTGGTCTTAACAATGACTTAATTTTAGATAATATTTTGTCAATATGAGAATACATCATCAACGTAAATTTTCTCGTTGTTTATTAAATATAAAGCTAAGCAGATGGTATAACTACAGATGTGACATGCTGGACTAGTTGACAACTATTTTTCTCGAGGGTTTCATATTTTTCAATACCAGTTAAGTATGTATATTTGTAATAGCAATACGCTTCTATTTTGTTTCTGTATATTCTTTCGTATAGTCATATGATAATATTTATTCCAATATGACGTCCTTATAACGCTTTGTAAACAAAGTCGTGTTCTAATAACACAAAATATGTTTGACACATGCGCACAAACTGAGGCTGTTTACTTTCTCGTTATTTTCATTTTGATCCTAATAAAATATATATATTTTAGTAGCTGACATGAAATTTTATAATATATTGTTATCAAAACAACACATATTTAAAATGCTATTAGTTTTAAACTTTTATATATGAAAATGTAATGTACATAACTCATGGGAGGAAACGTCAATAGCAAAACATTCCTAAGGTATTTTCGTACCCTTCGACCTACAAAAATACTGTATTTGTTCAATAAGAATCGAATTATTCCTTCATGTCTTGCTCTATATTTATTTTAATATGGGTAGACATTAAATTTGACCATATTTTACACCTCACTAACGCTCAGTGTAATATATCGACAAATATAATGCCTATCCATGTTAAAATGAGCATAAACATGACATGAAGGAATTATTGCTTAAATGAATGAAAATGAAGGATTTAACAATACTGGATAGAACGATTAAACAGAGGCTTTAAATATTTTTGATGTTATAATCCAGATTTCGAATTTAACTCTTAAAAGTATATTGTGTACATTTAATAGGGCAATTGATATTTTTAAAGGCAACAGAAAAAATAGTTGGTCCTTTGGGTCCTTTGGGTAATAAGTGTTTGGTATTTTTAAAATCATATTAGCTCTCAGAAAAGACATTTAAAATGCCTAATAATACAGCGTATGTCTTCTTGTTTCGTGTTTACTATTCTAAAGACTCATAAATGGGCAGTGTTGCTTTTTCCAATTAATATTTTATCAGATTATCCATGTTATCTACGATAGTTTTATTGTTTTAAATCTTACGGAAAATCATAATTCCAAGATTTTTGAATGATTGGCGGTCACATAAAGGTACTTCGGTACTGACATGATTAAAAAACTAATTTAAAATTCCCAGTTAAAGAAAAGTGTTAGGAAAATTAAATTCGAACTCAATGAGGCAAACTGACCATGCTGACCATAGATGCATTTGGCCATTTTGTTTAGGTACTTCATGGTAATATAGCCTCTTATGTTTCTTCTTACATACATTCACTTGACTGAAAAGTTTAATATGTTTAAGGATTTAGCCAACCTGATGGTGGTGGCAAAGAAATACAGACATTATAAACCTTGCCTGATGTCATGATGACATATAAATGTATAATCTTCCAACAAAATTACAAGCAACTTTACACATCTTCAAATAGCAAAGCATTTAACACTTAGTGTTAATCATAAATGTTCTGCAGTAATCACCTATTAATGTACATGCTTGAATGTGAATGCCTTTCAGGTTTTTAACATAGACTCGTATCTTGATATGTTACGTGCTAGTCTCAATGTTTGTATTTTGTCTCTATACGACAGTGACAATGTTAGGCTATTCATGACACCATTCTAAATTTCTTTAAAAAATATGGTGATATTACCCAGCAGCTTTGTTCAGCAACGACAATTGTAGAGGATAGCCTAATATGAACGAAATCCTCAAACTCTCGCTTTAGATCTTATTTAGCTCGCATCGAGGTGGGGTTTTGTTCCTTGTTAAAAGGCTTATTGTATAGTTTGAAAAAATCGTCATGAGTCGATGCCTCATATTGTTTTCTAAGAATACTACACAGGTAAAAGTGCCATGCATGATATACGCACGAAGGCCAATACACGCGAAAGTGATGCGGGACTCATGCGTAAATCATGCGATATATGAAGTGTGCGTAAATCGCATGATCTTCACGTGCGGCTTTCGCACGTATGTCACATGCGTGTATCGCATATTTTTGTAAACGCATGATTTACGCATGAAGGCTATTACATGCGTAAATCATGTGTGCATCGTGCGAAAATTATGCGTTATCTGAAGTATGCGTAAACGCATGATCTTCACATGCGCTTTTCGAACGTATAAATACATGCGTGTATCGCATATATTGTAAACGCATGCAAGCTAAGTACATGAGAATGCCATGAGTGTATCATGCTCAACTCATCTGATTTATGTAGTAGCTGTAAATCTCATGTGTTGTATCTAAATCATTATAGATATCTCATATATAAAGTAAATTCTTAACTTGCTTTCAACATTCTGCATGATCGTACATGCATATTTTAAATCTCTGCTTGAAGACTTTAACTTTAAATATTGGCATAATATGAGTACAAATAGAGTGATTTCTTTCCAGCAAAGACCACATGATTAATCTAATTTAATTAAAAATATGAAATATTAAAATAATTTAATATAGCAATTTAATGAAAAGGGTATAGTAATTTAAAATATAAAATGGACAGCCTGTTAACAAGTCATGATGTTGCAACAGTTTCACATTCTTTTATATTATAAATAGACAGTGAGTTTCTTAACATTGAATTTTTACTTTGCTTCTTGATGTTCATCATGTACATCCATTTATTTAATTTATGATATGGTTGTACCATCGACATGATCTACCATAAACATCTCTTCAAAAAAAATCTAGAAAAGGAGTCAACATGGTCAAATTATATTAAATTAAAACAATGTTGCTTCAAAAATATCTTTTCCTGTATGTAATTGAAAAAGGTATTTTCTTAAATTTGAAATTAATGTTTGTCCTTACAAAAGTGCCTGATGTCTTCCCAACAAACAACAAATGGTGGATGGCTACACAATTGCCATGATTGCAATTAAAAGAATATAAACATCTAACATTTAACCCTGTACCTTATTTTAACATGCTGGTTCCAAGTCAGGATCCTTTTCAGCAGTTGTGATATGTCATTTCTTTTAATGTTTTTCTTTATTGGGGAATTTGGTGTAGTAATGACAGATCTTTGATCTTCACCACTTTGGGAAAAAAGTTTAAACAATAATGATATAGAACTTGGAATATCTAGATGTGTTGTGTTGTGTTATTATTGTTATTGAGTATATGTAACTTTCTCAAAAGTTTAGTACAATACCTTACATCTCTTTTGTTTCATATGTACATGTGTGTCAACTATCTTTCACCAAAAGGCAGATACATGTACATATTTTTAGTCTTAGGTGCTTCATACAGTTATGACACTATAATCAAATTAAACTAGTCAGCTAGTCATTTGCATATTATATCTAGGATTTTCCTATTTGTAATCACTGACTGTTAGTGTACATGCTGAATTAAAATTACCTGGTTTGGTTGCTATGCTAACAAGAAAATGCACATAAGCATACAGAAATACTTGAAAAGTTTCAGATTGTTTGAGGTCTGATATAGTTTTTCCTGTTCAATGAGGCTCTTAAGATTAAGGGAAAGAAACTCTATTATCATGTTTAAATCACGACAAACAAAAGTAACTACATGGTGTTACGTCGTCCCTTATACGTAACAATGTAAAGAATAATGTACCATTATAACTTTATCATACATTTCTTCTTCTTTGGAGTGGAATAAAAGCAAAAGACATAACTACTAGGCTGCTTCTATTTTACTTTTAAGTTCTTTTAAGCAAGCAATAATTGGTTGGTTGAGAGGGTTTATTGTTATAAATGACTTCCATTTGTGACCACCTCCTGTCCTGGGGTAGTTTGAAAAGTTACCCGTGCTTGTGTTCTTTCAAAGTTCATAACATGATGTGTACTAAATGTCCTCAATTCTCTATTCTATGTTCAGGGAACAAAAAAAAAAATTTTTGAGGCATTTATACCATTGTGCGGGAACACATTGAATATGTACTGCAAAGAAGTCGTTTAAGATCAACTGTGAACACATTTTTAAACTGTGATGAATACCTATAAACAGCCTTGGTATGAAATTTTGAAAGATTTCTCCGGCCTGCAGGTGAAAATAAAACTATTTTTAGGCAAGATAAAAAATTACAATACAGGGTATGTTGTTAACCGTGAAATCGAAGGAGGATACAAATTAATATTGTAATTTATAACCATAAATCCAATAAAATGAGAAAAGCCAAAAGAATAAAAGATTAAAACAACAATAACTTAACATTACCATTACACAGAAACTAATGATTGTGCCAGTGACGGATGATATCGATCCAGAAATTTTGATAAGGGGAGGACACTGACTGCTAAAGAGGGGCCGCTCTAGTCATGCTTCAGTGATTCCCTAAATAATCCATCCGTCTCTGTGTGGAACACGAACCTCAAGATACATGGGTGAACTCAGGTACTGTAAATGGTAAACAGTTCGGAACTTCCTGCCGTCAACATGTGGCAACCTAGGGTTTAGTATAATTGCAAATTAAGTTAGTAAAATTGATTCGCCATATTGACAAACATGTGAACATAAGATTTGGCGAGCTTTTCGTGGAATATAAGAGATAGTGTTAAAAGTATTTGCATAGTTCATGAATCCATGAGTTGATAATTATAAAAGAAAATATATTGTTTAACCTAGGACCAATTGATCGAGTCCAAATTTTAGCCATTTCAAGGATCGACTATGCTGATAATGTAGCACTGGCTATTATTTGTGTAGAGCCTTGTAGAGTATGCAATTTTAAGTCACGGAGACAGTAGGCAAACTTATAGTATATTTCCTAATAATATTACAAAAGAACTTCTCACTTATTCTTAACTGAACTTTTGTCAGATTAGTAAAATTTCTAATTCACTTAAATGAATATATATGTGTCCAAGACTGATTGATTGTTCATTTTGCGCCACTTTCAACAATATTGGCTATTTCGTGGTGCCGCAGGCGCGTAGCTCCTATACGCCAACACGCACGTGCGTGCACATCGGCATGCTGACCAAAAATATATTTACGATTTTCAGCATTCTATATTAGAGTTTATAAAATAGAATACATTTCTATTTAATTCTGGTTTAGCTAACCTAACCTATTTGTCATCACTAAACGACAGTCGTTCGTCCAACCGTCTGTGAACTTAAAACGCATTTTACTATACTTTAATGATGTTCATTTGTTCTAATGGCATTTTTCTTATTATGCCCCCGCCGAACGGCGACGGGGCCTTTAGGCTTTACCCATGTACGTCCGTACACCCATTCGAAATTGGTTTCCGCTCTCTTACTTTAGTTTGCATCAACCAAATTTTACGAAACTTATTCTCAATGCTTATTACCACAAAACACAGATCAAGTTCGAATTTGGGTACCATCATTTTTGTCATTCAAGAGTAAAACTGAATGCGGAAATCGGTTTCGTTCTCTAACTTCGGTTTGTCTCAACCAAATGTTTTAAAACACAATGCTAAGTTCCATAAAACACAGATCAAGTTCGATTTGCAGCTAGATCCAATGTATGGATTTCGAGTTAGGCCAGCAGGGGCGTCCTAGTCCTTCAGCCGACACATTCTTCTTTAATTGTTGTCTTACTTTAGTTTCATGTATCATAAAAGTATAATTCACATCAATCGCGAGGTCGCTCGATGGAGAACACGCTGGTGTATTACACCTCGCGATCAGATGCCAACTTCGCTGTGTGAGACACTCGATGCAGTAAGCCCAGTGCTCACGGTATCCTTCTGTAGATACTATTTTGAGTATTATGTTGGCACTGCCGGTAACAAGTGTTACCGCGGATAGATCGACCAGTGTAGTACGTCGGTTGAAAACATATGTACGATCAACCATGAATAACAATAGGTCATCATCGCTAGCATTAATGCATTTTCATCGGGATTTCAGTGTGAATATGGACAAAGTAATGGAGAAGTTCGTTTCTGCTACGACCCGAAGAGCAGATTTTGGACAATTTTGAGTAAATTCTGTCTCACAAATATGTGTTGCTTATGTATCATCAATGTACCATGATTTACCGTATTCAAAAGAATTCTGAATAGTTTTGCATTAGTGAATTGTCTATAAGTCCTATGAACACCATAGCCAGAAATTAGTAGTACTTTTGCTAATTAATATTCATAACTTGTAAATGAGAATTGTACCACGTGATAATAGTTTGAACTGGACTGGCTTGATATCATTAAAATCTTTAAAACACGGATATAATAAGTTGCCCGTCACAGAGTCCTTGTTTATAATCACTCTGATATTTCCGTAAAGTTGTCAGGCGGTCAAAATCAAAACAATGAACGCGAATTTAGTGAATTTTTCGTGTTTTCGTGAGTTTATTCTTCTTGAAATAGGGCAATTTTAACTTTACGTGGGAACCTAGAGTTCAACGACTACACATACAAGGTTAGGACTTGCTTATTCTTTGGACATTCAAGTTTCAAGTTTCATCCCCGCAACCTGTTTTGTAATGACCTTGTTAGCCAATTTTCAACACAAAGTTGGCAAATTTGACGTTTCAGCCATTTTAGCCTGTATTTTATACTGCAATGTTAAAAGCCTCTCGCTTCGATTTTTAAAATAGCTCAGGAAGTTAGGTGGTAAGTTTTTATTGATGGAGGAAGCCGGAGATATCTTCGGCAGGAACACTGACAGTCCTTAAGCCAATTTTATAACCAAGAGTATTCCTATGTGGTAATATTTTATTTATTTACACTCTAAAATTTAATTCTCCTGTGATTTGAGTAATTCTTGTTTTCAATTTTCCCAAATCCCCCCCCCACACACACACACACACACTAAATCCCACATCACAAAAGGGGTCACAAAAGAATGTCACCCCTCAGCAGAGTTATTTAATTCTGAATGGAAAAAATGTAAAATAAGTGAATGAGTTAAAAGAAATAAATAATATTATTGCTTTTTAATATCTATTTATTTTGTCCTTTCTTCTGCACTTTTTGTCATTATTCTCTATACGTAAATTCAATTCTTGATTCCAGACTAACTCTCGTATATATACGTAAACCCTCATTATTCTCTTTACGTAAATCCCCATTCTTGATTCCAGACTAACTCTCGTATATATACGTAAACCCTAACTGGAAAACGTACGAAAACTTTGCACGTCGAATACGACAACCTAAAAATCTTGTCATGCATGCACCGTTGCCGTTTTATACGCCCGTTTACGGACGTATTATGGTATACCGTTGACCGTCTGTCCGTCCGTCCGTCTGTCTGTCCGTCCGTCCGTCCGTCGTCAACATGTCGGACATTAACTCAAAACGCTTTACCCAATTTGCATAAAACTTTGGTGAATTGTATATATCTAGTGACAAAAGCTCCTTTCATTTTTCATAAATTTTAGATTTTACGTTTCAGAGAAATGGGGTTTTATTCATTATAAAAGGGGGTTCCAGTTTTCGGACAATAACTAAAAATGTTTTCTCCAATTTGCAAGAAACTTTGGTCAATTTTTTATCTATTGACATAAGCTCCCTTTCGATTTTTATAAATTTTAAATTTTACGTTTTCGAGTTATGGGGTTTTATTCATTAAAATAGGGATTTTCCAGTTTTCGGACAATAACTCAAAATGCTTTCAGCAGTTCTCATGAAACCTTGGTGAATTGTTTATATCTATTGATGTAAGCTCCTTTTGATTTTTATAAATTTTAGATTTTCGTTTCGAGTTATGGGGTTTTATTCATTAAAAAAAGGGGGATTTTCCAGTTTTCGGACAATAACTAAAAAATGCTTTCAGCAGTTCTCATGAAACTTTGGTGAATTGTTTATATCTATTGATGTAAGCTGCCTTTTGATTTTATAAATTTTAGATTTTATGTTTCCGAGTTATGGGGTTTTATTCATTAAAAAAAGGGGGATTTTCCAGTTTTTTGACAATACCTTTAAAGTGCTTTGAGCAGTTTTCATTAAACTTTCGTGCCTGGTTTATATCTATATGTTAAGATAACCTCCCTTTATTTGTTTGTAGTCTGACAACAGATTTACTAAGTATTGCGCAACAGCACAGTGTATTGCACAACAGCAAGAAATCTTTAATTGAATATAAATTCAATTCATATAACCAATTTCAAGTTCTTTGACTACATTTATTCAGAAACCTATAATATGTCAAATATTTAATTACAATCCAAATTCAGACCTGTATCAAGCTTGAATATTGTGTCCATTTTGCCCCAATTGTTCAGGGTTGGACATCTGCGGGCGTATCCAGCTGCGCTCAGCGAAGCAGTTTATTTTATACTATGACGCAAAATCCATGGACGCTCGTCGGCTGCTGAATTCATTTTTACTGTTTTAAAGATTTGAGTCAGGACAGAGACAGTCAGATAGATAATACAAAGCACTTTGGTTTTTCAAACTGATAGGTCAAAAGTTATTATAAACATATTATTACTTGTCGATTAACTGGAAGAAACCGGGGAACGAAACATAGAAATGAAAGTCAACGCAACGAATGATAGACTACGTACCCACTATTTTGTACTTGGAAAGCGCAACGAAAGGTAAATATTATCATACATTTTTTTAAATTGACAAAAGCAGAAAGATGCTAGTGCTATACTTTCACGAAAACGTGACCATTTGACTTTAGGGAGCTACCATCTGATTTTTATGGGAGGCTAGGATGATAAATTTTGTCCTGCCTGTTTTTTTTTCAGTTGTTATTTCTGTCCTGCCTTTATATTTTTCAATCTGTATCTGTATAATACTGGAAATGAAATCAAATATTGCTGAGTAAAACTTATCCAGGAAGTGTGTGCGCCACTGATGTAACTAGTCGCGCGATATAACTGCCTTAAAACTTTCCACAGTTTAACAGTTCACTGCAGTATTTGGTAGTAAGTTCCAATCAATGATAGTTTGTGGAAAAAGAATGTTTATAATGTCAGTATTTGCTGATAAAAGTTGTATTTGTTTGACGTTTGAAGTTCTGGATGGTCTAGTATTAAATTCTATGTGATGATCAGTCGGGATGGCTACCAGGTCGTTCACTATTTTGTACAGTAGTACCAGACGTTGTTCTCGTCTTCTCTCCACCATAGGTTTCCATCCAAGGTCCTTCATCATGGAGGTGACACTATGTAGGCGGTTTCCTTAAAATGTTTGTTGCAGTGTTAAAGGTTCCTTCTAATAAATCCCAGTGTAGAATTAGCTTTGTTGCAGAATTTGTTAATGTGAGATGACCATTTCAAATTATCGCTAATGATTACACCTAAGTATGGATTTTCACTGACTTGCTCTAAGACATGATTACTTAGTGTATAGCTGTATGTAAGCGGGTACCTGCTACGGTGAATTGACATGACATAGCATTTACTGGCATTAAAACAATCTGTTTGGTCATGCCTTTTTTTTTAGTTTATCCTGACTTTTTTACATAAATTGTCATCCTGCCTTTTTTTGCAAAGTGTCTCATCTCATCCTGCCTTTGTTTTTATTCAAAACTCCTGTCCTGCCTTTTTTCAAATTTCATCCTAGCCCCACCAACCCTGGCCCCATAAAAATCAAATGGTAGCTCCTTATACCGTACAGCATGTCCTGCATGTAAACCCGAAAATCAGTCCAAGAACGGAAGCAAGACAACTCGCCCCACTGGCAAATTGCCCCACCTTTTCACCAACTCGCCCCACTTTTTAAAAAAATCTCCCACTTATGAAAAGTATTAAATCTCGTTAAATATACTCCTGCCAACTCTCCACTTGTGAAAATGGGTAAAATCCAGATGAATAAGAATAAGAATATTTTTCAACTAAAGGGCCCTATATTATATATGGCTATAAAGAGCTTTCATCACATTAGTCATTACATACAAATACATAAGATTAAACATAAATTTAGAGACATACTGTAAATTGTATAAGAAAACAACACCGTTTAACACTCAAAAATGCCATAAAGGTAGGGAGGTCAGCCAAAATATGAAGTATAGAGAAAGTGCATAAAATTACATTATTGTGAAAGAGCACCAAAAAAAAAGAAATTCATTGGTGCCACAATTTTGAAATCAGTCAAGCGGTTCAAAGGTTATGACCATTTAGATTTTTAAAAATTTACCATTTTTCTTGTGAAGACAAAATATCATATTTTGGCTCATTTTTAGGCCAAATATAACAAAGGGTTAGGAACAGCAGGCAATCTATTTGCATTATTGCAATAAGACTCTGTTATGCTTTCATTTAAGCCACTCAAGTCCTTTGTAATATTAATATTAAGAAGACTAGAATAATTGTGTTTAAGACTTTGTAAAAAACATTGGACTTTTTTTGCTATGTGTCAACCTTGGGCATCTTTGAATAAAGTGCTATATTTAGACATTCATATCTTCAAATGGAAAGCAGGCAGAGGTCTGGATGTAATGCCAAAATATCTGAATTTTATTTTAGCTGACTTGAAATCAAGCTGTCAGGCGCAGTGTTGTTCATAGGAAGTGGACCCTGGAGAAAATGAAAGGTCTACTTAATAGTACGTAATGTAAGTATAGAAATAAGAAACATTGGTATAATTGCCAATGAGAAAAGAGAGGAATTTGTACAAATGAAAATTCAATTGTTTTCCAATCCTAATAAAACGTCATATTGTAATGTTTACGTTATTATTTTCAAAATAAAATATTGTTTACACTAATGAGAAAAACAACTCTTCACCAGAGATTAAATGGCATAGAAGTTAACAACTATAGTTCACCTCACATTCTTCAACAATGAGCAAAGCCCATTTCGCATAGTCAGCTATAAAAGACCCCAAATGAAAATGACAATGGAGTAGGTCCTGTAAGATCTCTTTTTGCCCCAAAATACAGCATTTTACAAATTTGTTAAAATGTAAACTTTAGCTATTTATTGGAAAGTAGAATACTTCTGTTCCATAAATATGGGCTGTTTTAGACATGACAATGCACATGCATCAGGTAAACGCATCATAAATTCGTGCAATATTACTAAAATCCTCACATTTTTAGCATTTATGCTATTTTTACGACATTTTTGTCTAAAATGAATAGGCCGCATTTGTGTTCAGTCTTTATATTCAAATATATGTTGTATTTGATGATAATACATAACATACATAAAGGTTAAGACTGAACACGAATGCGGCCACTTCCATTTGAGACAAAACCATCTGAAAATGACGTTTTCTGGTATATTTGATAGATTTTTCATATATAAGCTTGAATTTGAGCGTCTTTGATGACCAAACCAGTTCAAATCTATTACAAAAACTAATTGAATCGACTGAAGTAGATACTTAAATGTTCTAAATAAAAGCAACAATCTTTCATTTGATGTACTTCGAATATTAGGCCAAATCTAGCCCTTACCGGACCCTCTTCTTTGTAAAACAATTCAAACAAGAAAACTAACAAGACTGATTTTTGTACAAAACAAAGAACAAAAAAAAACAAAATATGATATACAGCAACAAACGACAAACCGAACCACTTAATTACAGGCTCCTGACATGAGACAGGCTGATACTAATGTACAGTATGTGGTGGGCTAGACTAGCAGTTTGTTGGTGCCAAACCCACCTCCTAACTGGGGATATTGTAGTGAACAAGGGCTAACTCATCAATCTATACAAAGCAGAAAGACATCTTACACAAACACAGACACGACATGGCGGGGTATTTATACATCCTCACAACAAAAAGACTAAGTACTCCCAGTTACCAACAGCTAGTTCAAAGCCAATAACAAGGTACATGTATTTACTGCCAAACCTTGCATAGTTTAGTCCATTTCTCAGATACTTCCTATATAAAATAGGTCAAATTTTGGTGTAATTTAAACATCTTTGAATTACTTTAAATTTCAAAGTATCATGATTATTAAAATAACTTATTGCCCAAAGATTGGCATTATAAATCATGACAGATTCAGAGATCCAATACACTTTTGTTCATCCTTCATTCAAGAGTCATATGGATTTGATATTATGGATTAGAACATTCCAATGTTTTTGTATAGTCAAACTTTTCAGGGCAAGGTTGGTGGTCTTGTTTAAAAGATCAAAATAGTCAACCTTTTCAGGGCAAGTTTGGTCATGTTGGTGGTCTTGTTTAAAAGATCAAAATAAGCCAGTTTTGCCATATCAAAATATCAAAGGCAATTTTGGCAGATATTATTTCTTCATTGTATTAAACATTATTTCTTTTAGCATTTTCAATGAAAGTACAAGTACTTCAAAAGTAGAAGAAGCTAAGCAACAGAACAGAATTCATTTTAGGCATTGCTTTCTAGATTATATAGTGGAGTCATAGATCGTCATATTGATTTATGTGCATATGAGGAGCAGCAGTCAATGAATAATTTTGTGATGAGAGGTATGTCATGGAATGATAACTTTGTTTGAATATTTTTTTTTCTTGTCAGACTCTGTACATGTTGTTTCAAAGATTTTTTTTAAGTTTGAGGTCATAGAGTTGAAAGTTTTGATTCTTGTTGTGGGCGAGATAGAAAATTATTCATGTTAGAAGTGACAAATTTTTGTTTTTACAGGTCAGTTTTATAGAAAATTGCATTGGAGACTCTTTTAACGCTACATTGCTTGTTCTTTTTTGTCTTGCCACAACAGTTGTGAAGGTGAGTCTTAGGCATGCTGTTTTCAACAGAGGCAAAGTCGTAAACAATTTGTTGATATTCGTGATGAGGTCAGTTTAAGGAAACCAAGAAATAACTAATATGGTAAGTCAATAATATTTGGTGTGCAGTTGTAGTAGGATATACACTTCTCATTTCAATGGAGATTATTCTGTCCCAATCCTTCAGTCTTGGTTGATTGACTTTAATACTTTTAGTTAACTTAAATGCAGACCTTCTGCTCTCCTGAGCTCTGATTCAGTTATACAATCTCTTAGCAAAATGTAGATTCCTCAGATAGTAATATGAAATGGTTCAGATATATTTCATCTAATTAACCACTCACACAGGGTATGCAATAATAGAGGAGCCATGATTGAAGTTCTGTAGCTTTAAAATTTGCATAATTTTTTCGATATTCCTAGGCAATCGTTCAACAAATTCAGGTGGTTTGATATTTTCAGTCTTTGAGAGACCAAAGGTAATTTGTCACCAATAAAATGTGGTTTTACTCTGTTGGTGAAAACCACATATGCAACAATGTTTTGTGGTTCCTAAAAGAACACAGTGCATATAGTCTGGGACCATCCCATCAACGATACGAAATCCTTTTAAGCTGGACAACCCAGACTCTCCTTTAAATCCTTTGAATCTTTTCTTACTAGTTCCTTTTCCATAGCAGCTCGAACACTTTCTTCAATTCTTAATGGAAATTTATCTGCTTCCAACCTGTGAGGAAATGACCTGGCATGACCTTTATCTTGAGAAACCACTGTCCCTGTCTCCTCACAAGAAATACATGATTCTGATCCATTAAAGAGGGTCATATTCAACACAGAAGCCATTGCAGGTAAGTCACATGTACCACAGATAACCTGCACCTTTCTTATTACATCTTGATCATTTACTGTTAAGGTCAGACCTTTTGAATATAAATCATTCATTCTGTCACTAAAACTTCCAAAATGATGTCATAGGTGGTTTTCCTTTCCTGCCATATACCTGCTAATAGTACATTTTCTCTTGAAAATCTTATTTTGGACTAAGCTCATTTACGGCAAAAAAAAATAGGCCATAACTCTACTTTTGATGAATTGTAAAATTAATTCCATCTGTATTGAAAATGACCGTCAAATTTGTATTGTTTCTACCCCTAAAAGTTATCGTCCTTCATTAAGTCTTGGTAAATTGAACCATCAGTAATGTCTGATATTATACTATTGAATGTCTGTATTTTCAAGGAGAAGTTCTTTGTTCTTCTTTACAATTTTGAAATACCTGAAAATAAGGATACAAAAACATGTAAAATGCACCGAAGACTCCATTTTTCGTCTTTGACCCATTTTAGTGACAGCAGCCATGTTTTTCTAAGGATAAAAATCGCAAATATCTCTTCAAGATAACCTAAGGAAAAATCATGCAAAGGTTGGTTACAAAATGCAGTTAAACAGGAAAAGACGTTTGATGGATGGATGGATGGATGGTTGTTAAACGTCCAGTGGCAAGTCAGATGCATATTCAGGACGAGAACATGATAATGATAAATGAATGTTTATCCTGCTTTGTACTAGAACGACACGCTGAGCCGGATTTTAACGTGCTAGCTCACAAGATAACAGTTCGCAGGAAGACATGTCACCTTACCCGGACACATTTTTCTGACTACGGGTCAACCAGTCTTTGCTCTAACTCCTGAATGCCCCGTGCTTGGCGGAGAAGCAACAAATACCAATTTTAAGTCTGGTTTGACCTGGCCAAGGATCGAACCCACGACCTACCGCACTCGAGGCGAGCACGTTTACCATTACACCACCCAGGCGTTCAAAAGACGTTTGAAAAAGTTTTACAACGTTGGAAGCAAAGAGATGAAAATAGTTGTTCACATGTTTAGTTCAGTCAGAATTGCTCATATATTATCTTTCAGTTTTGTGTATATACATAAATTATTTTTTATTCCATCACATGTAACTGAGTTTTCATCACTGTCACTTGTATAATATTCTGATTCACTTTCATTGTCTCAACTAGATGATTCAGAGAAACTATCATCAAAAGACTGAATGTTTTCACCATCAGAAGACAATCCAGTTTCATTATCAATAAACTGATTACTTTCATCATCAGAAGTCATTTCATTTTCCTTGTCTAAATGCAATTTAATGTCATCATCACATAAAACAGTGTCATGTTCACCAGAATTCCTTTCTGGGTATACTGTTTCAGAATATTTTAAACTGTCAAAGTCACTCGAGTTATATGGCTCAGCATCATCTGAAATTAAAAATAAAATAATAGAACAGCGTTCCAATGTCCCCGCCGGGTACTGAAATTTTGATAGTTCAAAGGGCAACAACTTTACTAAAAATAATGGTACGGCGATGAAATTGAAACTTGACTGAGGTAATAATGAATCACAATTATGATATAAATTTAAATCAAATCCATCAAGGTTTTAGGCAAAGAGTGCTTACAATGCGGTGGGTGGGACACACACAGATGTAAATGCCATACGCTGGAGCTGCAGGAATGTTACTACATAAGAACGGGAAGTTGACAATTGGAAAATTTAAGTCATCGCGTTTGTCATAGAGTTTGGTATTCAGCTTTCCTCCTGCGTCAATTTCGAGATGAATTTCTAGATAAGAAGCAGTGATTATTCCTTTGTGATTATGCCTGTAAATATGGCATAAGTAGGTTATGGAAATACAATGCAAAAGATTTGAAATGGCAATGAAATACCTGTTGGTCTGCAGATTTCCATGTTTATTGATATTGGGAATCTGGTCTTTCTCATGTTTCTTTTGTCAATCCACTCATGCCACAAAGTCTTCTTTTTCGATACATGGTACTTCTAGGGACATCTACATTAGGATCACTTACATATTTTTATTTACTCTTTTGACAGGACCTGAAACCGGGGAACAAGTAAATTAGATAAATGCAGTTATTTAAAGAACCATAATGCTTTATTTAAGGAATGAAAATCAATCGACATAATTATAAAACATTTGAACATTGTTTTTATTAAGGCACTGTCCAACTCACAGGTTGTGTAATACACTATATCCTACTTCCTAGGCCAAAGAAAAATAATTTTGGTTTCCCTAACCCTGCCAGGTCAGTTTAAACCTGCCTGGTCAAACTTTTTATTGGATTTAAAAAAAAAAGTCAATCAGCCTGGTCTGTCCTAGACACTAGCAATTTTACTATTTTGTTTTAAGTTCATATAATATGTTAAATCTCTAATATCATATTAAAATGATTAATAGTTGGAAGGTAGAACATTAACAACCCTCATATTATAAATCTTTAAAAGCAACATAAACCTAGGTTTATTTTTGGCATTGAATCCAAACAACACAAAATAAAATTATAAAAATAAAATAAATTCCCGGCCTGTCGGGTCCTGAATTTTTCCATGTTAGGGAAACCAACAATTAGTTTTCTTTGGCCCTACATAAATCTGCGTATTCCATTGGCCAAGCGACGTCACCCTCACCTACTGACAGTATATGGTAAATTTGCTATTAACCTTCATATATTACGCTGGTATTTTTTCAAATTCCATACAGACATGGGTATTATGCACCAAAATTAGTATATATGGTAGCCGGTAAGATATATTCGTTACACTGTGTGTTAGTGACCTAATATATGGTGTCGCTCTTTATATTTGACCTAGAAGACACAGTACAAGTCATCAGGCTTAAACCATATACCAAATATCTATTTTGTTCTCATCCAGTAGTTTTTGAGAAATGAATTACGGAAAATTGTGTGACACAGACGACGACGCAGGACGACTAAAGTGATCCCTATATGTTTCTCCACACTATTTTTTTACACAAAAGTGTTTGTTTTAAGGGTAAATAATTACATTTCGAAAGTTTGTTTATAGAATTTAATGCACTCCACATAGTGTGATCATGATCAAATTAATAAGTCACAAGAAAGAAGTGTCAAAAACAAAATTTAGCGACATGAGTCAAGCAGATGGAAAAATAGCAACAAGAAAAACATCACGAAAGTTTTAAAGTCATATGAAACGAGTTGTAGAAAAAAAGTTGAACATGTTTTTTTTTCATACTTGTTTTAGTGAAAACTCTTATGTTTTAATGTAAAACTTCATGAAACGTACTGCTTCTGAATTATTTGCTTCCAGCATGTAATTGTTCCGAGATTCACCGAATGCTTTTCCGTATGCATGATATACCTCGTAAACAATGTGAAAGCCGTTTCAGCGCAAGTAAAAATAAAGTAAAAGAAAAAGTGAAAAAGATAAATCAACACAGCTAAATTGTCACACTTATAAAGCACGTGATTTCAGTGCACGCTTTTGTCAATTGTTTATCAATATAAACGTGTCGGAGAACATCGGAAGTTTGTCTCAGACGTTAATTAGCAAAGATGGTTTCCATATAAAATCAACGAACGCATTATTTTGTTTGTAAATTACACATTACAGATTCATTATAAAAGTTCAAATTATGAGAAATATGTACAAAGGTCTTAGTTTATTGTATGTGCATGTATTGGATGAATAATTTAGTGAACATAATTTTACCACCAACTCGTTTCATATGACCTTAACAATTGAGTCATATATCTAATCGGCTAGCGGAGCGAGGCGAAAAATTTTGGGGCCTTTTTGCTAAAAACATTAAATAATTGTGAAATGCACTAATGTAATGGTTCCTGTTTGGATCGATGTGCGTGCTTACTGTTTCAGTCTTCCTGAAATAAGCTAAAGGACCGCCGGACATTTGGACCGGCAAATTGAAATATCATCCGGACCAAAAAATCGGGAACACTGCTGTTTCCCTTATTTATTTCCTGTGTTTCATGTCCTTGAGCTTAATTTCTCGTGCTTATCCCATATTTGATTGAAAAGAAAACCAGAAATAATTCAGTCAGCACAGACGATAAAAGGTGACCTCGGGTCTCCATGTACATTAACAATGACTGCATGATCTCGAAGAATGGCTGAACAACCTTAAGTACTTATTTCTTTGATATCTATGCACAATGGAGGAAAATACAGTAGCACCAAGAGACCATTAGCGTTGCAAACGACATTAGAATCAGGATCATTTTGTGATTCACTACGATTTTTATTTTACGGGCAATGTTTTTGCGATTTTTATTTCATGTGTTTCCGTGTTCAGACCCTCCCCTTATTCCAACACATGGAACATACATAATTTGGATATGTCTCAGCGGGGCATAATTTGTACTAGACGAGATGATTCTATGTTATCAAAGATCAGCGAGTTCCGTATTTTAACGGGAGATAACTCTTAATGATACAAAATATTTTATTAGCCAATCATGGCGCCCATTTCTGATCAGAATAATCACATATAAATTATACATAATGATAATGCAGTAATAATAATATTACTTTAGAACTCAATGAAATATGATTGTCAATGATTAGTTTGATTATGTATAATGTATGCAACAATTAAAAAAAAAAAAAAATGAAAGAAAAATACAATAAATGAAAATAACAAGAATAATATATAATAAAACAACAATTAATGTCAAATCTTGTTGTGTATTATATTGTTGCATGTTGGTCAAATTGGGGATGGTATACTTACTTTTGTTATGAGCTGAATGCAAATGCTTCAGTAAAGAATGCTTTGATGAAAGATAGCGTCGGCATAAATCACATCGGAAACGTTTTTTCCTTCAAAACTGACAACTGAAAACATCTTTCCTTTGAACATCCAGCACCTTCATAATTATCGCCCCATTCCGCGCCGTTGGATGCCATCTTGTCAACAATGCCGAAACGTCGATGTTTTAAAGACTTTGATTGGACAACGCGAAGCGCGCGAAATCGCAGGGATGCTGATCATGAAAGGCTTTTTTCATTGGTTGTTTTACTTTTAACCGCGGCTAATTTCAAAGACAGAAATGTCCGCAGACTTCGCTGTGATGCGTTGGCTTAATGACAACAACAGGTTATCCGTTTTAAATTTAAAAATGTGTTGGAACCTGCAAGAGAATTGGTCACAACGGGAACAGTAGGAATTGCAAAGTTTCCGGGTACCCTGGATACCTGTGGCAGTACAGGGTTCTTCAGATGGGTTGTAAGTATCAAACATTTTTTTCATCACATGCCTCGTGGTCTCTAAACTTCAGAGCATACATGTACCTGCCAATTTACACAATTTTGACCACTTTTCCGCTAACACGATGCCTATATTATTTTTTTATCTAAGGTCAAATTTGGCTCATAACCCGATTTTGTTAAATAAATCTAGAAAACACGAATTTCAAACCTCAAATTCGTGTTTCAATCGCATTCTTTATTAGAAGGGCCATACATTTTATATATAATGCACGCTATCCCGCTTCAGTCCCGCTTCAGGTTAAAGTTTTTGTTCAAGGTAATTTTGATGAAGTTGAAGTCCAATCAACTTGAAACTTAGTACACATGTTCCCTATGTCTATGATATGATCTTTCTAATTTAAATGCCAAATTAGATTTTGACCCCAATTTCACAGTCCACTGAACATATAAAATGATAGTGCGAGTGGGACATCCGTGTACTATGGACACATTCTTGTTTTATTTGAAATTAATGAAATGCTTAATCGTGTGGATTTATGCTTGAAAATTAATTTAAAAGGCGAAAAGATATATATTCTACACTTTAGTCGTCTGAAGTGTATGAAGTTCAAGAGTAAATCTTGAAAAATAGTTATTTGAACATGGCATATTTCGTTGTCATTTTAGTATACAATCCTTTAGATGCTAATACATAATAGATCAACGTTTATTTCAGCTAAAAAGGGATAGGGTTGATTAAATTGTTGATTTTTTTTTACACAAAGATAATTTGCTCCATTGCAAGTAACCCTGATGGTAGAGTATCGGACGCAGGGTTACCGTACGTTATCGTTATCAGATACTCCACCCGGGAAACCCATCAAACCTTTGAAGATGAAAAGTAAAATTGCAAATTAAAGGCAATATGAGGAAGCTACTACATTGTAAGAATGATTGAAATGTGATTTTAAAGCACATTAGAACATTAATTAATGTTCATTAATGTTCGTTGTAGAATTGAATACCATGTGACAGTCAGACCATGAAACATGCTGATTGAAAAATCTGTTACATTTATATTGATATGATCTTTACTGTGCATTTGGTTTCTTTATTCAGATAAAAAGAAATGTCCAAATGGCTGGATGAAAGAATGGAAAACTTTCAACAGACGTAACTGACAAGTTTTGGAGGAAGAACTATTCTCAGACGAATCGAATAACCCATTGTTGGGTTGCTGCCACTAAATTGGTAGTTTTAAGGAAATTTTGCAGTTTTTATTATTATCTTGAATATTATTATAGATAGATATAAACTGTAAACAGCAATAATGTTTAGCAAAGTAAGATCTACAAAAATTAAATGACCAAAATTGTCAATTAACCCTTTAGGAATTATTGCCTTTTAAAGACAATTTAACACAATTTGTTCATCAAGTTTGCTAACATTTAAAAATCTTCTCCTCTGAAACTATTGTGCCTAATACTTCTTAACTGTAAATGAATGTTCCTTTAGGAATCTAGTTTATGAATTTTATCCGAAGTTTTGATCCATCAACAAACAAGGCCGCCATGGCTAAAAAAAGAACATAGGGGTCAAATGCAGTTTTGGCTTATATCTCAGAAACTAAAGCATTTAGAGCAAATTTGACATGGGGTTAAAATGTTTAAAAGGTCAAGATCTATCAGCCCTGAAATTTTCAGACAAACTGAACAACCCATTGTTGGGTTGCTGCCACTAAATTGGTTATTTTAAGGACATTTTGCAGTTTTGGTTATTATCTTGAATATAATGGAGATAAAGATAAACTGTAAACAGCAAAATGTTCAGCAAAGTAAGATTTACAAAAAGTTTAATGATCAAAATTGTCAATTGACCCTTCAGGAGTTATTGTCCTTTAAGGACAATTTTACACAAGTTGTTTATTTTTTTAACTTTAAAAATCTTCTCAGATGAATCTACCGTAGTATAAATTTTGTATTTTATATCCTTGTACGTCAAGAAACATAGACATTATGGCTAAAATGGAACATATAGGTAAAATGCATGTATTTGCTTTTGAAGAAAATAAGACAGATACAATGAACATTTAAATGGCATTTTAAGCCACTCATTAATATATATTGAAAAGCAAAAATAATCATTAGTGAAATATTTAAGCAAAAAAATAACAGGTGAGCGATTCAGGCTCTTGAGAGCCTCTTGTATTGATTTTCGCAGGTTAAAGCTGTTCTCATTTGTAAGTGTTTTAAAAGTTTTCTCCTCTGGAACCACTAATTGGATCCGAACTTGGCCACAATCATCCTCTGGGTGTGACTACTTTCCACCCTGTTAAGAGACTTTTAGATAAGGCCAAATAAAATATATGTGTGGTTCCATCAGAAGTATCCGTTATGGCTACAATGCAACAATTCATAACAGAATGCAACAAAATCAACTAAAACGTTACATGACTGTTTATTTTACAACCAAACACATGTAAATGGCGAACTTCCGGTAGGGTGTGTATAATACCGGAATCAATTTCGGTAAACACACGATTTTTTCAGGATTTTGTCAATCCAAAAAAAAATTAAGAAAAAAAATTGCCGACCTACAAACCCTATTTTTAAAAGGATGTAACTGGAACCACATATGTTTTATTTGGCCTAATAAGTTAAAGATAAAGGCTTAAGGGGACCTCTAGGTATACATGTATTTATCATCTTTACAGATCAGAAGAACTCCAGGACAAAACATGTCTTAAAGACACCGGAGCGACCCAAGGAGACAGAAAAGATTCTTGAAACACCCAAAGGAAGACCCTTGAAACAACTAAGGAGAAGACACTTGATACACCTAAGGAGAAGACACTTGATACACCTAAGGAGAAGACCCTTGATACACCTAAGGAGAACCCTTTGAAACACCTAAGGAGAAGACCCTTGATACACCTAAGGAGAAGACCCTTGAAACGCCAAAGGAGACACTTAACAAAACACAATCATCATCAAGTTCTGGTAAGTGTAGATTTGTGAGAAGTAACATATTGCATTCCAAATGCAGTCTTAAAATTCAAATTACTGTCCACTTAATAGTTTTTAAGGGTTTTTTGTCCCTGGATTGCAGCCATATCTGTGTCATTAGTCATTACACTTAGGCCAAATAAAATATATGTGTGGTTCCAGTTACCCTACGTTCCCTGTTTTTAGGTTTAAAATAGCCAAGTCTCTAAAGATTTTTTGTCATTTTCATAAAGCACTGTTAAAGTCAGAATGTTGCTCCCAGAGACTCAAATGTAAAAACCCCATAAAATAAAAAAGAAAATCCGTACCTACCGACCCTATTTTATACGCCCGTTTACGGACGTATTATGGTATACCTCTGTCCGTCCGTCCGTCGTCAACATGTCGGACATTAACTAAAACAAGCTTAAATCAATTTGCATAAAACTTTGGTGAATTGTTTATATCTATTGACGTGAGCTCCCTTTCGTTTTTATAAATTTTAGATTTTACATTTCCGAGTTATGGGGTTTTATTCATTAAAAGGGGATTTTCAGGTTTTGGACAATAACTCAAAAATGCTTTCAGCAATTCTCATGAAACTTTGGTGAATTGTTTATATCTATTGATTTAAGCTCCTTTTGATTTTCATAAATTTCTAATATGACATTGCGAAGTAATTGAACTTTATTCTTTGAAAATGCTCTGGGCATATCATGCGCTCATGGCGCAGCTGTTTATTTTTCTAGATGTAACTGGATCCACAAGTATTATTTTATTTGGCCTTATAGTAACCTTTTTGTCTGACATGACTTCTCAAGTATAATGTTAGATTATCAACCAAGTAACTTGACATGTGAATTTATCTAGAGTAGTCATTCAACCACTAAAAGTGCGAGTGGGTTGACAGCAAAAAAAAAAAAAACATTAAGGCTGGACTAAAGAAGTCATTTTATTGGCAGTTTTTTACCAGTACATCAAAACATTTAAAGAGGGTTTACTATTCTGGTAAAAAAAATCAGCCAACAATTCCACCCTTCAGAAATGTTCATGGAGTGAACACATTATAATAGAATTTAAATTTATTTTTATCTAGATGAAGTGTCTGAGGAAGAAACTTCAAGAAATCTTCATGTAGAAAACAACCGTAAAACAAGGTAAGTTTTTTTGTTATTTAATTTCTTCTTAAATTTAATTAAACAAATTACTATAAAATATTTTAAAGCCAAATTGCCATTCTTATCCAGATTTCCATACTTAAAATTATGTCAACCTACAGCCAACAAATCTAGAAAAAGGTTTTTTTATGCCCCACCTACGATAGTAGAGGGCATTATGTTTTCTGGTCTGTGGGCTCGTTCGTCCGTCCGTCCGTCTGTCCCTCTTCAGGTTAAAGTTTTTGGTCGAGGTTATTTTTGATGAAGTTGAAGTCCAATCAACATGAAACTTAATACACATGTTCCTATGATATGATCTTTCTAATTTTAATGCCAAATTAGAGTTTTACCCCAATTTCTCGGTCCACTGAACATAGAAAATGATAGTGCGAGTGGGGCATCCGTGTACTATGGACACATTCTTGTTTTATAAACTTATTCGACGGAAGTGTGTAGTTGTGTAAAAGTAATAGAACAGCCAAAACAAACTACGAATATCAATAACCACTTCTTTTAAACTTTAGTAAAATATAATAGACATCTTTTTTTATTTCATCCTGCATCTTTCATGGAGAAAACTTATCTGGAGCTGAAGAAGGCGTTCCTTTGTCAATCACTTACTGTTTGTTTACATTGAAAATGACTTCATATTTAAATTCCACAACAATATGCTGAATGAACAACTTCGGAAACTATTCCGTTTTTCATTTGATTTTTATGCTCCCACGATACGGCTATGGAGGCATTAAGCGTTACCATTGTCCGCACGAAATTGGTTTCCACTCACTAATTTAAGTTTGCCTCAACAGAATGTTTTGAAACTTATACACAATGCTTATTACCACAAAATACAGATCTATATTGAATTTGGGTACTGTCACTTTGTCGTTCTGGAGTGATGCCCTTTTACCTGAAAAATGCAGAAATTAGTAAGAAATTGGTTTCCGTTCACTAACTTTAGTTTGCCTCAACAGAATGTTTTGAAACTTAAACACAATGCTTATTACCACAAAATACAGATCTAGTTTGAAATTGGGTACTGTCACTTCTGCCGTTCTCGAGTTATGCCCTTTTACCTAAAAAATGCGGAAATTGGTTTCAGTTCACTAACTTCCGTTTGCCTCAATCAAATGTTTTGAAACTTATACACAATTCTAAGGATTATTCATCACATATCAGGTTCGAATTTGGGTGGTGTCACTTTCAACGTTCCTGAGTTATGCCCTTTTCCATTTTGCATCTTGTTCTGATTATACATGATTCAATCAAGTTTGCCAGAGGGGCATCCGTGTCCTTAAGACACATTATTCTTTTATTGATTATACCCCACTTGAAAAGTGGGGGTATATAGTGATAGGGGTGTTCCTCCGTCATTCCTTCCGTAACAAATATTTCTGTCACAGATTTCTTGGCTTCAACTTAAGTGAATAATTAGATATTTGATATATTGCTTAAACATGATGTCTTGTACCGTGTCTCCCTTTTCATGTCTCCTGGGTTATCTACTTCCTGTTAACAGGTTACTTTTGCATATACTGTATTATGAAATTTTCTGTCGCCGACTTCACAGCTTCTACTTAAGGGAATGATTAAATATTTGGTATATGGCTTAGGCATGATGACTTGCTCCTTTTGGGTCTCAGGTCATCTGCTTCCTGTTTGCAGGTGCAACTTAGAGTATTGTATATACTGTATTATGAATTTGTCCGTCAGATTTCTCTGCTTCTACTGAAGGGAATGATTACATATTTGGTATATTGCTTAAGCATGATGTCTGGTACCGTGTCTCCCTTTTCAGGTCTCCAGGTCATCTACTTCCTATTTAGCAGGAGGAACTTAAACATGAATGCAGCGAGTCCATTGGGAGTGGGGTATTGCTCACAGTTTTTCTAGTCTAGTTTATACGGTATTCGTCTTCTCATATTATACCCCACGATGGGTGGTATATTGAATACCCTTGTCCGTCTCAAATTTACATCGCAATTATCTCAGCTCCCACTGATCGAATTAATTTCAAATTTGGTATGCTGTTTCATAATAATGGGCCATACGTTGTAAGTGATTTTGGGCGCATTTCAATGTCAACTTCCTGTTGAGCAGGACTTTTAATATCGGGTGTGGGGTATACTTAGCACGACAAAACATGTAACACCATGTTAATATATGTTAATAATTTAATACTTAAATAATAATAATTTCAAAATTTAATTGCAGTAGTAAGAGAAAATTGGAAACAGATGACAGGTTGGATACTGCCTTAGAAGCTGTTGACCACCTCAAGTATAAAGTGAGGAAGTTAGACAAAGAATGGAGAAACTCGAAGAAGAGAAATTGAAAGAATGTAATACAATAGCTGAAGATTCAAGAGATGAGCTTATGGAAGCAGTGGAACAGAAAACAACCTGGCAGGGAGCTGTGGACACTCTTTTAAACAAACTGTTCTCTGAAGAAGAATTGAGAAACAAGTCTATTTCCGGCGAAAAAACAGTTAAATGTGGGACAGATGGTCCAAGACCACCAATGGATCAGGATAAACTTTGCAAATTAATAGATACCGTCATCAACAGATTTCCAGATGCCAAGAAAAAGGGAATAGTAGAAAAAATTCAGAATGTGCAGAAAGTGTTGAGGAGAAAGGCTTCAAAGAACTAAAGATACTTCATTAGTTGATGATATTTTCATTCAGATATTATATGTTCATTTCCATTTGTGATTTTGTAAAAGTATTTATTGATCAAAAGTTGTTTTACAGGAATCATAGAAGTAATAATTTTCAAAATAACAGTATCACAATTTATGTACAATGTATAAAACATCTGATTAATTAGTTACTCTGGTTCTTTAATTACCAATACTCACATAGAAGTCTATGAATAATTGTTCATGAACATTCCTCAAAATCCATGATAAATTCATGATAAATTAATTATTATTCATGAATTTAATTACATTTCAAGAACTTTTAAAAACAATCAGTTCATGAATTGTAAGTGAATTGTTCATGAACATTCATCATAAAGTTCTTTTGTTCATGAATTATTCTTGAAGCGAAAATGAGACTATTCTTGATTTTTTTTAATTTCAAGAACATGTAGTTCGTGAACATTCATGTTTGTTCAAGAACACTTTATTATTGATTGTTCTCAAGTCTATGAACTTGTATGTTCATGAACAGTGCCTGAAGTTCAAAAAAATAATGAAAAGTCTTAATTTTCTATTCAAGAATCATTCATGAACAAAACAAGAACTGTATGATGAATGTTCATGAACTGTGAGTGAATGATGCATGAACATTCATGAATATTTCATCATCGTTTCAACTAGGTTGTCAGAGCCATGGTTATTGTTTTGCCCAGCCCCTCAGTCATAGTCTAATGATTTTGAAAATTTTGCAAGTCATGGTTCTTTGACTTAATTGGATGTTTTGCATAGTTAACATGTTTTAGCATTTTCATTTTAATATCAACATTTAAAATTAATTAACAGGATTACATACAGGCAAAACACACTTCTATGTCTTTTTATTCAAGAAATGTATACCAAAGGTTTATATCACTAATGTCTTGGATAAATTATTTATACAGGAATTATGTCACTTTGAAATGTAAATTCTATGGAAAGTAAGCCCTGTCCTCACTATCTTTTTTTTTCAGATATTTTTGTAATTCATATCGTAGGTCTATCTATATCAGCATGGTCTTGTATGAGTTAGAAACTAAGTGCTATCAAATATATGTTGACAGGAGTTATGTCTTATATACTGAATATAAATTGTAAGGCAAATTGCATTGCAAGCAATCCCACACAGGTCTTCATTTCTTGTAGATTATTCATTAAAATGTTTAAAAGAACAAACATATTTTTTGAAGTTTTATATATTGCTATTTGACAGAAAATAAATCCATCCATTGGCAAAGAACATTGAAAGGTTGCTCTTTTATCAAATGCATGAAGTACGGATGGTAACACAAATGACAACATGTTATATTCATGAGTTTAATATTTCCTATTAATGGCGTATTTTAACAATTTCGCCTATTAACTTGAAACAGCAAAACAAGATCTAATAAACATCAATAGTTAATGCCTGAAATGATTTTACACTGTAGACAGCAGGATAGATCATTTTAAGTTCATACTGTGCATAGTATATTTACAAGCTAAACTGTTGATCTTCTTTCTTTTGTTTATTTATAAATTACATATTGTTTCCATTCACTCAAATGGAAAAGTATATAGTAAAGGTATAAATTAGTGAGCATCAGTTCATACTACATATAGTTTTGTCTTGATTCAATTATTAAGATTTACAATTGTACAATTTTAGCTTGTTGCCAAATGAAAGGAAAGTGCAGTATTAATATTAAAATCACTGGTGAACATGTACATGTAGGTGTGAATGTCCTGCAAAAGAACTGATATCAAAGTTAGTTCATCTGTAGAATTACAGTTAATTTTAATAATTTGATGTAATCTATTCAAAACTTTTTATTTTTATTGTATAATTGTACATGTACACTGTTGCTTTTTTATATGTCAATCAGATTTTAAGTATGCATCAAGGCATCCTTACCCTGCTCCCCTCCTATTGCTCTACACATACACGCTTGAGATGTCAGAAGTTTAAATATTCATAGCATTTACATTACAAACCTACCTTGTCAGACTGGCCTATATTATGAATTGTATAGTTGTTCTCGTTTAGAATACATAAAATATTTGCCACTGGACATTAGAATAAGCAAGAAAAATCAACATTTTTTGCATTATCAGAATGAATTTGCAAACATATAACAATTAAATTATGTACATGTAACCTTGGAGTTTTTCAATGAACCAGCATATAAATATAAAGAGATAAGGTATATCTTCAATGTGACGAACTATCAATTAAAAGACCATAGGACAGAGATGTAAACATTTACTGGTCACTGTACAGCCTTAAACAATGATCAAAATTCATACCATAAAGTAACCTATAAGGATATAAAATGTTAAAAATTAAAACTACATACAGTTATGGCAGACAGCACCCAACATAAGAATCTACTTTCAAAATTAGAAAGGACTGGACTCATCAATCATTGTCAATAGGTACTTAGAAAAAAAATGTGCAAAATTTTGTTTTCCCAAACTAAAATATCTATCAGTTCACCTTCAACGGATTTAGTGTAATAACATCTGTCATTTCAAGCAGTTTAAGTTATATACATATACACATGTTTTATACATATTTATGTTATATACATATACACATTCATGGATCTTCAATCTGTCGATACCTGTACCTGGGCATTGCACAAGGTCATGCTTTTCTCCGACTGTTTACACTAAATCCATTGGATGTTGGATGTGTACTGATTGATAATTTAGTCTTAGATGCATGATTTTTTATTAGTTGTTAGTGGCTTTGAACTAGCTGTCAGTAACTGCGAGTACTCTCAGATCTGTACTTAGTGTCTTTTGTTGTTGGAATATACAAGTACCCGGCCACGTCCACTCTGTGTAGTATTTCTATTTGTATCCATCTGATGAGTTAAGCCTTTTCAACTGATTTTATAGTTCGTTCTTATGTTGTACTGTTACACCACTGTCCCAGGTTAGGGGAGGTTGGGATCCCGCTAACATGTTTAACCCCGCCACATTCTGTATGTATGTGCCTGTCCCAAGCCAGGAGCCTGTAATTCAGTGGTTGTCGTTTGTTGATGTGTTACATATTTGTTTTTCGTTCATTTTTGTACATAAATTAGGCCGTTAGTTTTCTCGTTTGAATTGTTTTACATTTGTCATTTCGGGGCCTTTTATAGCTGATTATGCGGTATGGGCTTTGCTCATTGTTGAAGGCCGTACGGTGACCTATAGTTGTTAATTTCTGTGTCATTTGGTCTCTTGTGGAGAGTTGTCTCATTGGCAATCATACCACATCTTCTTTTATAAGAAAAGTATGACTATATATTAATGCCAAAATAAAACCATAACAGCGTTAATGAATATATGTAATTTTTTGTCGAGTGGTGTGGTCAACATTTAGGTTCAGTCTGTTGTTAAAAGTTTTTGGACATCAATAACTTTGTCAAACATACATGGAATTTTATGAAATTGGATGACATGGATTTTGTTATATCTGCACACTAACATACACATTTGTACAGAGGTATTTGTTTTTTTCTGCATAAACTCGTAATTCATAATTTTATTGAAACTTTCCACATAATCTTATTGTGATCTCCTTTTATGCCCTCGCCATAGCGGAGGGGACATTAAGTTTTATCATTGTCTGTCTATACGTTCTTACCTACTTACATCGTAAATGATCAATTAAACAATAACCCATAGATACGTCCACGTATCTGATACGGATACGATACGTCTTCAAATGTCCTACTTCTATTATAATCTTAACCGTATAATGCTATTTCACACTTTCAATTTTGTTTTATGATCAGAATAATTTTTGTAAAACGTAGCCATAAGTGGCAGCGATGTAAACAATTTGTATTAAGCTTTATATTTCAGAAGGTAGAATATCTGGACTTCATATCTTGTATGCAGATCAAGTTCGAATTTTGGTGGTGTCGCTTTTACCATTCTAGAGTTATAACCCTTTACAAATGGAAAGAATTGCTGAATTTTCGTTTTCGTTCTCTAACTTAAGTTTGCGTCACCCAAATGTTATGAAACTTATACACAATGCTTATTACCACAAAACTCAAATCTGGTACAAATTAGTGTTTTTGATTTATGTTCCTTTATAATGTTTTATGCAAGCAGGGCATCATCTGTGTCCGATGGACACATTCCCATTATTTTAAAAGAGTTATGCTCCTTGAAATATCAAATTTATTGAAAATGGCTTCGTTAGGGCTCTCACAGGTACAATTCTTGCCAGATTTTTATAAAACTTAAACTATAGGTTAATATCAGCAATATCTTTGACAAGTTCTATAATGGTGGCTGATCGACTTTTTTAAAAGAGTTATGTCCCTTGGAAATATTAAATTTATGGAAAATGGCCTCGTTAGCACATTCATCGCTATAATTGTTGCCAGATTTTTATAAAACTTATACTATAGTTTAATATTAGCAATATCTTGGACAAGTTTTATTATGGTGGAAGATTTAAAGAGTTATGCACCTTGAAAATATAAAATATGTGCAAAGCTGGGGACATTAGAACGCTGTTCTTTAGCTTGCATTTAATATAGCCCTTCCATGTTACGGCAATGGCAGTTTGTCCTAAATTCCTCCATTTTTTATTGATTTATTGATAGTGTTTCTGGACATTAATATATGAGTATACACAACTTTCTTTTAAGTATAAAGGAAAGTAAAAGGAAAGGCTTATTTTGTTTTGACAGCAACCATACAACACATATACGCTGTAGGCTGTTTGGAACCTTCTAAGTGTATTACACTTTTAATTATTATTACATTCCTTTATTGAAGTTAAATTTATAATATTTATATTTTTTATTTCAGTTACCATTCACAGTGATCATGAAGAATATCCAATACAGGACACAGAAGAATACCTCACAAACATGGGAAATATTACAACAAAACAATATTTTGATTTAAGAAAGAGACATTTATTTTGACATCCATGTACTGGGAAAACTGAAGAAATTAAAATGTGAATCAAAATCCTTGGAAATAAAGTTAGAAGATTGAAGATTATATTTTGGTGTTTGTACTTAGAAAGTTTGAAGAAAACAGATACATTGAAAACTGTAAAAGGAAACTATACACCATTCACAATCACTTTTGAGATTAATTACTTTTGATATTTAATTCAAAGATCCTGTAAAAGAAAGGATTGGTTGAATTCCCAATGAGAAAACTATTCACCAGAGGTCAAATGATGTGATAGTAAGGAATTATAGGTCACCATATGTTCAACAACAATGAATAAAACCCATGTTAAGTGAGCTATCAAAAGGCCCAGACATGACAAATAGAGAAAACAAAAAGCCTTATTTTTAACAAATTAATATATGAAAACAAAATATGATATGAACTAAAGACAAAAGACAAGCACTGAAATTCTTGGTATTATTGTTGATTTACTCTTGAATATTCATGTAGAATGTTTAAATGGATTTTAAATCAGAGTTATCATCAATATTCACAAGTGTTGAACAACAATTCACTGTACGACAAAAGTTCTATACCAAAATCCTTGTATATGTGTATTGCCTCAGACACAAATTTTGGATAGAACACTAGGAGACTATAAAATTATCGTCACCTAAAAATAAAGTATAGCATTTTGTTCCATCAATAGTTTCAGCAGTACAACTGTGACATAGAAATCAAACCGTACAAGATTTTTTTCTTCAAAATTTCACTATATATTTGTATATCAAATGAAAATAGAAAATGCCAAAGGTTGTCAAAACATTAACAAAAGAACTAATCAAAGCCAGATATTAAAAAAAATTCACTACATAGTTTAACCATGACTACGCATGATTATCATGTGTATTGTTTAACGCATTATTCTCATGCGTAAATGTATTTCATGTAATTCGCACGTAGCTTTCTACGCATAATTTTCATGCGGAATCATGCGAAAATCATGCGTAAATTTACGCATGATAGTCGGATGTAGCTCGATTTGGACGTTTCCGTGCGAAAAATTCGCATGATATACGCATGATTTCCGCACGATTATCATGCGTGGCACATTTACTAGTGTACAGAAGAAGTAGTTTGTATACTTTTGGGAACAACAGATCGATCAAAAGTCGATAACACTATTATATGTTAAATATCATTTTGAAAAATTATCTGCTTACCCTGCAGAAGTTCTTGTTGTAACTAAAAGTTTTTGGTTGGGTTTGTTTTCAATTCAATTCACATACTAGGTAGTGTTAATTTTAAACATTTGTTTTCAATATTTACACACATGGCCGCAAAATGAGGGACATAAAGGAAGTTCAATGATAGTAGGGTCGACCGTATTGATTTGAGGGGGTAATGTGAAAGAGTTGTTGGGAGGATTTAAGCATCAAGAAAGGTTGGAACTATATTTCAATAGGCATCGGAGGAAAACGTCCCCATTCTGATAGGACGTATCTACGAATTTGATATTCTACAAAACCAAATGAATCTTCTTTTCGGGAAGGGTTATACTTCCGATTTGAAGATTACCAAGAGATCAAATATGTAAATTACTTCATCCTAAATTACTATATGCCTCAATTATAAACACAAATCTGTTGAAATTTAACCTACATCGTAGTGTGCCCAGTGCTTGTCAAAATGTTTGTATTCTTTCTATATTTGACAATGAATATTTCGGGCTTTTAATAAAATCATTAAGATTCATTTGCGAGATATAATTTGATATTTCATGATATTGTCCCTCGTCTGTAGTTGTCAATGCATAATTATGGCGACTTCTTGCAATGAGTTCAGCTCAAACGGTGCTGGGAATCGTCTTCAACTTTCAAAAGAGTTTTTTTCAATGTTTAAAAGAGGGCGAAAAATACCAGAGGGACTGTCAAACTCATCAATCGAAAATAAACTGACAATGCCATGGCTAAAAAGTACAAAAGACAAAGGCAAACAGACAAACAACAATAGTACACAGAACACAACATAGAAAAATAAAGACTAAGCAACACGAACCCCACCAAAACTGGGGTGATCTACGTATCATCGTGAAATTGAGATGAATTACCGCGAAAAACAACGCCGTTTGATTATTGTGGTGTATTATTGTACGCGATCTGATTTTGACATATATTGATATACTATCTCCTTTATTTCAAATTGTAACACTACAGTGGGATGAGTTTTCGTATTCAGATTTGCGTTAATCATTAAGGTATTAAAAGGCCTTCAAAATTCTTTTGAACGAAACGTAAATCAAAAGATTTGTTCTTTGTAACGAAGTTTACATTAAATATTAAATCACTTTGTAAACCATGTACGTTCATATATTTTTAAAAGCTTTGAATAGCTTTCTTTTTATTTAAATATCTAAAATTTTGGATCGAAGCTTATTTGATTCAGTTAAAGAAATGGGTCTCATAAAGAACAATTATATGAATATTTGTACTTCTAAGATAAGAGTATATCTGTGTTGCTATAGTTAATCTGTTTCTTTATAACATATCTTGTAATCTTGTCTTTGCTGAATAGATGATTTATTGTTTAATCTTAACTAAAGGATTAAGTAAACTCTTACATTTTATGAAATGTTTGTCAACGAATGTGTTTCTCGTCAAATGATAAAGGTAAATCACTAGAATGGTCTCACACATGGTAAACACATAAGCCAGAATTTTCAGATCATTGCAAATTTCTTACTTATATTTTCATTATTCGAGATAACATTTGATAAATTTTCGGTTTTCCTCTCATTGGTTTTCAAGTTCTGAACTTAAAACATTTTGATACAAGATAAAGCAATATCTCTATTCCACATCAGATTGTCAGCTAGCCTGACTCTGAGACAATGGATTTTAAAGTATTTTTCTAACTATTTTGCTTATTTCTGTTCTTGAAGCGTTTCTTTTAGAAACAAATAATTCAGACATTGGAGATAAAGTTTCAACAGACCGTCAATTCGTGACAGTTTCCGTGTTTTACGATGCAAAACAGGCTTTACAACACGAAGATAATGAAACACGTCAAAGGTTATTCGAATACAGAGTGATATGAACCAACAGTTTAAATTATTAACCTCCCAGTTACAAACCGAACTGTCTTCCCTAAATCAAAGGTTAACTGTATGTGAACAGAAGAATGATTCCGAAAACGTGACTTTTGAGGTAGATCGGAAATATCGTGAAATAGAAAACAAGTTAAGCATATTGCAGATGAGTTTTGAAAACTTTACACGACAACATGATAATGATTTATTAGTCATCAGAAATAGGACTGCTCATTTAGAAAAGGCGTTAGAGGATATTAAACAGTTAAAATCCGTTAATCAACTCTTAGATTTCCGTGGGATGCAAACAAATGTTCAACGATTAAACACAGAAACACATCAGTTGATCATCAAGGAGAAAGCAAGAAGTCAGGATTTTTAGCATTATTCAACCAGACTTTAGGGTTCAAGACAGACCTTGACCAGATACGACAAAAGGTACACAATGTTAATTACTTAACAATTCCGTACCCTTTTCTCGAATATGACTTACCGAATTAGACTATTTACCGGGTTTGTTATAATACGAGCAACACCACGGGTGCCACTTGTGAAGCAGGATCTGCTTAGCTTTCCGGAGCATTTGGGATCACCCCAAGTTTTGGTGGGGTTCGTCATGTTCGTGTTGCTTAGTCTTTAGTTTTCTATGTTGTGTCTTGTGTACTAATATTTGTCTGTTTGTCTTTTTCTGTTTTAGCCATGACGTTGTCAGTCTATTTTCTATTATGAGTTTCAATGTCCCTCTGGTATCTTTCGCCACTCTTTTAGCAAATTATACATAATTGGGCGTGACTTAAAACGGTTTTGATAATCTGATACGTTATCATACAAGTGAGAGGTTTCGCTAGCTATACAACCAGGTTTATTCCACCATTTTCTACCAAAGAAAATGCTTGTACCAAATCAGGAATATGACAGTTGAATCCATTCGTTTGATGTGTTTGAGTTTTTGATTTTGCTACTTGATTAGGGACTTTCCGTTTTGAATTTTCCTCGGAGTAAGGTATTTTTGTTATTTTACTTTTTCATACACATCCAAGGTTTATATGTGGGTTACCAGTCACCAGATTATAATTATCCGTTCTGTAATTATATTTTAATGGTTACATTGATTTTATTATTTAATTAATTTTATTGGTTGAATGAAACAATTTAAAACACACATTTAAAGGTTAAGTTCTCCACAAAGGAGGGATAGCGTAATTGTATTCGCCTACAACAAGCCAATCCGGTGGCGGATCCAGGGGATGGTTCCAGAGGTTGAAACACCGCTTTTTAGGACGATCAATGCATTTGAATGGGGACATATGGTTGAAACCCACCAACCCCTCCCCGCCCATTGTTATCATGGGTTAGGACCCCCTTTGAAAATGGCTGGATCCGCCCTGAATCCAGAGAATATTGACCCTCACAGACTAAGTTTGTGCAAGATGTTTTAACATTTTCTAAGGAATTTACACTTTTCAAAAATAGGCATCAACCAGAATTGTTATCCTCATTCACAAAGCAAAATAGAAGCTCATTCATGCATATGACTACTTACTCATATGACTATTTGTCAAAACCCAATATAATCATTGGGTTTTATTTATCTAAAATCAATATACAAACAAATGCATTGCTTAAATAGATTTCTTTCATGTCTTTATATCTATAGGTAAACGTCTATTTAATTTAAGTTATACATGAATGAATGATACAAGCATCACTAAAATGATTTGGTGGGTGGTCTTTTATTATTATTATTCGGGCGTCACTGATGAGTCTTTTGTAGACAAAACGCGCGTCCGGCGTACAAAAGCCTGGTATCTATTATGAGTTTATTAGTAAGATTATTCTGTCTTAGAATTGTCGTTAAAAAAATCACTACGCATGTACTAAAATTATGTTTCTACGGTCCTGTTATGATTGTTTAAACACATCGTGTTTTATTGTGTAATGACTTATCACAATAAGTTATTTTAGTGACAATTAGCTAAAACTGGATGTTTATGAACACAATCTCCTTTGTTTTCAGTTGCTGTTTTGCATGTGCTCCAAATGACTTAACGTGTTCTAGATTACAAATTATCAAGTTTCCGACGATGAAAACGCAAATAGGGATCACCAATATATCTGAATTTCAAAAACCGGTAAGTTACGTGTCCGTCGGAGGGACTCTACTTGATTTCAGTTGGGATTTTATCAAGATCAGCTCCTTCTAATATATATATTTTCAAGAATGATCAAAATGTACATTATTTTTACTTCTCGGATAACGACCGATACTTTAACCTGGGAACTGCTGTTCTTGCACTAGAATTACAAGTTAATGACAAAGTCGATGCACGTTCTGCAAACACTGTGATTGTTGATAATGAGGGTTCATGCATCACAATTATAAAAGTGAAATAAAATTGTGTTTCGTGCCCTTGATTTTTGTATACATCTAACAATTGTGAACTTTGTAATCTATTAAAGATACTATGATTTAACTGTGTATCTGGAATTGTTTTTCAATCTATTATTGATGTTCTGACTATGATTTTATCAGTTTAAAGAGTTTATTAGTTGACATTATGTATTCAACCTTATAAGACGAAGTACAAGCTATAACGGAAGGAAGCTCTAGATAACGCCTATCAGGCTTCTTCAAGAATTTTGGAATCGTGTCTGTTATAGCGCAGTCCATATCGAAAACAATAAAAACAGAATTGCCAACAAAAATTTGACGCATTAAATATTCTTATGTCTGTTTCAAAATAAATATCGTTTTGATATATTTTGTTTGTACGTACATAGGTAGAAGCACCATTCGCTGTCTTGTTTTTTTTTGTTGGATTATTGTTCATCCACAAAAATGGATAATTTGTTTGTTTAACAAACTATATTTAAACTGTTTTGCCGTTCCAAAAGATAGAATACGAGTTTTAAACAGAAATTTGCCACACAAAGTCTAGTTTGGCGATCCTTTAAAGGTTCCATTAGACGACCAATGAACCTAGTGCTATAACAGGGAGCAGTGTAACTGGTTTTCAAAAGAGGATGTTATAATTTGCAGAATTGATGTTGAAAAAATTTTGAAATTATGGCATACGCACAAGCGTCACTTACATTTTTAACGAACAAGTAAGCAGTGACAAAATCATAACGATTTTACTTGATTTCCTATCATGCCTATGGATAGTTGTATTCCAGACAATATCATACCAAAAGTATGTCATATATTTTTATCATTCTATTATTGTAGATCCTTGATTATTAAAACAATTTCAAAGTTGGGACTGCAAATTTAAATTAAATAACTTTAGCTAATAGTAATATTACAACTCCCAAGTGTGTATTCAACTTTTAAGTACCGAAACGTTCCTTAGGACAAATATTTGAACAGGAAATCAAATTAACTTCAGTGTTTCGTTATTTTTATTAGGTATAATCCAATGGGGGTTGATTTTATTGGAAATGATTTATAATGCATATGTGTACGTGTGTGTGTAAAAACAGAATTGTTTTATTTGATCATTTTTAGATTCTTAACCCATTGTACTTGGGTTTTTTTTCATTCACTATTTTCACAAAAACTAATTAATTGATAGATACAAAAAAATCAGGTGGCCAAGCAATCGAAACCTTATACAATGGATTTTATTGTATCTTTTAGTGATATTATATAATGGCATAGTCTGTTGTTTAAGTGTTATGTTACACATGAATCATTCATACGTACTAAGGACATCTTGATTCAACAAATCGGAAAGAGAATTTTCTGATTTTCACGATCCAAATTAAATTGTATACACAAATGTAAAGCCTCGGTCACACCTTAACGGATAGCTCGAACGGATGCCTAACGGATAACTTTTTCAATCCGTTCATGTCCGTTAGACGTCCGTTTTAATCCGTTAGACGTCCGTTTTAATCCGTTAGACGTCCGTCCATATCCGTTTCATGTCCGTTTAGCGTACGTTTTATCCGTCGACGTCCGTTCTTTCCGGTTGAAAATTTTGAGCGTGTTCAAAACTTTGAACGGACGTCCAACGGATGAAATGTCCGTTGAACGTCCGGTAGGCGTCCGTTTTGTACGGTACTCGTCCGTTTCGTTTCCGTTTTGTATCCGTTTCTTGTCCGTTATACATCCGTTGGAGGTCTGGTAGACAAATTCACCAACGGACTTCTACCGGACGTTTAACGGATAAAACGGATGTTGAACGAATGTGAAACGGACTTCTACCGGACGTATAACGGATAAAACGGATGATGAACGGATCTGAAACGGATAAATGCCAATTGAAAATTTCGCGTCAGGAATGCCAATTATTGGTATGTCAGATTTCTTGAGGTTCATGAATTCCTATTATTCATAATCGATCTTAGAGTAAGGGCACGTCTTCACTATCAAGCAGCTCTTATTCAGGCCAGACACTGCCCTTTGGCGGCATTTTAAAGAAAAAAACCAAAACCACTTACACAGAAACATTTTGAATATTTATGCGATTTACATGTATTATTATTGTCGCCTTTAATTTTCCGTATATCTTGTTCATCCATTTTATCCGGTACGCTTCCGTGAGGTGTCCGTTTTATGCGGTACTCGTCCGTCGGATGTACGTTCGACATCCGTTCTGTCCGGTACGTTTCCGTTTCTCGTACGTTGCATATCCGGTGTGTGTCCGTTATGCATTCGTTAGACGTCCGTTTTATTCGGTCAGTACATCAACGGACTCCCAACGGATAACAATTTTGTCAACGGACAACTTTATTTTCATCCGTTAGGCGTCCGTTCGTGCTATCCGGTAAGGTGTGACCGAGGCTTAAGGAAACAAGTCATAATGCGATTCAAATGCAGTAAGACTTAATCGAGCTGTAAAGTTATTAACCTCCCGCCCAGCAGGCAAAAACGTTGTATCAACGTTGATCCAATGTCGTCTTCAACGTTGTTACAACGTTGAAACTTGGGTTAGTTTTGAAAGTTGTAATGACGTTGAAATTCTGACGTTGAATCAACGTTGCAGTTTCAACGTTGTATTGAAGTTGATATCATGTTGAAATCGGGTCCAGTGAGGTTGAAATCAGGTCTTAGTTAGGTTGAAATTAGGTCGGGTTTAGGTTGAAATCAGGTCGAGTTAGGTTGTAGTCAGGTCAATTGTAGGTTGGTTGAAGTGATGGTTTTTGGGTGTAAATTAATCCTTATTTGCACGTGTTCAAATACAATAATAAGATACCTGAATTATAAAATAAAAAAAAGCCACTTTCAAGTTTTATTTCAAGTTAGAATGTCCATCAACAGTTCCTTTCTCAACAAGAGACAACTCCAAAAGAGAATAGTAGACAATAACAATCAAAACCAAAGAGGAGAGACAGTTACAATATCAAGATTTAATTTGAAATATCTCAATATTAACAAAGCTTTCTTTTCTAGCACATCAATTTCTAAAAGCAAAGGAACATGTAAAAACTCACTACAGCACACTGGTTTGATTCTGGTTGATCAAGTTTTCCAACTTATACAAAATCATGTAAATGCAGCAAATTTGACACAGTGACACAAAATGCCTTCTTTGTTTTATGTGAATACAAAGCAGGACCATTTAAAAAAACCTGATCTCAATTTAAGTTTTTGTTATCCGATATTTAGTTCTTTTTTGTGTGTCTTTTTTCATTTTTATTGATATCTTGTTGATCTGAAATTTGTGACTTTTTGTAGGTATACCGTATGTGGTTTTTTTTACATTTATCTTGAAGGCATTTGGAACAAACCATTACCATCACCAAGCTGTTTACTCATTCAATCATTATCTATACACCCGATACAATTGAGTAAAACGAACAAAAAGATGCATACCGGTAGCACCAAATAATGTATTGATAAATGTCACTGCCTTTTGTTTACTGGCACTAAATTAACTATAGAAATTAACAAAAAAGAGGTTTTTAAAATGAAAAATTAATTTTATTTTAAAGATCTATTCTTTTGGCCTAGCAACTCCTTCTGCTCTCTGTGGGACACACTTCAAATGTCTTGCACACTGCTCAGGTATTTTGGATTCTGGTGTCTCTTTGTGGCAGACAAGAACAGCATCTGAAAGCATGGAAGAGAAATAACATAAATTTGAATTACATAATAAAAGTTGTGTACTTTTAAAAGCCGGAAATGTTATCAAATTCTACCAATTATAAAACAATTATTTTAAATCATAGAACACAACATGTTAATTTGAAACAATTGTCCCAGCTTGCATCAATAACAAGACAAAGCATGAATTCTAACCAGATCTGTGTTTTGCAATAACCATAATGTTCATATACAGATGAAACTATCAAAGATGAGTGGTATTTTACGAAAAAATCTAAAAGACCAAAACATTTCTATGTGTGTCAGACACACCTTATTGAGTTGTATTGGAACGAATTGGCTAGTATTCGATAACCCCCCTTTCTGATATTACTGATTCTGTACATGGCTAGATATGTTTTATGTTAGTTCGCTAATTAGAGCATATATACAATCAAATCATTAAACTGTTTTGACACGAAACAGAATCAGATTCAGTAAGATAAGACCTTGTCATAATTTCTGTGAACGTAAACATGCAGATAAATAATTTGATCATTTGAATGTGTTTGTATATATTATGATTCTTAGTTAATTTAACTGTAAAATATACTTACGCTAATATCAAGAGGTTTATACAGAAACGTCTTCTCTCGTCTTTATATTCCTTAGACGCAGTTGTTCACTATTTGTTCATCAGTCTGGTGCGATAATTTCTCGAGGATGATTTTCAAATTTTTCTAAACGGATGTTGAAAAGAGGTGCGCGTGCTTGCGTGCGCATCCGAAAGAAAATATTCGAACTCAACTTGAAAAACCGCGAAAATTTAAAACTTCTCAATTATTATGATTACATTGTACATCGATGATATTTTAAGTTTATATATTAAATATCAATAGGTAAAAATAATTAAAATAAATTTACCGAAAAATTCTCCTATTTATTTAAATGAAAGAAAGCAATTAAAAAATCGATTTGATTTAAAAATATAAACTAAGAATATATCATATCTATACAGATCATACATATAATTAAAATAGCATGAACAGGTTTTGAGATCTCCCAAAATATAGAGAATCATCAAACCCTTATTACTTAATAATTTGTTAGAATTGGTTTTGTTTTCAAGATAGTTAAAAAATAAACACAAAAATAAATTAATTGGAAAAAGCCGATTTGTTATTTGTGATGTCTCCTGACCACTTGTTCTTGCCCAAAACTCCTTTCCATGCATAAACAATGCAATCCGGTCTACCCCCTTTTTTGTGAGAAAAAATGATTGATTATATAGGGATGGAAGCATGACAGAAGGAAGCCCCCTCACGCTTATGGCAGTCAGTGGACCCCCTTATAAGTATTATAAAAAGTTCTGGATTAGCCACTTATTATCCAATCGTTTATAATACTACAGCACTGCTCCTTGTCCGATCTGCTTATCAAATATATCTGTACCCTTCAACTTTGACAATGAGATTTTTCTGTCGCGATTGACTGACGTTAACCCAACGTTCAATCAACGTTGTTGTTTAAACGTTGATTTTAACGACGTAAATTCAACGTTGAAACAACGTTGTAAAGTCAACGTTGAATACCATGACGTTAGATCAACGTTGAATTTGGGTCGATCAACGTCACGACCAAATTTCAACCAAATTTCAACGTTGTTACAACGTCGAGTGCCCACTGGGCTGATACAAAACGACATGTTTTCTCTTACATGTCTTAATCAATGGTGCAGTAGATATGAAAGAAAAGGCTACCTTTAAGGGTGATCAGAAGTACCGCAAAATAAACAACCAAACTATTAGCATTTTCATTTAATTGTTAACTAACCTTTACTTGGTGAAGTTAAGTGTACGCTAACTCATGTAGAATGATAAAAAAGAAAGAGAAAGACACTTAATTGAGAAAACATATGTAGAACATATCTGGGAACCAATATGAAAACAAAATATCTGTGAAAAAAATGGCGCGGTTTGTGAAACAGCCACATTTATTTCAAGACCATGTATCCTTTAGATATAAAGTGTCTGACGCCACAATATAAGATCTGCTCACTTATTTTTTTGCATAATAGTTAACGCAAGAGTAGCAATAGTAAGATTAACTTTGAAACAAATTCGTAGACTGAAATAAGTTTCAAACAAAGGAGTTATACCAACTTGATTTCATTAAGGCCTCAAAATACAAATGTCGCACGTCAAAAATAATTAATTGAATTCTATTCATAGGAGTGCTTTTCGCAGCTAGTACTTTCTGTATATACAACGATTTGAATAAGAGTACTTCAGTTTAATCCGCCATTTGCTACATACGAACATGCCTGTACTAAGTCAGGAATAATACAGTGGTTATCCATTCGTTTGACATGTTTGATGTGTTTGAACTTTGATTTTGCAATTTGACTACGGCCTTTCCTTTGAATTTTCATCGGAATTCGGTATTTTGTAATTTACTTTTTAGTTCTATAGTGTCTTTTCTTCCTTAAACCCAGCAAACTAATGTTTTGTATAAAAACAATCAAATGAAATCTTTTACAAAAGTTTTAAATTATAAACTCTTTTGGGATGTTTAAAATGCATGGTAAAGTAATTGCATACTAATTAATAAGTATAGTCAAGGAATAGCAATACCATTGTAAAGAGGTCCCGCCGTCAATTTTGACGTTTGCAAATTCATTTTCACAAGGAAACTGTTAAACCAAGTTACAAGTGGTAAGGTTGAAATCATCCCATCGTAAATTTTACGGACGCCATTACGAATGGTTGACCATCATGGAATATCCGTTTCACAGATGATGGTAACTAACCCGTTTAACTCCGATATAGATGAATCCGGACGTTGACGCGTTCGAATCAAACACACCGTGTACAACTGAGTCCAGACAGTGAAGAATTTATGCTTTTAAAGAAAATCAAACATCTATTCTTCGGAAATTTTGCTCAATATATTCTTTGCCATAATACTCAGTATTTACTACAAGGTTTTTCAAATATGTGAAATTTTATAGGCAAACATTAAAAACGCACAACAATGCCACTGATAAAAGCAAGCTTGGTATTTTAAATATTCTAAACTTAATGTTTTAAAACATTCATTTTGAAAATTTCATTGTTTCAAATTAACAAACATATAAAGATCGTAGGTTTCTCTGGTATCTAGAAACAAAAACAATACACGTTTTAAATTGTCTTTATTTTAATGTTGTGTACGGTTCGTTATCATTAAACCTTTTATGCTGTACTCTTCGTTGCGACAATATTGTATTTGTGAATGTATATTGCATGTATTAAACTATGCTTTGATATGATTTTAACCAATATACATGTTTAAAAATTAATTTTCCACCATAACCTGCATACAGTAACCTATAATATCCGTTGTATTGTCGGAACACTCTTATAGGTATTTTGTACATGTAAAAAAAATCATTATCTATATGAAAATGTAAATTGGTAGGAACTTGAATACAATTACTCGACAAATACAAGTATCACTGGCTGAGCATACGGATACACGCGTTCGATTTCTAATTTGATAGCATTTTTAGAACCTTTACCATACGACATTCAATGTACTGTTACATGTGTTACACCACTGTCCAAGGTTAGGGACAGGTTGGGTTCCTGCTAACATGTTTAACCCGCCACATTCTGTATGTGCCTGTCCGAAGTCAGGGCGTGTAATTCAGTGGTTATATATTTGTTTTCGTTCATTATTTTGTGCATAAATTAGGCCGTTAGTTTTCTCCTTTGAATTGTTCTACATTTGTCATTTCAGGGCCTTTTATAGCTGACTATGCGTTATGGGCTTTGCTTATTGTTGGAGGCCGTACGGTGACCTATAGTTGTTCATTTCTATGTCGTTTGGTCTCTTGTGAAAAGTTGTTTCATTGGCAATCAAACCACATCTCCTTTTGATCTAGACAGCAATCAAGAACAATCAATGGATTATAGGCTCTTGGCCTAAATCTCAGAGGCGGATCCAAGGGGTCATGGAATACAATAGAGTTATCTTAAGGAGACTCGAGGGTACAAAATTTCAGCAAAATTTAAATCTTTTTTTCATTACAAATGTTATTAGTTCAACAGAAAAAGTACTTTAACAGAAATGCAAACTTATTTCAAAGGCAGATTGTGAGCTTAAATGAACGGTGACCCATTTGTTTTATTTTATTTTTCTATTAAGTTTATGATAAAGTTCATTTATAGAAAAAAAAAAAGCGAAATCCTTGATTTAAAAAAATGGATTTATACCCTCGAGCCCCCGTAAGGCTAAAGAATATGTTTATACATGTACAATGAACATGTAACTTATTTAAGTAAAGCCATCGTTAATAAGTAACAGTTTATTTAATGTGGAAATGTAAAGGTGAAGAGATAGTTCTCAATATTAACTAGTTTGCTTTCTTCGATTATGTTTTTTATCTTTAAGCTATAAAGGTTTTGCTTAATTTCCTTCAACATTACAGTCTTTCTACTGTGATGCCAAAATCCAACTGATTTGTCATTCTGGTTATTATAAGCATCTGCAAGTCTTTACCCACCAATATGAATTTCATTCAAATTTTGACTTATGTGTTTTACACTCTTATCTTCATGAAAAATCACAAAAGCAGCAATCTGAAGACCCAACGACTATTAATAGACCTAGAATCGGTATGGACCTTGTTCTCCAGGAGATGGATATCGAGAAATTCGATAAACTCAGTGTTTATTGATTTTGATAGCCGGACTTGTATAGTCCGAGTGAACTTTCATAAAAATGTGGTAGTATTTCTGGTGAAATACAAAATTCAATGTAACCAAATTTAGTAACTACAAGCATTTAGAAACACAAAAAATTGTGATTTTCTAAACATTTGCTATTTTAAAATTATCAGCACGATAAGAATATCAGCGTTAAAATATGAAGCCCAGTTTCCTGCATATTTAATTTTAACTTAAAAAGGACAGAAATGATAAATGGATTAAATGATGCAAGTGTAATATGATTGATTGTTGTTTTCCTAGCGTCTTATGGTAAATATGTTATGCATGTAAATTATTAATTACTACAAATACAATACGAAGGTCCTATGATAAAGGTCGGTTGGGCTGAGATGGTGGTGATGGTGGGGGATTGACTAGTCCTTCAAAATGCCACCTATGGGCTCCTCAGAAAGTTGTTGCAATGGTTCTTTTGTGCAGCTGGTATGACACTCTCAAGGCGAGGCATCGGGTGAACGTCACCAAACTGAACGGAAGTAGCTGATTATTATGACACTCATCACAGCCAAACGGATATCTAATTTTTAGCGAGGGTTTTACTGCCGGTCGGAAGAAGACCAAAGGAACCATATTTATATTCCAAAGTTACCCTTGGCGTCATCGGTGAATAATTCGGTTGGGCAAAGCATCAATCATCTACCTTACCTTAGACATTTGCTTTGTTGCTTCTTTCCTGTCTTTATAGTTTTCAATAAAAAATGAAACGTTTCAAAGTTGGTACTGAAATATTTCTGGACCCCATTTGTTAATGACACTCGTACGTAATGGCTGATTGTTGGTTGCTTAACGTTCACTTGGAAATATTTCATTCATGTTCAGGATGAGCACAGAGTACCAACACATACTACAGGTAGGTCCTGGAAGGAGGCCGTCTTGAATTACGTCAGGGAAGTTTGGACTGCTACTGGATAAAAAGAGGTATATTGGATAAGGACAAAAACGTTGCCTTGCAACAGGTCATTTATGGACCCCTCATAGAGTTTTTGCAAGGGTTCGTAAAGTGTAGAGAGCGTGGTGCTCTCTACACGAGGCATTGGATCTAATATTCCCATTCTGAATGGACGTGGATACGTACTTGTACATCCACACAGCTAAACGGGTGCCCTACTTCGGCGAGGGTTTTAATGCCGATCGGAAAAGACCAAAGTGACCATATACATTCCCCAGTCACCCTTTGTGATCACCAGTACATAATGCGGTTGGGTTAAACATGTTTGCAAGTCCATCATCTGCTTAAACTAAGACAGTGGTGTATAAAACAAGTTGAAAATAGACTTTACCAAATTCTTTCATAGATTAAAAGTTTTTAAAACAGATTTGGCTAGAAAGTTTTGCTGTCGAATTCTTACTTAAAATGAGATATCATATTCAAATTTTTACGATGATGTTGTTTAAATAGCCATTGAATTATTTTTGAAAATCAAAACATAACTAAATATTATTACCATTTATGCACACTTATGAGAACTCATGAGATCGAACATCCTCTCGATTCTGTTTACTTATATTTGGCATTGCACAAGTTCATGCCTTTTGTGTTACGTCTTTAATTAATTCCGTTGAATATATACTGACTGATACTTTAGTCTTGAATAACATGATTTACCTTTTAGTTGTAACTGGTCTTGAAATAACTATCAGTTACTACAATTACTCTTATTTCGGTACTTTATGTGCATTGTTTTTGTGCCTTGTATCGATATTTTGAGTTGAACTAATTGCAAATGTACAGTTTTTTTTCATGGTGTGCTGTTACACCAGTGTCCAAGGTTAGAGAGAGGGTTCAGGGCTCACATGTTTAATCCCGCCGCATTCTTTATGTGCCTGTCCAATGTTAGGAGCCTTTAGTACAATGGTCATATAGATCTGTCATATTTATTTTTCGTTAATAAATTATAATTCATTAGTTATAAATTAGGCCGTTAGTTTTTCGTTTTAAATTTTTCACATTTTTATATCGGGGACTTTTATAGCCGACTATACGGTATAGGTTTTCAACATTGTTGAATGCCGTACGTTTGACTATAATTGCTTACAACCACTTCATTTAAAATTTGGTGGATAGTTGTCTCATTGGCCATCATACCACATCTACAAATTTTCATATGTAAAAAGTAAGAGTAATTGAAGTTTTATTGGCTGTACTATATTTTATGAAACTTTAATTCATCTGGAATATATTCATTAACAGTTTATTTCATCTGGAGTAACGTTGAAAATCCTTATTTTCAATAGAAAAATTCATGTCAGATGTGTACACTGGTTAAAACATTACAATTTTGGCTTTGGATGACTGATATTTTATGGTCAAATACTTCGACTAAGTATACAGAAACAAATTTACAATAAAATACAGAAAAAGGATTGCCTATGCCATCTTGATTACCTTAAAAGAAAGGGATCTGTGACGGTTTTGTCAACGAATTGTACAGTGATTATTTAAATACGAGCAAAACACTCGACTCATTTGGTGAAACGAACGGTACAGTGAGAGAAAACATATTTAGTATGATATTGCGTGTATTTTGAGTTCTACGAAACATTTGAAGGCACGTAGTAATTCAACGTATAGTTATTTATTATTGCTTAAGGTATTGATAAGCAAAATGTTTGTACGAAAAGATATTCCGCATTGTAACCTCATAAAACGTAGGAAATTGCACCTTGTCTGTGCGTTTTGCATCTACCAGTTTTATCAAACGTTCTATTCAATATCTTAAACTTGCAACAATTGTATAATTGAATTAATAAACTAACATGCACATTGACATATTGATATATACTCAAATAAGTTCTTAAGAGGCATTCGAAATTGTTGTCATCCCAAATGTTGTCCTGATTATCGCGTCAACGTCCGGATTCATTTGCAGCGGGGTTATACGAGGTGGTAACGGATATGTTCTTAATGTCGTAATTGCAATCACGTCCCTTATTACACGGTTTGTACTATCATGAGCAACACGACGGGTGCCAAATGTGGAGTAGGATCTCCTTACCATTCCGGATCACCTGAGTTACCCCAGTTTTTGGTAGGGTTCGTGCTGCTCAGTCTTTAGTTTTCAATGTTGTGTGTTGTGTACTTTTATTTTTCTTTTTAACTTCGTCGTTTTAGAGTGTAAATCACATTAAATAAACTGATTGATAAATCAATTAGGTATTGACTATTTACTTGGAAACTTAACACATTTACCAACGACATTCAGCAAATCTTCGATAATTATAGGTTTGTTCTTAGTTCCTCTGCCCAAAAAACTGTATCTTTTCGGTGTATAGGATATCTAAATTGCTTACAAACAACGTAACATTGCTAGGTAAAAAAAAGTAAAAAGTTCACATTTCAAAATCAAAAGCTCAAACATATCAAACGAATGGAGATCAACTTTCATATTCATGACTTGGTACAGGCATTTCTTTTGTTTAAAATGTATGATATTCGCATTGCGCTCCACGAAACCTCTTTTCTTTATCGTCAACATCAAATGTATTAGCAAGCAAAGCCGGACTTCAAAGTTATTGTAAAACCATCTCACTTAGACATGGTATGAATCAGAGGTGGATACTAAAACATTCCAAATATCTTTTACAGTACTAATAATCTTAAACTCTTTCTTTTGCAAAAGTAGTAAAATATTTGATTTTTGTTACTTTACACCAGCATTCCTTTCTAAACTAAAAGACACACTGAAGGAAAGATCCTGGTTTTTCATGGAAGAGAATGTTTCACGGAGATACAATTATCTTGTCTTAAGGAGGTATAATTTTGTATACTTTTGTAAAATATCACTGCTTCAAACAAAATCGTTTCTGACACTGAAGTTATCAAGATGCTTGATTTCTTGATTGACCACATATTTGTTACGTTCGGAGAACGTGCTTTTCAACAAACAATCGGCTTTCCCATGAAAACCAACTGTGCTCCTCCTCTTGCAGACTTAAAACTGAGTTTCTAAAGAAGATCGTAGGTAAGAAAGAAAGCAAGTTGCAGTATCTCGTCCTCTTTTCCTCGAATTTGACCTACAAAATAAGACTTGTCTTCGGTTTTGTACTTACATGAGCAACATAACGGGTGCCACACGTTGACCAGAATCTGATTACAATTCAGAGCACATGAGATCACACCGGTTATGTTAGGTATTCGTGTTGCTCAATCTTTATGTTTCTATCCTGTGTGTTGTGTGCTTATATCTTTTCTGTTTTTGTTATGGCCTTGTCAGTTTATTTTCGACCTGGTTGAGTTTGAATATCATTATGGTATCTTTTGCCTCTCTTTCAAAGGAATCGTTTAATTACTTAATCAACATGTTTAAAATACAATACTCTATGATCATAACACAAATAAACATATAATCACTTTTTATCACATGAATACGCTTGCAATTAAAGGTAGATTTACATTTGTATTTTGTACTTGACTGTCTTTTACCGCAGTTGTATTAAATTTGAAATGTTGATGCTGTGTACATTATTACATACATAATGTGTTATTTGTTTCATGCAAGAACTGTATTTGTCCTCTGGAACATGATCAAGATGCTCAACTCAAGTCAGATTTTTATTCAATATTTGAAAGTTAATTAAATTTCATAGTGTATGAGACAATATTTGCGACATCATTGAATTCAAAACCTATCACTATAGTTGGACTGGCACACGCAACATAAAATGCGAGAAGGCGAACATTGAAATATTGATTTGGCTCCTACGGATTTAAAATACCTTTTATTCCAACCATATTCTATAATTAAGAACATGGGTAGGCATTACATTTTCGATATTCTACACTGCGCGTTAGCGAGGTGTAAAATATGGTCAAATTTAATGCCTACCCATGTTAAATGAACATAGAGCATGACATGACGGAATCATTTCGATTCTAATAGGACACATACTGTATTTTTATAGGTCGAAGCGTACGAAAATACCGTAGGAATATTTGGCTGTTCCTGTTTCCTCCTAATGAATTATGTACATTTCATTTTCATATTTAATAAGTTTAAAAACTAAAAGCAGGTTAAATATATGGTGTTTTAATAACAATATATAATTTAATTTCATGTAGGTTACTAAAATATATATATTTATTAGGATAAAATGAAAATAACGAGAATGTAAACAGTCAGTTTGTGCGCATGTGTCAAACATATTTTGTGCTAATTAGAACACGGCTTTGTTTACAAAGCGTAATAAGGACGTCATATTAGAATCAAGTATACGCAAAATGTTGTTTTAGTAATCTTTACCTGAAATATTCCGGACAGGCCTCAAACGTAACGGGAGTATGTTTTGTGGTGAACACTGATCCATGTGAATCGTTCGCAAGTGGTAAACGTTCTAGAATTCTGACCAAGTGAGAAGTTAGTTTATGTCAGTTTATTTTGTCGTCAGTTACGGACGTCAGTATCCGAGCTCCTGGGAACCCATGCACTAGCTGTATGTATACTTTAAGGACACAACCGTGATCGGGACAACGAAAGTGTCCCGACGGGAGTACAACGTGAAGCAACGGAAACAATCAGGGCAGTACGATGTACGTTGTGTCTGAACATCTTCTTTACACATTCATGAAGCAGATTGCAATAAAAATTTCATGCAATAGGATATGTTTCCCTTTCCAAAATTGTATTCAAAATATTTAACGCTCTGTCAGCGTCTCGTTTCAAACAAAAAAATGTAAGTGTCTTGAGTTAAGAAGTATCACATTACACTCTATGCAGTGTCAGAAATTAGTTGGAAAATGAATAACAAAATGATATGGATTAAAAAAAACACATCCAATATATTTTCGACTGTCTCGGCTCTTAAACCGACATTTATATAAGGTTTTATTTGTTTTGGTCTCGAACATCTCGCAGGAGATTTAACTGTTGAAAAGATAAAATAATAAAAATACCGAACTCCTGGAAAAATTCTAATTGGAAAGTCCCTAAGCAAATGGCAAAATCAAAACTTAAACACATCAAACGAATAGATAACAACTGTTATATTCCTGACTTGGTATAGACATTTTCTTAATATGTAGAAAATGGTTCATTAAACCTGGTTTTATAGCTACATGTAGCTAAATCTCTCACTTGTATGATAATCGTATAAAATTCGATTATATTTATAACGATGTGTGAACAAAACAAACAGACATAATAGGACAAAATGTCAAACATAAAGGGTACAGCAGTCAACATTGTGTTATTATCTTTATCACTATAAAACAAACAAATATATCAACAAAGAAAACAAAAGGAATATAGATAAAGCACATCAGCGAAAACGAAAGACAAGAATACACAAATTTACTACAGCCCAATAACAGAATGACGGGATGTTTAAAATATAAATAAATTACGGCAAATTTGTACCGTAAATATAACTTAAATGAGTAGAACCCAACAACAATCAAATTTTATCTAAAAACGTAAACCAACCTATTTTTGCGAGCGAATCGTAAATATAAATCGTCGCAATTATGTAAAACTTGGATCAGCTCTTATAAGACATGTTAGAATACATCAAGTAAATTTCAAAATCGCGAAATTAAATCGTCATAGAAAGGGTTAGAAAGGACTAAATGCAAAATAAAGTATCAACGAAAATAAGATACTTTACAGTATATAGATATGATCATATAGATGAAAACAATTGATAAAACATCAACAATGCATGTTCTTCGTATATGTTAAGGGTGAAAGATGGAGCATGTTCTTCGTATATGATATGGGTGAAAGATGGAGTCAAACTGGTAGTATATTTAAAAGATTGATCTACTCCTTGTGTATAATCAGAACACAATTAAGCTGCATTCTTTGAGCAACTCATTTATGTTCTAGCCAATACCATTCAAACAACAACTAACATCAATGTGTGTGTTCCTATAGTCGTAACCCTTTATTAGCCGGTGATATATATGTTTTCACCGTCCCTTCAATATACCTTTTGGGAATAACCGGGTTATCACTATCTTTCTTGATAAAATTCTCGATTTTTAATTTTCTTTAACTATATTTCGATCGAGGTTGGTTTCAACGTTTACATGAAGTGGCGGCTTAACGAGAATTTCGTCTTCCCAGGTTCTGCTGTGAATTTTTCTAGACTGAGTCCTTCCACTCCATTTATGGAAAAATTATTTTCCCTTTGAAAAGATCTGAGCCGTGATCATTGACGTTGAAGTGCTTATAAAACGTTGAAAAGTAAAAATAGAACCTACTTTTGGAGGAATACTTGATTGCCAGCGGAATACTATAGTATGAACACCACAATCGTTTGAAAATTGAGCACAAATGATGTCATACGAATCTTTCAAAAGTTCTATATATGTTGTAAACATTTTATGTTAAAAGAATCTCCTTTATAAGTTCCTCGCATTAAAGCATTGACTTGTCTGTACGTTTCGGGGTCGCTCGATGTATATATAAAACAATTTCTACTGCAGTTTTCGAATTACCAAATGTGTAGCCTTTTTTCTGCATCGTTTATTTGACGACTACATTTGTCACGGTACCAATAATGATGATCTTTACAAAATTTGCTATTTTTATAATCCTTTTCCATTCAGATACGTCAGATTGAAGTCTACAACAAAGAACATTTAAAACAAAATACTATCACTTGTCTCATAGCATACGTTAAGCAAAATGTTTAATTGAAGTAACATATGATATATCATAATCAGTTTCCGCAAAAATAACAAAATGTAGTCATTTCGTACCCTTAACATTTCGACCCCCATTTGTTACCCTTGCAAAACTCTTTCAAACTCTGACCAAGTGGTACCTTGAATATTTTGTACCTAATGGATATGTAGATATTTGACATTTTGTACCTCATGGAATATAATTATATGTCGTGCCTTAAGGAATAATCATATGAGTGCATATCAGTTTATGTTCTTTTCGACCAAAATACTGAAGAAGTGCGAAATGATGAAAAAAAAAACGTGTGTGATAGAGAGAGAAACCAATTTACTTTGGACAATCTCATATCAACATCTTTATGTATGCCATAAGTCATTACCATCACATCATGGTTTAATGATCGTATTATTGTTGTGGAATATATCAGAGTAATCGATCAATCCATCATTTCCTTTTGACACATTTTACAAATGTTTGCATGGTTTGCAGTGAAATTGAATGTTGCAACGTTTTCTATGATTAATTATGCAGACATCTATTTCAGACATAGAAAAGTGACATTTGACTTTGGCAACTTCCTGAGTTATAACAAGAAACGTCATTGGAAACTAGACATATGACACTTTTCTATTTTGTTTCAATCCGTATAGGAGTCTTAATCTTTTCAATATTCTCTAGTCAGGCTCCAAAATAGATGCATTTAAAATTTTATAAAATAATCACCTATTCGTCTTGTACTCGGCACACCTAAAACAACATTGATAATTTCAGTGTATCGTATATTACTCCCCGTTTGTTAGTCTTGGTTGCGGTAAGCGTTTCCTGTTTTTTTTTTTATGTGCAGAGAGACTTTGGTCTTGTTCGTTGCTTTTCTTGTTTAAACGTCTTCTCTTCCTTTGAAACTCAGTTCCTCTACTTGATATTTTTCTACTACTTATAAAGTTCCCTATTGCATATTTTCATTGTCAGTATGTATTCAAAAGCAAACATTGTTATAGCAGGAGTTTTGCAGTCAAACTATTATACATATTATATAAAGACAACAAAATCCTCAATCATTCACTAAGTGTATTAATTTCGATAAATGTGATTGATATAAATGCACATGTTATTGATTTGATGTTTGCATTAATAATGATTTTGATTGAATAAAATGCCGCGATGATCGGTGTAAGAGACTTTAAAGACAAGATAAAAAAATTGTTTTATAAATGTTCTCTTATACTATGAGATATTAGATTTGAAGTTCAGTTAGAAAATTACCTGTTGTTACAAAGAAATCTCATAGTGAAAGTATCATATACAGAAGAAAAATTTGAAAATCTTCATGTTTGTAATCATATTCGACTCTGCATTCTGAAATGAAAATAAATAGAAAAATGTTCTTAGTTTGTAATAAAACCGGACGCTTCATCCATGTACTATTGATTCTTATTTTAAAAAAAGAAGATATTTACTAGTTGTATGTTACCTGACACAAGTATATCGTAAATGTTCGTTGTTTTCACACGTAACATGTTCATACGCAGCTTGATTTCAGCTGTAAAAGCAAACATTACAATTTGTTACATGTGTAAAATGTCAGTTTTATTCACCATTGTTTGAATCATGAATATCCTTGTTTTGATCAAATACTTCTGATGTGTTAACACTGCACTTGTCTATTATACTATCTTTAAAATGCCACTATTTGTAATGCAAACATTAGAAAATAACTCACTTTGAAAGATAAGCTACCATAATTTTAAACGAGAAGGTATGATAGTGCCAATTGTTTTGACATCTTGAATTTAAAAAATCACAAAGTATAACGAATCTATCACATTGAAACAATCAAATGTTTATAAGCTTGACGTCCGTTCGAAATCAGTTGTCTATATTTGTGAATTTGGTCTTGCATATAAGCGTAAGGAAACTTCTGAATTAGCTTAATTTGACATATAAAGTAATTTAGATATAGCAACAACTTGACCCAAAACGAAGTTGTTGGATCAATAGCTTTACTTGTGTAGTACAAAAATATTTAGACGGCGACATGTTTTAAACAATGATTGCACATATATGAATGTCAATACATATTTCTGAAAGTTTTATATCTCCCTTTTGTTATTTTCAATGGTAACTAATGCTAATTAAGAAGTTCCAAGGTTATTTAACTGCACATCTACGTATTGTGCTTCTCCTTATTAAACATTGGTCTATTAGTATTCCGTCATATGTATCAAAGAAACAGAGAAAGGCATATGGACAAAGCACATTTAATTTAGCAAAATGAAAGAAAAGAATACAAACATTATCATACAACAATAACACAATGACGGGATGTATAAGTACAGAGTCACGTCAAATGTATATGACCGAAAACAGACTAAACAGTAAAAGTATTATTCATAAAGACAAATAAAAGAATACTATAACACGTTATTGAAATGATAAACAACGTCAATAACCAGAATCTATACTTCAAGAACATCGTGTATTATTTGTGAAGTTGATACGGAATATTTATCAACAAGTTCTTGGTACCTTCCGAAGAACTTTTTAGAAAAAGGATAAGACGTCCTTTAACATAACCCTGGTTCATCAAGTTTCTGCTCTGACACTGGTGACGTTCAACAAAGTCTGAGTAGTAGCTGCAAGCTCTTGAATACCGAATAAGTTGTGAAATGTATATCCCATATGCAGGTGAAGTAAAAGATTGGCGAAAGATACCAGAGGAAATTCAAACTCATAGATTGAAAACAAACTGACAACGCCATGGCAAAAAAAGAAAGAAAGACAGACAGAAAGACAAATAATACTACATAAGACACAACATAGACAACTAAAGACTAAGCAACACCAAGCTCACCAAAAACTTGGGGTGATCTCAGGTGCTCCGTAAAGGAACTTAATTTCAACATAATTGTATTGACAATTAACGATTAAAATAAACTTGCAAAATATAAGTGCAATTAATATAATATAGATTTCTACTCTATAAAAATTAGAACTAAAATATCATCATACTTTAAAAATTAAAGCTATTGTCTTCAACATGTTTAATACACACTTTTGATGTTTCAATTCATACCATAGCCAGTTTGAAAATTTTCGGATTTTATATCTATTTATCAAAGGTACATGTAACATATCGGTAAAATTATGTTACATTGATCTAACCATTTTCAATATGATAATAATACGTTTTCCATAAGGATTCAATGTAAAACATATTCCAAAAGTCTGCTGCTGCTTATTTCCAAACATTGTCGAAATTACCAAAAACGTGTATATAGTTGACATCATCGTTATATAATAGTAATTTAAGGTACCAGGCTTATAATTTAATTCGTAGAAAATGTAAGGACCTATATCTTTTTCTACGCATTCACAATTTGTTTTGATTCGACGTTATCGACATCTTGACAACGCCTGTTGTTGTATGACGTCAGAGAGTGAAATAACCAAGTTTATTTCACATGTGAAATTATAGGCTTTTATTTAACTGGGAAATCAATGTAATTCATTGCAACCAATGTAATAAATATATTATTAATAATTGCCCCAATGCTACTTGAAAACGCTCGGACAAAAAGATTTAAAATATTAACAGACAAAATAGCAATATGTTCGAGTTACGTAATTACAGATCACGAGCAACATATAAACAAAGTATCTGTATTGTCATTAAACATTTACAGTATGTGTGTGGCAATACCAATAACAACAAACAATAAACAACAAAGTAACAAGGAAACAGAATACGAAAAACGTACGTGATAGATTCACAACTTTACAATATTTAATAAACATGTTACAAAGAAACATCTGCTCTTAGTCATATTAGTTCTTATAATCTATTAAAAAGAAGCCAATAGTTTAAATAAATTAATGTCGAAAGACGCAATGCCTGCATTTTATATGTATTTTATCCTATATAAGTTAAAAACACGTGAATTGAATATATTCTTTCCTTAAAAGTTTACCATTTTCATCGTATGATAATGAAAATTGTCTATTTTGCTTTGTAGTTTCATCCATTCAGAATATTGCTTCATATCAATTGTATTGAGGGAAAAAAACGTGAAATAGAGGAGATATAGTTATTTCAGAATTACAATATTCTTTTGTGAATTGTGATTTTAACCCTGAAACAGCTCAATTTCTATATTACTTGCGCTTTAACCTGCACGTATTTCGATAAACTCTTTTCATGAAGAGTTTTATAGCAGAAACGTCGTTTATTCACTCTCTGTTTGCTTGCTTATGCTTGATATAAGTGTGATAAATATCTTTCATTAATTTTCCTGATGAGCCAACTCACGAACGTTTTTAGATCCAAATTAGTGTTTATTATACCGGAACTAATTGTTCCTATATGCTACTTGAGCAGGTTCCAATGTTGTATAAGGGTATCAAAATTCATGCGGGAAATGTTTAAAAGGGTAAATCTGTTAAAAGTTGTTTCTGACAAAAGCTAACACATTGTAATGTTATGAAGTAAAGTACAAAGTTAACATGTGTTACTCTATTCGTTACTTTTTGTAGTTTTCTTGATCTGAATGTCAATTTTAGTTTACTAGCCTTGTATCAATCCGATGAGTCAACTTCTTTTCAACAAGTTTTAACGGTTGGTTCTTACATAATAGAAAAGAAAGATTATTGATGTATGTGGCGCTGTATACTGTTGTTTGTCTTTTTTGTCTTTTCTTCTTCTGTCTTGCCATGTTGTAATCAGTTGATTACTTTGAGCTTGAATGTCCCAATTGAGTCTTTTTCTCTCATTCAACACCGCATATCATGAAGTGGGCTAGGCGCCCGCAACTTTGGTTAAACCCGCCAAGTTCGCAGTGTGCTTGTGTCAAAATCTTGAGCCTAAATTTTATCAGTTTTCATTTGCTGTTGTGAATTATATTTGTTTTCCGTGTATTACCTGTTTCGTACATAAAATCAATGACATGCCGTTGGTTTTGACGTTTGACTATAGTTTAACAAGAATACTGCTCTTCCTACAGATATAAACTTTGGTCACCTTACACAGAAATTAAATTATTTACATCTCATCAGGTTACACTGTTATTATCATTGATTACCTTTGGTCCCTTACTAAATATAAACTCTGGTAATCTGTGGTCACCATACACATTCAGAAATTACATCTGCTCACTTTACACAGATGTTGACTTTGCAAACCTCTGGTCATTCTTACAGTTATATGCTTTTAAATGATGACCCTAGTATCCTATATTGATTGAATTTTAACATATACATATATCTACCCAGGTAACTAGCTTTGGTCACTGTACAAAGATTGTGACTTTGGTAAACTCTGGTAGCATTAACCTTATATCAACTTTGGTAACCTCTGATCACCATACACAAGCATATATTGAATTTGGTTCCTCTGTTTACCTAGCATCTATATTGACTTTGGTTACTTGTTGTCACCTTTCATATATTGATATATTAACTTGGGTTACCTGTGGTCACCATACACATACAGGTAGTATCTTGAGTAAAATAAAGGCTTGGTACAGGACATTTTGAGAAAAACGCTGGGTTGAACCTGGTTTTATGGCTAGCCAAACCTCGCGTTTTTATGGCAATGTTAAAATACCGCTTAAATGACAACATTACATGTACATGACAGGAATCAGTACAAAAATGCAAGAACATTCAGGACAGAGAAATACATAAATGAATAATATAATAGTACATTTTAACATGTTAACAACAGAATAACAACGAATACGTAAAATGATTTAGGATAGTACACAAAATTAGCATAATAGAATTACGAATTGTCCGTCACACGAATGTATCGACGCCACAAAAAGTAACGTCGCAGGTAAATTTCTAAAAATTGGATGTATATCAAGATTAGGTTTGTAATTATGTTATTTGATGTATTTTATAACAATTACAAAAAAATTAATATAGAATTGTGTAAGTAATTAGATAACTTATTTCATTACATTTGTTGCAATGCATTACATTGATTTCCATTGAAATAAAAATCGATAATTTCACATGTTAAATAAACTTGGTTATTACACTCCTCTGACGCGAGAAAAGCTGAATTCAAATGCAAATTCCGCAGTTTATGACTACTGTCATGATGTCGTTCAGGATAAGTATAATATGTTCCCTGTCGTTTCTGTATACTGTATAACCCTTTTGGAAGACATTGCTTGATTCAATTGCGTTCTTTGTGGGATTTTTCCGTTTTGTCTTCTTTTAACCATGATTCTATTCCACAAATTATGTTGTGTGTGATGTCACGTACTGCTGCTTTGAACTCTGATGTTTTATCTTTTAAGCTTCTGCAGTTGATGGTTAATATTTTCAGGTTTCGTTTTTTCTTGTACGTTAAAGATGTTGCCACTATGAGTTCTGCTCTTATTTTAGAGCTTTCAGTGGTTGCTGATTGAGTTCTGATCTTTGGGCTACTGGTCTGTAATGAGTTAAATATGCTTGATGATATTGATTCAAACGTGATGTTATTTGATATTGATTCACTATACTTCTATGTGTTTAGCTCGTACTTATGAAATGTAAAGGAAGACACAATTATACTGTTGCTTTTACAGCATAGCCATTGGACATTTGATCTTTCTTGGAGTTCATAGTCTGCTGTGCACAATTAAATGCATGATCTGTGATGCCATATGTCGCAATCGTCACATTATTCGCCCTCTTATTTCCATTTTTCAGGAAGGTCATATAGTCCACATTGGTAAACGCTTTGTTTTTTTATATCCTATGTTTTGTTCTATGTCCCTCCTAGTAGTAGGATGAGTGCTAAAAGGTGTTGTTTGACATTTGTCTTTATCTGTAGTGCAATTAGTCTTCTCTATGACATGTTGCTGACTAGTGTTGAAGTGAGCAGCTGCTGATTTTTCCATGATTTGTATATTGTGAGATTGATTCCAATGCTGTAAAGGAATTTTGCTATCAGTATTGTAGTTACTAAATTCATATTTTTGGTTTGTATCAGCTGTATTTGGTTTGTATGTGTTACAGTCCTGTTTTAGTGCAAAAGATCCCGTATAGTTTAGCTCAGTTTTGATTTAGTAATATAATCCAAGTAGCTACCACGTCTTTCAGTTTCTGATCTGATTGGTTAGGTGCATGTGTTTACAGTCTTGGATTAGCGCGGAAGAGGCCGTCGTGACCTACAACTGCAAACACAACCAACAATCTCGATGAGCCTGATCTTCTTTCGAGCCAGGTGCGTGCAAGAAAGTTGTCTGGGTGTATTCCATCTACATATAAACCAAACATGCCAAATTGTAGTGGCTTCTTTCTGTTTCTGTTCGGTGAGCTCCTTTTTACCTTGGATTTACTTGTAGGTGTTTCCAAAATTTGGAATATGACTGTTGATGTCTGTGCTCATATTTCACCAAGTCGTTTAATTTTATGACGTTGTATTTGGATTTGAAGTCGTCTGGTGTTTTGTCTTTATTCCAACGGTGTATTGAATATACTGGAGTTTCTAGTATGGTTATCCTACAGTCGGAAACTTTTTCTTTCTAAAATCAAATGTTTTGCACTATATCATGTATATACTGTTATAATAAATACAATGTCTACAGTATTTTACAGGGCACCTGTAGGGTCAGTTTTACTGAACAAATAGGAGATTGTTCATTAAATAATGATGATTTGTTAGATTTTCCTTCTATGTGTCTACAACTGATTACTACATAATGTATTTCCCATGGACCAATTTGACTCTGTATATGTGAGTTGACCTGGTCATGACCCTGTTGATCAACGATCACACCATGGAGGCAAATTTGTTGACAAAGCTATTTCCATTGTTAGTAATATATACGTGGTTGTGAATTGTAGTGTTTACATGAGTTTTGTTAAATTTGATTATTTAATTAAAGGAAAGATGCTATTAGGATAAATAGGGTTTAATATTTTATCATTAAACATGATCATGACGAAGTCCACAACACGTGGTCTATGGTTTAATTAAGGATAAGCCATAGTAAATGAATCTACATGTATCTGCTGCACAAATATAGCATATAACATAAATTTTGGTAAAATAATACTTATATTTACAGGTTTATTTCTTTCAAAATTTTACCGTGTTTACCATTGTTAGTATCGAGAAGTCTTTTTAAACATGGCAAACACATCAAGATTTGTAGTTTTATAATTTGAAATTTGAGTACACTTAGGATGGAAAATGTAATGAGTGTTATCAAATGACTTATATCGTAATAACTGCTGTCCCAGATTTTATATCTTATCTTTATTTAACAGTTTTGACTTTTCCCAAAAGGCTTTAAAGTATTGACATTCCAGAACAAATGTTTATAATCTTTCGTTTCATTACACATGTCGCATTTACTGTCTTCCTTTATCTTTCATTGAAAAAACAGTTGTTTACAAGGAAGGATATGATGCAGCAATTTCCATTTAAATATTTTCAGATAAGTAAATACAAATTTAAGCATTGTTTTAATTGGGATTACAGAATCTGAATTAAGTCCACTTTTCCATTTTAAGAAACCTGGAGACATGTCTTCATTTCTAGTGTTATTAACGTGTTAACGATATATCTTTTTGTTTCTATTACTTGTAAACATGCATGTTATCTTATCTTTTCCTTTGTCTTAATGCATAGATTTTATTGATTTAAGTACCTTAAACCATTCATTTGGTATAACATGTTTTATTTTTGAAATTTCAAACATTAAATTGGATTTTAGGATACTTTATTAGTTATTATATCTTGAGAGATGTCACCATTCTGGTCAGTAATAGCATTGCTATATATAATACCTTCTTTTATCAATTTTATAAAAACTACACACTTTCCTTGAAACTATATCATTTTGTTTCCCCATAAGATTTGTTGTCTAATGTTTTTAAAATTCAAAGTGAATTTGACATTTTTAAATTTTGCACTTTGAACAAGGACTTTACAATTTTCAAATTGAATTTTGGTAAAGTTTTATGTAAGTTTTGTATGAAGTAGATATTGTCCGGATTCATGTAAAGTAACATGAAATAAGCACCAAATTTATTAAAGTAAAATGTCCGAATCCATTTCCAGTTATCAAACTTATCTGATGTTAGTCTTTTGACCGATGGTATTTGCAGAGCAGTTATATAATTTCTCTATCTGTCATCTTAAGACTTCCATCAGAAGTACCTTTGCTTAATATCGTTAGTTTATTTTTCTTGTTTACCCTCCCATATTGTAAATAAGGTTTTAAACTCGAAATTCATGTAGTAGGTTTGTGACTGAAGCTTGATGTGTAAGGTTTGGTATAATAAGAGATTTTACGATTGTTATTTTACTTATCATTGTAAGATTTCCCCTTTCCAATTGCTTATTAATTTGTCACATTTTGTAGTACTTTTTCAGTATCAAGCTCATCGCATTAACCTCGATTAGTTCCAAAATAAACTCCTAGATTTTTAATTGGTCCCTTATTCCATATAGTATTTTTGAACTTTTAATTACAGTGTTTTAATTATCCTAACAAAATGCCCTATGTTTTTGATCTGTTTAGTTTTAAATGTTCCAAAGATTTCAATGATATTAATAGTGTGAAGTACTTTATTTTTCGATTTTAGAAAAAGTGTTGTGTCATCGGCTAATTATGAGATCTTTAAACTATGAGATTTAGTATCAAGCTGAATTTGAAACCTTTGCTGTTTGAATCTTGTCTTATTCTGAAGGACAAAATTTCTACAGCAATACAATCAGGAAACTTAACGGGCAGCCTTGCCTCATACCACGCTAAATGTGGTTGGATGATGAGACCAACCCATTATGCAACATACAACCTGTTATCTTTATACATCGTTTTAACCCATTTTATAAAAGGATTTGGAAGTCCAAATTTCCTTAGTGCTTCATACATAAATGGCTATTCTTGAATCTGACGGATGTTGAAACCTATATACCTATTTTTGATGTAGTCATTTTGTTCACTGTGGATGATTTTAGTTAGTATTGGCTATAGACGTAATGCTGAAGAATATGCCATAAGTTTTTTGTCAACATTAAGTAAATAATTGGTCTATAGATGTCCAAAAGAAGAAGGTTTCCTATTTATATTATAAAGATACTACCCTCTTTTGCAGTGTGTTCATTTTTTTCTTTTCTGATAGCATACGTTCAATACTTTTACAACTATACCTTTTAAAAGTAAAATAACAAAATACTGAACTCCGAGGAAAATTCAAAACGGAAAGCCCTTAATCAAATGGCAAAATCAAAAGCTCAAACATATCAAACGAATGGATAACAACTGTCATATTGCTGACTTGGTATAGGCATTTTCTTATGTAGAAAATGGTGGACTGAACCTGGTTTTATAGCTAGCTAAACCTCTCACTTGTATGCCAGTCACATCAAATTCCATTATATTGACAACGATGCGTGAACAAAACAAACAAACATAATAGGTAAAAATACAGCAGTCAACATCGTGCCACAATCTTAATCACTAAAACACATACAAATATGTAACAAAGAAGCACAAAATGGCATATAAACCAAGCATTTTATCAAAATTAAAGACAAGAATACACAAATTTACCAAAGTACAATAACACAATGACGGAATGTATAAGTACAAAGCCACATCATATATGTAACAAAGAAATATAAAAAGGCATGTAGACAAAGCACATAGCAAATATGAAAGACAAGCAACAAACAAGTTTTCGAAGTAACACAAAAGGCATATATACAAAGCTTATAAGCAAAATGAAAGACAAGAATACGAGAATTTCCTAAACAATATGAAAAAGAGAACCTATACATAAATGAAGCAAAGGAGCGCAGGTGAGATCACGTGTAAAATGGACAGAAGAAGGAGAAAAATATAGGCCTTAAAAATCTAGACAAACTCGTAAAATATTTCTACCTTAACAAATGAGAAACTATAACAAAATCATCTAAAAGTTTTAAGTTCTATTTTATTCCAAATGGCCTAACCATTGGCAGTTTAAAGAGTAAATATCTAAATTGTTACTCATATAAATTAGAAAATTAATAAGCAAAGATTTCTACCGAGATATATATCATCACTAAATTTTCTAAGTTGTTGTATTCAATACAACCAAAAGTACAATTGTGGTCATACATAAGTGTATATAATATATATTCAAATGCGTTATGTTAAAATATACTTTTCACTTTTTGGTCCAAAATCACCTTGCACTATGCCCGGCGCACAAGACCACAGATCCTCTACAATAGATAATTCAGCTGATCTGTAATATTTCATCTTCATGTCTTATATATGTAGGACTCAAATCTATGGTGGGTTCCAGATCTATGGAAGATTCCGAATCTATGGTAAATATGACGTCATGCCATCCCAAATCTATGGCAGATTTTAAAAATCCTAATCTATGGCAAGTTTTGTAATGTCCTTATCTTTTGGCGGATTTTGTGCAAATGGAGAACAAGGCAGTACATATACAATCATTGACTTGTCTTAAATAAGTTGAAATGTACGACAACGGAGCATGTCTATAAACATTTGGGAAATAAAAGTTCCATAATGGCCAACCAAATCGTGATGTCAACCATAAAAATGTAGAAGTGATATACCATAATACAGAAATCAGGAATAAAATGATGTGCCCCGGAAAATAAGCATTTCTAATCTGTGCATGGTACCTGTTTAATCCATTAATTAAAAAACTAGAAAAAATGGAAGTACCTTAACAAACAGGAAAACAGTTTTTTTAAAAAAAAATTTAAACAGTGTGACTTTTCACATAATATTTATTTCAGCGTTAATCAACCTTTTTAACTGGTGACGATTTAAGTCAAGCTGGTATCCAGTAATTTCATTTTCTCACTTTAAATACGTTGCCAGCCGTCAACTCTAAAATATTTACTATAACTCCATTCCCAAAATATCCACTTTTAAAAACAGCTGTGCCTTTCTTGATCGCAGAATTCGGACGATACATCGCATAATTATTGTCCCTTTTATGGATAAAAGATCACATGTTCCTTTAAACCATCGGCAAATTGTTCTAGAGGAAAGCGGAAAGTGTTTTCTGAGTATTTTAAACACAGGACTTCAGGAAAGTTTGGAGAGCTAACAACTTTGCAGATGTCGTCGACGACTCATATGGCGTAATTTTATTGTGACGTTATATTTTACTCTTTTCTTGGAAAATTACGTACTTCCTAAATCTGTCATAGATTTGATTAGTTTGGCGTTTGTAACGTCATATTTGCCAAAGATTAGGAATCTGCCTTAGAGTTGGAACCCGCCATAGATTTGAGTCCTACATATATCATATAAACTGACAAGGATAGGTAACAACCGGCCACCGAATGCTTGTTTTTGTCGAGCCTAGTTCATCGAGTGATCTAGCGCGCCGGTAATAGTGCAAGGCGATTTGGTGCCACGATATCTAAGTAGCATGATTTCAAATCCCGGTCAGGGAAGAAAAATAATTTGCTTCCACAAATTTACAGATTTAACATTGTTGGGCTGTTATTCAGACAAATATATACAATACAGAATGTGTTTTCAGCCTTGTATCACCATCACTGGTGATCCGGGAGATGCCAATCTGTTATAGAGTTGTCACTGGTTCAGACGTATAAATGTACTTATATATATATTAGTCTAAATTGAAAACAACGTTCAAAGCTGTGATTGCTCTGGATAAAACATTTCCCAACTTATTCGGTATTCAAGAGCTTGCAGCTCCTACTCAGACTTTGTAAACGTCACCAGTGTCTAACAGAAAGTTGATGAACCAGGGTATGTCAAAGAACGCCTCGTCCTTTTCTAAAACAGTTCATCGGAAGGTACCAAGACCTTGTTGATAAATAGTCCGTATTAACTTCACAAATAATACACGATGGTCTAAAAGTATAGATTCTGCGTACTGACATTGTTTATCATCTTAATAACGTGTTAAAGTGTTCTATTATTTGTCTTTATTAATATTACTTTTACTGTTTGGTCTGTTTTGGTGATATCCATTTGACGTAGTTCTGTACTTATGCATCCCGTCATTGTGTTGTATGTATTATCTTAAATTTTTGCTTATGTGCTTTGTCCGTGTGACTTTTGTGTTTCTTTGATACATATGACGTGGCTATGTACTTAAACATCCCGCCATTGTGTTATTGTTCTATTATAATTTTGTATACTTTGAACGACAAAATTATTTTATACATCTACCTGTGTGACGTCAAACGCGCGATTCTACGTCAAAGTTAATGTTTATCTAACCATTCAGTCCCAGTACTTAAAATCTTTCAATCCTTTATGGGTGAATTGAACATACATAAATAAAACACAAACATAAGTAAGCAATGAATGAGGTTGTTAAATTTGATATATGCCTTTTTGTGCTTCTTTGTTAAATATTTGTTTGTTTTTATTGTGATTGAGATTATAACACAATGTTGACTGCTTTACCCTATTTTGACATTTTACCTGTCTGTTTGTTTTGTTCACGCATCGTTGTCAATATAATGGAATTTGATGCGACTGTCATACAAGTGAGAGGTTTAGCTAGCTATAAAACCAACTTCAATCCACCATTTTCTACATAAGAAAATGCATGTACCAAGTCAGGAATGTGACAGTTGTTATCCATTCGTTTGATGTGTTTGAGCTTTTGATTTTGCCATTTGATTAGGGACTTTCCGTTTTGAATTTTCCTCGGACTTCAGTATTTTTGTGATTTTACTTTTTGAAATCGATTGCAGATAAGCTAAATTATTTATCTTAAAGGATCGTAAGATGCAGTCACAGAAATAATTATATGATAAATACGTCTAACTAAGTTACAACATCCATTGGATGACCAGTGAAGGGGATACACGGCTGCCAAATACATATTATATTCCTAATTACTATAAATATCAGCACAAACATGTTAAAACTGAAATTTGCAAAAGCAAATTTTTGTTTTTCCCTCGCCGGGATTCGAACTCATGCTATTGGGATATCGAGACAACACCGCATGCACTGTGTCCAGCGCCCTGACGCAATCTAGGCTGAATTAAACATGCAGCCTTCGGTGGCCTAGTGTTACCTTTCCTTGTCAGTACAATCTAGAGTACATGTACATGATATATCAGGCATGAAGATGGCAATTATTTCAAATTAGCTAAATTATCGTGAAGATAGTGAGATGCAGTCACAGATATAATTATATGATAAGTAAATCTAAACAAATGACAACCTTGTGACAGATCCATTTATATGTATATACAAATATCTGTTGATCGGAACAACGGTATGAAAAAAAAAAACAAAAAACGATGCGACCGCCAAATAACTGCGAAATTTAATCAAAAAGTACAAACTTAAACAATAACAAATATTTTTTGCTTCAGGACTTAAACACTCAACAGGGACCAACTGCTTGACAACAAAAAGACAAATGGGTTTAAATATGGTTAGTTTGTAACACACACTTTCGGGTCAAAATTTAATTATTTTTAAGAAAACTTTTATTATTTACAACCAAATCATCTTAAAGAAATTTTGTTAACTTTGCTCAAAGCTTTTCTCATCACTTGACGTCGTCAATCGTAAGTCGTCGTCGTCGCAAATCGTATGCCGTTGTAGTCTGTCTTCATTAGTCGTCGTCTGCTAACATTTACAAACAATTTCTCCTCTTAAACTACTAGGTCAAATTCAACAAACGTGTTTTCAATCAACATTGGGGTATCTTCTTTCAAAGTAAATGTCCGATGACCCGTCCTGGCAACTAAGATGGTTGACATGGCTTAAAAATAGATCATGGGGTTGAATGCATTTTTTTTTTTTTTTTTTTTTTTTGTCTAGTATTTTGACTAAGTAAGAAAATATTACAGGACAGAACTGTTTCAATGAATGAATTATTTTCAAAATAAAAACTTGCTCTACATATTCACAATCTGTATATACGTTATATAGTAAAAAGTCGAGTCGAATTTAATATTCAAGTTTTTTACCAGTAATATCAAATATAAAGGCGGAAATTTCAAAAATTGAGTCAGGTGGGCATTTTAGTACTTCTAATACAGTCATATGCTTATAAAATATTCAATCAGATATACCAACCAATAAAAGAGTGTTCAGATGGAACCATTCATAATTGCATATTAAATATTTTCAGCCTGATGTCAATAATTGTAAGAATTATTGCATGCCGGATAGTTTTATTTCAAACTCTTTTGTTTTTATTAGTATTTTAGAATTATAAATTGTTGCGCAGTGAAGTGTTTTCCTTTTATCTCTTGTTCTTTCACATACCCCCGTACACTTTATGAGTCATTTGGTCAAGATTTAAAAGAAGATCGCTAGAACATACTTAACATTTTAAATATATATTAAATGTAAATATATTTTATGTGAAACACTTATCCTGTTGTAATCTCTGTAGAATAAGACTTTCATTCAGGTCGAACCATTCTTAACCTTTTACTTATCTATTATTTACATTGCTTTGTTTGTTTGCACTTTATAGATGTTTGTGCCGTTGCTCCTGGCAAATATGAATCAATCAGTTGTATATACATGTAAATATAGCATTCTACTGCGCATGATAAAAGCATCCTATAAACATGCAACCATGAAGTTATGTTAAAGCTCATTAATTAATTATAATTATATAAATATAACCGTTTCTGACAAAAAAATTTACAAAATCAACACTTAAGCAGTAAACCTTACAACTATGTTCAGTAATGAAAAGGTTTAAAAGATAGCTTGAATTATTTGAAAGGCGGAACAGAAAATTAACTCATACATGACATAATACGCATCGTATAGTTTCAGCGCATATAAACCCCTTATTGATAATTTGTTTGAGAACAAGCATTTAGAGTCAATGCTCTTGGAATGTATTCCGACATGACCAAAAAAATAATATCTATTATATTTCTATATATGCAAACTATCATCGTTGCTGTATTAAGTGAGTCAGGAATGAGATTGATCTCAGCACACCATAAACCTGAATATGACAACAACTACGAAGTAGAGAACGCCATTGGGGCCTTTCAAGTTGCATTTGTACGAGAATGTGGTATAAAATGTTTGTCAAATAAGCGTTGCTTATCATTCTTCTACAACAACCTAACAGGAACGTGTATTTTACACTCAGATCCGTTTACCTATACTGTGATGTCATTCTCTGAGAAAGGCTGGAAATTTTACCTTTCACAGGAACGTAAGTTTTATTAGTTTCATTATGGACAAGTTACTATGTATTTTTCAGGTTAACAAAAGTTTAATCCTGGTACCTTTGCTGAGTTTATTTACAAAACTGGGTCGGTGCCACTGCTGGTGGCGGTTTCCTTCTCGAGGGTACCACCGGACCGTATGTCTGCACTTCTGTGTTGATATGAGTTAACATTGTTAATGTCATATAAAACTTCACTTTTACAAAACATTGATTTTCATCGAATAATTGGGGATTTTCTCCTTCGATTATTGGTCGTCAATGCTCTTCAACCTTTCACTTGACATGCTTTAAACGTTTTTGGTTTGATTGTCAACGATGAGTCTTTTGAAGACAAAAATCCCATCTGACGTTCAAATATATAACCATTGTTTCTATGATGAGTTCATTTATAACAAAATTACAGACCAACACTTTTCTTTATTCTTTAATTTATATTTACAATGTATATGTTCTAGACCATGTGAGTATTTGGACAAAATGCGTATACTCCTATGGGCTGACCATACGCACATATCGACCATATCAGTATATACTCGTTTAATTATTAACGAGCTGGCCTAAACTGTAATAATTCGGGTTTTTTGTGCTAGGTTTTCCGAAAAAGTTTCTTATAAGTGTCACCGGTAAGAAAATTTATAATAAAAATCTTTAATAGAAGTTCATACATTTTATTATTTTTGCTGCTTAAAAAATATTCAATATAACAATAACAGCTGTTCATCAAACACATGCATGAAAAGAGTTAAATATTAAGATAAACATAGATTCATATGGACCAGAATCTGCTTTCCCTTCCGGAGCACCTGAGATAACCCCAATACTTTGTGGAGTTCATGTTGCTGAGTCTTTAGTTTTCTATGTTGTGTGTTGTGTACTCTTGTTTGTTTTTGTTTTTTTTTTTTTAGTCTTTTTAATTTTTACCTATGTCGTTGTCAGTTTATTTTCGACTTTGAATGTCCATTTGATATCTTTCGCCTCTCTTTTTCCTACAGGCTTGATTATAGTTTTTCTGTTGTGTGGTGCAGAAAAATTTACTTGGTGCACTGCATTCTAATACTCTGCATATTCTGTGCATTAATTCAATATACAAACCATAAACACTGAATGAACATTCAATGTCACGGCCGACATAACAAGCTAATATGATTCGCAATAGCAAATTAATATTAAAGGTGTAAATTGTTTGTTATTTGTTCGAAAACATATTTAATAAATAGATTGTTTTGCAACTACTTTGGGACTCATTAGTGAACAGAATTTCCAATATGAACTTTTCTTTTAAAATAAATAATCGTATTACCTATATATATGGATTGTATTATATACCCTCACCTTGAATAGATAGAGGGTTGCTGCTTACGAGAAAGCTATTAAACCAAGAGTCTATAATGATGAAGTTTAAATCATTCATTCATTCATTCGAAAATTTAATGGACGCCATCAAAGTTAGATGAACGTTTCGGAAAATCTCTTTCACAGATGACGTAACCATAACACCGTCTTTTTCCTCAAATATGAGGACCGAATTAAGACTTTTCATCGGGTTTTACTTACATGAGCAAATTGATATGTGCCACATGTGGAGCAGGATATGCTTAATCTTCCAGGAATACCTGATGTTTTTGTGTGGTTCATGTTGCTAATTGTTAAGCTTTCTATGTTGTGTTTTGTATAATGTCAGCCTTTTTTGTCATTTTTTATTTTTGTTGTGCCATGTCTTGTCAGTTTGGTTTCTACTTGTGAGTTTGAATATCCCTTTGATATCTTTCACTCTCTTTTGACTCATATGATATGATAGCAAAATTTTATTTTTTGTTTTTCTATTGTTTGTCTTCTTGTCTGTTGGTCTTTTTTAGACATGTCGTTGTCGGTTTGTTTTCGACTTATGAGTTTGAATGTCCCTCAGGTATCTTTCTCCTGTTTTATTATAATTCATTAAGGATTCAATAATCAACATACTCTCAGGTAGCGTTTCAGGAAAATGACATTAAATTTCATCTGGATGGTTTGTTGTACATAATCTTATCTCATTCAGAAAGCTTTAATTTCCACGTAATTAAAATGATGGACAAGTATTTTGTTTGCATAATTTCCGTTCTTCTGAAGGATGTACGATACATGTTTCTTACCTTCATTATAATTTTTTACTAGTTTATAAGGTTGAAATATCCCTAATGAAATGCAAATAGTGAACGAGAATAGGAAAATATTAGTTTTGATACCTTTATAAAGTTGTGTTGTGTATAGCTCTGTCTCATTATTTCGCTTAATTGATAGAAATAATGATCGGCAACTCCGTTACCATTCGTTTGATGTGTTTGAGCTTTTGATTTTGCCATTTGATTAGGGACTTTTCGTTTTGAATTTTCCTTGGAGTTCAGTATTTTGTGATTTTACTGTTAATCAACTTGAACATTTTTGTTTGAAATCCTGAAAATTCAAGGAACACGACTTTACACACAGTTCTATTCCCAGACAGGAATATATAATTGCAACTCGAATCTCTCTGATTGGTTAGTTGTACACAATGTGATCTCTTCCAACGTTAACAGTCAGGACAACATTTTTTTTAACTTACTCTGGAAGATGAAATTTCATGTTGTATTTAATATGGAACCTGTTTAAAAATTAATTGTCAACAGTGTTTTTCTATCTTACAATTTTGTGATCTCAGTAAGCTTACACATGTAAATTTTTTGGGGCAAAACAGTGTGTTGTTTAGTGACTTTATCGTTGATGAACATCCGCATATTCCTCTATTCTTGATAATAAAATGAACATTGTTTAATTACGGAACTACTTTAGCTATCAGTAGTTTGTTACATAATATCATGGATGTAATAACTACAGTTACTAGCCATTTTCAAGGTGCCAATCGCTGTTTGGTCAATTTCTTCTACTACAGAGAGCTGGAATTGTGTTGTAAGTTTGGACCGCCAATTCAAGGATCAGATGTTCATGAAGAGTTTGTGTGTTCAGGAACTGAGCTCATACGTATCGATTCCAATGAAAGACACGATTATATCAAGCTTGTTACAGGTAATTAAGAATTGAAAGAATTGCATACAACACGTTATACATTTTAATGCGTCCAAGGATTAACATTTATCAGGAACGCTCAAAGCCGAATATTTGAAATCAAATAAGAACCGAAAAGTTTCTTTTAATGTATGTAAGTAATCAATTATTAGATTTTCTTTTTCTTTGCCAATGTGAAATGTTATATTTATGTAAAAATGCAATAAGATGGCTGTGTTTTTAACATTTACGAAAATAGTCAAGAAAACATATTTCTTTATACAAAAAATCAAACGCTAAAACTTATATAACTTCCTTCGCTACCTTGAAAAAGATAATATATCGGTAGTTCCTTTCCCATAATGTTTTAAAACAAATTCATTTCAGATACTTCTACAACAACATTAGCATAAATACCTTTCAGTCGGTGTCACATACTTGATTCATGTTTTCCAGGATATTACGAGCTCGGTAGGAATATCCTGAGTACTACATAACACTACTTAGACATCAATAATTGAGAACATTTATTACAAGGAGTATATACTGGACTATTATCCTGATTCTATTGATTTATGAGTCAGTGTTTCAAAGGTCAGGATGACTGTGGACATGAAAGGACTGTTGTTCAAAGGAAGAATATCTTATGGTATTTATCAGAGATCTTTATCAATATTTGATGGATTATTCAGGCGTCGATGAAAAACATAAACTAAATTCAATTTGTCAAAAGAAACAGTTTCAGCAGCATCAAATATTATCGAATAACATCGTTTGAACTGAATGTCTAAGCAACGCTTAACTTTGGTACAGTCCCTTTGAAAACGTATATTTTAACAAAAACGGTTTCTTCTCCTTCAAATCCATGAAGACCGCATCTCGAAATATGTAATCATGCTGCTTCCGTGGTTATGTTGTTTTGGTTAATATAACTTTACTTTCTTTCTCTAACTTGAGTCCTGCATGAAGTCGATAATTTCCCTTAAAGATTTATATCCATAATATATAATTATTACAGACATGTATATATTTCAGGTGACATCGGAAGAGTGTACCCTTATAGAATCTGTATACAAGGTGAACAAGTACAAGGAAATTGGACGTACAACGATGGATCTACCAGAGAGTATTTCAGGTGGCTGCCAAATCAACCAAGTGGATCACCTAACGTCATCAGTATGAGCCGCATGCATAACAACAGTTGGGTGAATCTTGATAATGTACAAAATTGTACCTACATGTGAATTTCGACCACAGAATTAAAGAGGGTGATATTGTTCTAGAGAAGGAAAATGTGACGTCTTCTTTCACTTTAACTTTGATACATGTTAACATTGCATACTAATTATCAGAGTTAATTTAGAATATACTAATATGTAAGATAAATCTATTATACTCTATTCATATTCTGAAATTTTCAAGCTTGTATCATTAGTAAATCTTGTACGTGTATCCCAAATTGGTAAACAAAATACTCTTTTATCAAAACTTGTAATTTCATATAACAATGCCAAAGGGCTTCAATTCCAAACCGTTTCCATATCTAATTGAAATTGGTGTGAGTAATTTTAGGCTGTTAATATTGTTTGAATTGTATTACATTTGTCATTTCGAGACCTTCTATAGCTGACTATGCGGTATGGATTTGCTCATTGTTGAAGGCTGTACCATGATCTGTCGTTGTTTATTTCAGGTCTCCTTTTTAAGTTGTCTCATTTCCAATCATATCACATGTTCTTTTTTATATAAAGTAATTGCGCTTCATGGTTTACTGTTATGTAAATAGACTCATCATAGATACCAGGAATGAAATTTTGTATTTGCGCAAGATGCGCGTATCGTCTACAAAAGACTAATCAGTGACGCACGAATAAAAACAGTTAAAAGGCCAAATTAAGTACGAAGTTGAAGAGCATTGAGGACCAAAAATACCTAAACGTTTTGCCAAATACAGCTAAGGTAATCTATTCCTGAGGTAGTAAGGCTTTGTTTTATTATGAATGACAGTTACAAATCACGATTTATTTTGGTTTTCGGTTATATTGTTAACTGCTACACCTTTTGACTTTGGTATTAAGTTTGTGTGTCCTATGGATACTGACAATATGTGAGATGTTGATATAAAAGTATTTAAATATTGATACATGAATTTAAAACGCAATAATTTGACATGATATTCACGAGACTGTTTCAAGAGTTCCGCCTTACAAATCGGAAAAATTTGGGCAGATACTAGCATACAGTGACTGTGAATACAGAAAAAAAATTGTTTTCCAATAATAATTGTTGCCTGTTACATATTTCACATTTTATTTCAACACATTGCATTTTACTACTGGTCAGGAATATTTTTAAAGGCTGATTCGCGTTTTTCCTATCCTGATAAGTTTTCATATAAAACCCTGTTAAAGGCAGTTAACGCTAATTAGGCTCCTGTATCAACAATGGTATGTGCATACAACGTTTTAAAGAGACATATTTTAACCACAACAGGAGAAAAACTTCAAACAAAGCATGACATTAACTAGTCTGAAAAAACTGTTCATAACTAATAAAACATCAGCATCATCCTTACAATATCTCAGCTAATAACTGAGGATTTTGTGATTTTACAATTAAACCCAACAGGACGTTGTCACTGTCAGTAATTGTTTCCTCCGGATTGAACCAAGTTTAGTGATATAACCAGTAGGAAACTCCTAATCTTTAACTCTTCATATTGAAAAAATGTTGGATACTCACTTATCCAATGCCGAAAATGTTTTAACCACCCATAAATCTGTATAACAAAGTTTACAACAACACTTAATTTCATATTACAGTTTTGAAAGTTATAACCTTACAAAAAGCTTTTGAAAGCGGTTGCTTGAGTTATCCTTTTATTCAAGCACTTAAACCTATAATATATGTTTTTATTACTATTTTTGCTCCATGTTGCATTGGTATTGATCAAATTTGAGTGGATTATACAGATGATTATTACCTTGGAATTTCTTTAACTGATATGTTTGACACAACTTCATATTATTGGTATTTTTCCTTTATATTACAAAATTATTTGGTGGTTAACAAAGATATATTTTCCGTCCCCATCAAACATCTTCAAAAGAATCATTAATCTTGTCATTTTATTTTGCTGTTCAAGCAGATACATTCCCAATATAAAACATAGTACAATTATATTTAGAATTCAAATTAATTTCATTGTTTAGTACTTCATTTTTTTAAATTAATCAAGTTTTATTGCACCTTTGCTGTTAACAATTTACTCAATCTACAGCTTCAATTAAGTATCCTTTAAATTAGTTATTGAATATCTAGGAAAATATTCAATAAAGTATATCTATCAAGTTAGTTATATTTATAAAATACATTAGAACAGTTCTACATAGTACAATTTTATACCGGAATACGGTGCGTTTCTTAACCTATACTGTATTTGTTTTTTATTAAAGCTTCACTGAACCGTGAAATTGTTGATGATCTTTGATACTAATAGCATGACTTTTCAGCCGACAATAGAATTTAAAATTTAGAAAAAAGTTTGTTACTATGAAAACTAAAAATAAAAACACTTGACTTATTTTTGTCATATATCTTCATCTGTATAAAATAATAGATAACACACATTTTCATGTTCTAAATTGAGATACTGAAGGAAAACATGAGCATTCCTATTATCATGATTATTAATTTTTTAACTTAACGGTGACTATCCTGTATTATTTTGAAGTTGACACTGAATATTTATCTATAATATTTTGAAAAGTCCGGTAAGTTTTTAAGAAACAAAACGATAGTCAATCGTTTTAGCTGCGACGCCGATTATACACAGTAACTTCATCAATTGCTTAGAAACAATCATTTATGTACAATCTATTATCAAAGGTTTTAGTTAAGATAACATAATTCATTTATTAGTTGTTGTAGACTTTGACCTAGAATTCATCAACTACGAATACACTTAGACCGGTGCCTTATGTGTTGTATTTTGTGCATCGTGCTAGTTTCATGGGCCGTTTCAAATGAATTTGACAGTTTATTCTAATGAAGTGATGTTACTTTTTTTTAACAACACAATTAAATATTTATTTCAAATATTGGCTTGTTACAATATCCTTCAGGAGTCCAAGCTTCTCCTGATGTTCCTGTTACAATCCACTAATCACTCAGGGTAGTGATTAGTTGTAAAATACTTATTACATTTGTACATCAAATATATATTAAATAATATCACTTAATATGACTATTCATATGTTTTCTAATAGTTGCTAAAACATTACTTTAATTTTCAAACATACTCTTCTATTGAACTCATTGAGAAAAATTAAGAAAACATTGATATTTTTGTCTTTTGATCAGATATGTAATAGGCTTTGTAAATTGAAAACCAACAATCGTTAAAAATAGTTAAAGTCAAAATATTCTTCGTCAGAAGTTTTATATCCAAATACCAAGTGTCTTAATTTTATCTTAAAAGTTATTTTACTGTTCTTTAAAACTTCATTTATTTTATTCCAAAAAGTTTTAAATACGGACACAGTTTAAAGTAGTGATCATAATCCTCTTCTTATGTACAAAATTACAAGAACTATTGTTTACAATTTTCCACCTGCATAAAAGTTTCTTTGTAGGTAGAATATGTTGTAGTAATTTCCATCTAAAAATTCAAAGTTTATTTTCTTTTAAATATCTGAATAAACATTTATATGAATTGTTTTGATATTACACATCATTTATATCAAATATACGCAGCCATTTTTTGGTCCGATAGCTGGTTCATTTTTTTATTTATCAGAGACTTGGTATATAAAACTTTATTTGATAGTGATTCTAATTTTATAGGTAAACCTTCCAATATAAATTGGTTTCTTTTTATATTAACAATACTTTTACAGAATTTTCCGATTTTAAAATTGCTGCCCAGTCTTTTGGTATTGATTTCTTTACTAAATTAATTTCAGCTATCCAGTTTGATTTATTTTTAGTTTATTTAAAATTATGTCTTGAGAAATACAGTCTTTTCATCTATGATATCATTTATATAAATAAGATCGCTTTTAATCCAATTTTTTAAAAATAAAGCTTTATTTTCAAATTTAATAAATTTATTGTTCCATTATATTTGTTTTCTTATATCTGTAAATGTTTCTGGTTTTTTGTTAGATCTCCACCAGTTTATTTCCAACATTTAATGATATCTTTATAAAAATCTGGGATGTGTTCAATGCTTTCGTCTGGCTTATCCCCACTGTTTGTTTGAAACACTGACAAGTTTGACCCAAAATTATAAAAATAGTGCTGAGGTATAATTTTCCAACCTCCTTCACAATCATTTACTAATCTTTTACCCACATAGCTTTTAAAGCAGTGAAATAACTCCTTATATCTATCATATCCAATCCCCTTTTCATAGGGACCAATAATTGAATTTCTTTTACTTTATCTGGTTTAATACCCCAAACAAATTTAAAAACAACTTTTTAGCTCACCTGGCCCAAAAGGGCCAAGTGAGCTCTTCTCATCACTTGGCGTCCGTCGTCCGTCGTCGTCGACCGTCGTCGTCCGTCGTCGTCGTCCGTTAACTTTTACAAAAATCTTCTCCTCTGAAACTACTTGGCCAAATTTAACCAAACTTGGCCACAATCATCATTGGGTATCTAGTTTAAAATTGTGTCCGGTGACCCGGCCAACCAACCAAGATGGCCGCCATGGCTAAAAATAGAACATAGGGGTAAAATGTAGATTTTGGCTTATATCTCTGAAACCAAAGCATTTAGAGCAAATCTGACATGGGGTAAAATTGTTGATCAAGTCAAGATCTATCTGCCCTGAAATTTTCAGATGAATCGGACAATGGGTTGTTGGGTTGCTGCCCCTGAATTAGTAATTTTAAGGATTTTTTTCCGTTTTCGGTTATTATCTTGAAAATTATTATAGATAGAGATAAACTGTAAACAGCAATAATGTTCAGCAAAGTAAGATCTACAAATAAGTCAACATGATCAAAATAGTCAGTTGACCCCTTAAGGAGTTATTGCCCTTTAAAGTAATTTTTTACCAATTTTTGTAAATTTTGTAATCTTTACAAAATCTTCTCCTCTGAAACTACTGGACCAAATTCAACCAAACTTAGCCACAATCATTATTAGGGTATTTAGTTTAAATAATGTGTGGTGACCCAGCCAACCAACCAAGATGGCTGCCATGGCTAAAAATAGAACATAGGGGTAAAATGTAGATTTTGGCTTGTAACTCTGAAACCAAAGCATTTAAAGCAAATCTTACAGGGATTAACTTGTTTATCAAGTAAATATCTATCTGCCCTCAAATTTTCAGATGAATTGGACAACTGGTTGTTGGGTTGCTGCCCCTGAATTGGTAATTTTTAAGGAAATTTTGCCGTTTTTGTTTATTATCTTGAAAATTATTACAGATAGAGATAAACTGTAAACAGCAATAATGTTCAGCAAAGTAAGATCTTCAAATAAGTCAACATGATCAAAATGGTCAGTTGACCCCTTAAGGAGTTATTGCCCTTTAAAGTAATTTTTACCAATTTTTGTAAATTTTGTAATCTTTACAAAATCTTCTCCTCTGAAACTACTGGACCAAATTCAACCAAACTTAGCCACAATCATTATTAGGGTATTTAGTTAAAAAAATGTGTGCGGTGACCCAGCCAACCAACCAAGATGGCTGCCATGGCTAAAAATAGAATATAGGGGTAAAATGTAGGTTTTGGCTTGTAACTCTGAAACCAAAGCATTTAAAGCAAATCTTACAGGATTAACTTGTTTATCAAGTAAATATCTATCTGCCCTCAAAATTTCAGATGAATTGGACAACTGGTTGTTGGGTTGCTGCCCTGAATTGGTAATTTTAAGGAAATTTTGCCGTTTTGGTTATTATCTTGAAAATTATTACAGATAGAGATAAACTGTAAACAGCAATAATGTTCAGCAAAGTAAGATCTTCATATAAGTCAACATGATCAAAATGGTCAATTGACCCCTTAAGGAGTTATTGCCCTTTAAAGTAATTTTTACCAATTTTTGTAAATTTTGTAATCTTTACAAAATCTTCTCCTCTGAAACTACTGAACCAAATTCAACCAAACTTAGCCACAATCATTATTAGGTATTTAGTTTAAAAATGTGTGGTGACCCAGCCAACCAACCAAGATGGCTGCCATGGCTAAAAATAGAACATAAGGGGTAAAATGTAGATTTTGGCTTGTAACTCTGAAACCAAAGCATTTAAAGCAAATCTTACAGGAATTAACTTGTTTATCAAGTAAATATCTATCTGCCCTCAAAATTTCAGATGAATTGGACAACTGGTTGTTGGGTTGCTGCCCTGAATTAGTAATTTTTAAGGAAATTTTGCCGTTTTTGGTTATTATCTTGAAAATTATTACAGATAGAGATAAACTGTAAACAGCAATAATGTTCAGCAAAGTAAGATCTTCAAATAAGTTAACATGACCAAAATGGTCAGTTGACCCCTTAAGGAGTTATTGCCCTTTATAGTCAATTTTTAACAATTTTCATTAATTTGGTAAATTTTGGTAAGTTTTACAAAATGTTTTCCTTTTGTAATCTTCTTTTCTGAAACTGCAGTAGAAAATCAATATAGAAAACAATCTACTAATGTACTGGCAATAAAAATAATTGATAATTCTTTAACATGAAAAAAACCACATTAATACCTGATGATGGTGTTTCTTTCTTTACATTGAAAATGATGTCACAACTATAATCCTGAACAATAGGTCGAATGTCAGATATGTTTCAGTACTTTGGCTTAATTTTCTTAATATTTAAGAAATATTTCAAACCTTACCATTTTCTTCACAAGAATGAAGACCATATTTTCAGTGTCATGAGTATCAGTCATCATATTTGTTGTACTTTGATGTTTAAAAGTTGAATACAAAAAGATCAACAAAGCAATTCAAAACCACTTGAATTTTGCAACAGCAAATGAGAGTTTTAACGACCTCAGCTGGCTATACAACCCTTGCACAATCAACTGAATTTTGCAGAAATCATTAATAGGAAAGATTGCCCTTAAATGATAATTTTTATTACCTTTTGTTTTTTTTTTTTTTGGGGTTGCAACAACGAAACTTCACAACAAACTTTCTCATCACTTTGCATTTCTCGTTAGATAAATTTTACAAAATTCTCCCTGAAACTACTGTCAAATTAAACCAAACTTGGTTTAAAATACCACTAGGATATCCAGGGACCACTGTGTATGATGACCCTGCCTGCCAACATGGCACACATGGCTGAAATAAAACGCACTTTTTAGTCTTATATCTCTGAAACTAAACGACAGTACAACAGTTGCATTTATCATGCATCAATTGTAAATAAAATATCAGGTGAGCGACACAGGGTCCTTGGAGCCTCTAGTTTCTATTTCTTTTAAATATTTCTCTGGAACTATGCAGGCAGATCCCACAAAAGTAAAATGGGCACAATTAGTGTTTTGATGATCAAAATTTTTCCAAAAATAGTAAGATTTCTTTTTGCCAAGCACAAAATAATTTATTCATTTTTCAATTTTATTTTCCCAATTTAGTTTTTACATTCCTCTCTACAATGCCCAAAGTATATACCAAGAGTTTTAACTGGTCCATTGCTCCAGTTGATTCCCTCAAGTTTGTCTTTACATGATTTGAGCTTTCCTACCCATAACCTCTCTGTTTTATTTCTGTTTAATTTCTATCCTGAATAAGAACCAAAATTTCAATTTCGTTCATAGCAACTTGAACGTCATAGTTAGAACAACAAAATAAAGTAGTATCATCTGCTAGTTGCGAAATGTTTATACTATGATTTTTGCCATCTAATTTGATTCTGATACCTTTAAAATCAGTATTGCTTCTTAATCTTGAAGCCATAATTTCCACAGATAAAACAAATAATAAGGCAGATAAAGGACATCCTTGGCGTATACCCTGGTGTTTTAAAACATCCGATATCCAACCATTATTCATAACACATGTTTGAATATCGCTATATAAAGTCTTAACCCATCTGATAAAAGATTCATTAAATCCAAAATGTTTTAAAACTGAAAACATAAAATTCCATTCTAGAGAGTCAAACGCTTTAGAAAAATCAACAAAGACTATAGCCCCTCAATTTTGTATAAATCAGTGAAATCAATAATATCTTGTATCTGTCTAAGATTAAAACCAATAAATCTATTCTTTACATATCCAGTCTTCTTTAATAAGTTTTGGTAAGATTTTTTCAATCGTTGTGCTAGAGCGTACGATAGAAGTTTCATGTTAATATTTAAAAGAGAAATAGGACGGTAATTATTTAGTGACAATGGATCACCATTTTTAAACAATAGCGTTAATACACTTGTACGCTGTGAGTATGTAAGTGTTTGATCTTTATATCCAATATTAAGAATGTTTACTACTATGAACTTTAATTTATCCCAAACTTTTCTATAAAATTCAACTGTTAAACCGTCTAATCCAGGGATTTATTAAGTTTCATTTTATAAATAGCATCTGAGCATTCTTCTACTGTAATATCCCCATCGCAGAGTGATTTATCATTTTTATCCATTTCTTTCTCGAGTTTTGTCTCAGATGTATATTTATCGCTTAATGTTTTATCGGGGCTTTGCGTCGAGTATAACTTTATAGTATTCTTTAATACTACATAGTATATCACTTTGATCCGTTAAAATCTCATCATTTTCCCTTTTAATTTATTGATTGACTTTTTACCTGTCTCTTTTCTTTTCTAAACCTAAAAAGTAAGAGTTATTTTTCTCCAAATTCAACCCATTTCTCTCGTGATCTTATTTGAGCCCTTTAACCTTTTGTTCGTAAATTTTGGTAATATTATTTTCAAGTTCTTCAATATCTTTATCTAAATAGTTATTCTCAGATTCGTGCTCATCTCTAATTTTCAATTTTATTTCTAATTTTTTCAAGAGTTCGTAAGTTTTCTCTTGTACATTTTGCTTTAGATTTACAATAAGCTATAGTTGCCTCCTTACCTTTATTTTAGATATTTCCATGCTAAACCAAGGTTTTTAAATTACGATTACCCATAAAGCAGCTTTCCATTTCTTTATTAACTAATTGTATGTAGTCATTATCTTTCGAATATAGAATTATTTATTTACCAGTACCCCATTACCTTTTCTGGAGCACCAGTTCTAAATTTCATAATTTTGATGATCCGTAGAATCAATAACTGCAGGTTTAATTTTACAACATTCTGCTAGTGGTTTGAAGTCTGAACCTATCAGAATCATATCAATCCTACTTGCCTGGGATTTATCTTTTCTTCGCCAAGTATATTGTTGTTTATTTTATTTAAATATCTTCAAATGTCTGTTAAGTTATTTATTTTTATTAAAGATTTTAAACTATTTACTGATTGAATATTTTTACCTCTGAACGAGTATTTTTCTGTCTATCGCTTTCATCGTATCATTGAAATCTCCCCATTATCGTAATTCTTATCCCTTGTTCTTTTAATATATTATTTACTTTTTGAAAATATATTTCTATTACTTTTACAATTAGGTGCATATATACACATTAGTGTAAAAAGCTTTCATCAATTTCTACATTAAGAAGAACTAATCGTCCATCTACATCGATATGTTTATTTATCAACTTATAATTCAGTGACTTTTAATGAGAATAGCCACACCCTACTAGAGGTCGTTCCGTGACTGCAAAATATATCAAATTCTGAATTATTTCTTATTTCTGTTTCTATGTTTTCATCAAAATGAGTTTCTTGTAAAAACAAATAGAACTATTTTGACATTTAATCAATTCAATTATCCTGTCTCGTTTAGCTTTATTTTAGTACCATTTACATTCAAACTACTTAAGTTTATTAAAAATTTAGATGCCATTTCAAAGTATAATTTCATATTTTGTATTATTTCCTCACATAACTGTACATGCCTTCAAACAGTACAATTAAAACACATGCTTATAACAATCATACAGAAATCGACAATGTATATCACTCTATTTCTACAAACATAAAAGTACATTTCATCAGGCTACATATAATTACAGGTAACAAATAAAACACGCTACCTGTGAATACGGCATTTAATTTACTGGCCTGATTTGACCTTGTTATGTTAAAATCAATAGACAATAAAATTGACACTGAATAATCAACATCCACGTGTGATTTGTTTCAGTCTTACAATGACTATTCGAATGGATATATATTTCTGATATACGTGTCTTATTCACATAATGCTTGCATATACTTTTATTTAAATAAGTGAAATGGAGAATGTAAACAAATTTAAGATAATAATGTATGTCAACTTCGCCGTTTGCTTTTAAAATTTTGTTGGCTATGTTTACTAAAGAAGCAAACTGTTTGCAAGATCTTTTACATGTATCTAGTAGGAAGTGTAAAGGAATATCCGATAGTGCATTTCGTGGATTTATTACATGTACTATATTCGAATATGTTTCAAAAATATAGTTTGCTAAACTACAAATACAGTATGGATGAATACGCTGACAGTAAGGTAAGTATTTATACATTTTAAACAGTGAAAAGCTGTATATGGTTGTTTTCAGTGTTTTACCTAATGTCAACAATTGTTCATTCACTATTAATAGCACACTGCATTTGTATACTTGTGCTAAAAATAGCACAGGTAAAAACCAACAGAATTGTAATATGCTAAATATATAAATAAATATTCGCTGCTTGAATTTGTTGAGCGATTGACCTATAGTAATTAATAATGTTAAAGTTATAATGCACATTATGCATACATACATTTCATGAGATACTTCATTGAAACTAAAAATAGTTAACAATATATTTCTTTTTGACATACAAATCTCACACTTTATATATTTTTTGTTATAGCTTACCAAAGCCTTTAAAATGAAGGTTTTGAGTTTGCATTTATAAAAACATGCACATAAGTTGCATTTATGACCAAAAGTCAACTTCACAATCAACAACATCAACACACTGAAGTAAACTCTTTTAAAGAGCTGAAAGCTTTTTCATTTTCATTTTCATTTTTTTTTTTTTTTTTTTTACATTATATATAGACAAAAGATCATTGTACTGTAATATTTACATTAAAATATTTTACATTGTCTATATGACTACAGTTAAGCTTTTGCCTTCTTGGGGCCATTATTACCAGTAGTCCTGTCATGTAAGTTCTCTGGGGTGTAGGTGGGGTATGATGCTGAGACAGATTCCTGCGTTGACTTTGTGGTGTGTTCATAAACTTGTCTATATATGATTGTCCTTTGTCAGAATTGCTTGAATTTGTCTCATTCACACTAGCCTTTCCCTTTCCTGGTTTTGTAGAATTTGGCTTATTTGCATTGTTTGAATTAGCATCTGTTGTTTTAGATTTCTGCCTTTTGGTTTATTTGCCACATTTGTCTTTGGTTTCAGTTTCTCAGACTGTTCAGTTGACTGAGAATCATTTACAGATTCATCAGTTGTCACCATTTGTTCTTCAGTATTGCCTACCACTTGAAATGCATTTGGACTATCCATCATCTTGTGGCCTGGTAATTTGCATTTTCTACACACCCAATCATTTGGACAGTCATACACAAAATGACCAACCTGTAAACATTTATAGCATGGTTTTGTAGTGCCATCATTGTTAGAGCTTCTGTTTTCAAATTCAGGTTGCCCACTATGCATAACTATGGCCATGTATTTGCCTATATGTAAACTTCTGGCTATGGGGTTGTCTAACAACTTACTTATTATTATTCTGTCTCCAGTTTGGCAGTTAGCGATTTTGCGTTTAACCCGTAACCGTTTTCTATGGAGACCCTGTATGTCACAGCCCTGTAATGTAAGGGCTCTATGTAATTGCCCATCATCAGCAGAAATCGGCACATGTTTCACTGTAATTCTGATGGTATCTGGTTGTAAATTGCCTGGATTTCGGGATTTTGAAAGTGCAGGGAACTTGCCTGCCACGCAAGTTCATTCCTGTCACTAACAGAGAGAGTTTGTCTTCCTCGTTATCCATGTAAATGCACCACATAGCACGGATTCTTAGAATACCTTTTATCAGTTCAGCTGGAATTTTTGAATCAATGGCGTTGTATATTTCTATGTTCGTAAGCCATAGGCGTCTCGGTGGTTTATTAGAACCAAATACATCGGTATCTGTCACTTGATAACTTAATTCACCTGTAACATTTTCAGCCCCAACTGTTTTGTTTTGGTTTGTGTTGGTGTTTGTATTTGACAGTACCTCAGAATATGACGCCATATTTGTTTTGTTTTGATTTGAAATGTCCACCTCGGGGTCTAACCACTCTTCTTGCATACCTTGCATATCTTCTAGAAGACGTTTAAAACGATCTTTTGACATTTGTTTACATAATGCTTCAATTGCAGGTTCCATCATGTAGTTTAACGTTATGAAAATTATATTTTTCTGGAGCGTTATCTCACTAAGCCTTAGCAATAAAGGGACATCACTCACTCTCTGATGTTACTACTGTCCCAGATTGAGTGCGCGCTCACTGACATATAAAACCTTGCCATATTCTAAATATGTTTATCCAAAGTAAGGACCCTCTGATGCAATGGTAGTCGTTGGTTGCGATCGGTTAGATCTGTTTTCGTTTAGTGTTTTTCATGAATTACTCCGTTGGTTTTTCGATTTAATTGTTTAGATGTGATATGTCGGGGACTTTTATAGCTGACGTATTATGATCATTTTCTCACTATGGACCCTTATGAATTGTTATAAAAGCCTTATATCGTGCAGAGAGCGTGGTACTTTCCATACATTCTGAACGGTCGCTGCTTGCGATGTTTTAATCCCTCACACCCGCACAGACGCCTCACTCTGGCAACGATTTTACACTCACAGTCAGAAGAATATCAAAGGATTCCAATATTTAAATTCCCTGTAAATACTACGGATGTCTATAGCAACCTATTCATCACAATGAACAAAACACATTAACGTGAAGGCCATGCACGTTTTAGAGTACAGCATTGCTTACAATCTACAAAACAATTCAGGTGAAGTTCAAGCACGATTTCTTAAAACTAACTTCTGTGCTTGTGCTATTCAAGATTCAACTCTAGAGATACATTCATAAATTTGTTCTACATGGACCATGATGGATAACTTTAATATATTTGTGATTTCGAAAAAGAAAAGGGGTAGATTCGTATCTTAAATGAAATACAACGTAAACAAAATTAATAGATAGAGTGCCCTATATTTACAAAAAGGGCATTTTATGCGTATAAAGTGAGTCTAAATATGTATCTTTAAAATGACACCAACTCGCCAAATGCATAATTACGAATTAATTTTGCTAATTTATATGCTTTGTAAACATGTATGGAGAGTTGTCTCATTGGCACTCATACCACATCTTCTTATACCTAATAACCGTTTCTTTGTGACCCAACTTTGTTCCAAAGGAATAATAGAATGTCATTTTTTTACAATGCATTAATCAAGACACCTTTTGTATTACTAAGCACATCTTCTACCCTTATTATTAACCCATATCTACAAGTAAAAGTAAAATCACAAAATACTGAACTCCGAGGAAAATTCAAAACGGAAAGTCCCTAATCAAATGGCAAAATCAAAAGCTCAAACATATCAAACGAATGGTAAACTAGTATCTCAATAGATATTGTTGTAATTGTTAATGTTACAGCTCGACATTCGACAGTAAGCATTTTATGCATTGTTGGTTGCGTTCGTAGAAAAGACTAAATATAGCTAGATAATCCAATCAATCTATAAAAGACAAGGCATTCGTACTAAATTAATTGATTGTTGTTTGCTTAACGTTCAGTGATAAATATTCCAGACGAAAACACTTTAAACATGTTAAACAAACTACATGCTTTCTGAAAATATATAACATACGTCGAGCTGTAATAAAGATTGGTCAGTTTGCATTGTCACTGTAAAATGACGATGAGTTGAAATTCGTTAGAGGCAGTCTAATTTCTGATCTTTAGATTACTACAGCTAGGTTTTTTTACCGTACACAGTGTTTGAATCTCTCCCGAACAATTGTACGTTCCATTCTCACAGGACATAGCTGCATATTTATACTTCCGCACTGCCAAATGGAAGTTCCATTTAGCCGGTTTTCTAGCCGGACAGTAGAGCCCTATGCTAACCTCCCATCTTGGTCGTTGTATTTAACTGTTTTTCTTATGTGTTTTCTCAGTTTTTGTATTTTTAATGTTTTGTGTTCTTATTACAAAGTTGAAATGATTTTAAAGTTCGTCAAAATATAATTAGATCTAGTTATATTTTTTGTCTCAATTCTCAAAACATAAAGGTAATTTAGCCAAGCATATATGATGTTATTTGTATTTGGCACAACTGTTTGGAATGCTTGGTTTGCAATGTTCTTTACTTTCGTTATTTGTTTGATTCTCTACCTTTAATTAATGATAAAACCACTAATTAATCTCAGGTAAAGGTAAAAAAAAACTCCCGCCTATCTTAGAAATGATATATCAAGCTTATATAATTAGCAAGTGTTACTTTTATAATTACAATACTTGGGAAATTTAGCTCTTTGTTTTTTCAATACCTCTTTTTATTTTTGTTTCAGACCTACCTACTCGTAATAATTATATACATCAAAGTGTAAAACCCGTAAGAGACATTTTGGCGTATTTCCATGTCCCTATCAATCCCCAGCTTTCCATAAAGAGATTTTTTTTTACCAGAGGTTCTTCGTAATACCAAACAGGTTCAATATCTCAATGACCTATTATCAAGTCACCTTATACTTTTGTTATAATGTTTTTCGATAATTTCTAGGTAAACTACTTAACAATGAAGTTTCCGATTTAGATTTCGGACTTTAGGTTCTCATCCGTGTTAATTAGAGACAAGTATTTTTAACTTTTATCAATCACTTACAATCTTTTTTTAATATATATAATATGGAAAATTTCACGTCAAATGTTTCTATTTCCTTCAAACGAGGCGTTTTCACCTCATTTTTTTTTTTTTTTTTTTTTTTATTTAAACGATATATACTGATATATATATATAGCCATCACTGTCTACCGATTGTATTTGCCAGCGCTTTTTTATCTAAATAAATAAAACAAAACAATGGTGTCAAACCAAATTTCTCAATGATGGATGTGTGTTCCCTTTATTTTTAGAGATAAAAGTAAAAAAAAAAAAAAAACAAACAAAATTGGGTACAGATACTGTATGTTGATTTTCCAAACCAAATTGTATCGATTAATTATTGCTGTACCAACTACTCGATAATCTGCTATTTTATTATTATGCACTCAAACAAAAGTTATTATTAGTACAAAATACACATTGGATAATAACAAATCAGAAGACCCGAAGCCTGAAGATTACTATATGCTGTATTTAGCAAAACCTTTCGGATTTTTAGGGTTTTCATTGTTTTCCAACTTCGTTGATAATTCAATCTTTTAATTTGTCACTGATGAGACTTTTGTAGACTAGACGGACATCTGCCGTACACAATTATCATCTTGGTGAATAACTTTGATGAGTAGATTTACAACCACTGGGTTGATTACACTGCTTTTGAAAGTTTTCTTTACGATCAACAGCCTAGTAGTAAGCACTTATGGGTTAACATGTAATATCATTGATATGGTCATGTTTATAAATGTACAGTTTATAAAACTTCAATCTGTTCGATAAACTAAGGATTCTCTATCCCTATGAATGGATTACCTTGCTGTATTTGGCCATACCTTTTGCAATTTCCGGATTATGCTATTCAACTGCATACGTTATTATGACTTGAAACTTATTTTTCCTCGGGCGACACTGATGCATTTTTTTTTCATGCATATTCAATTGATTTTTGACGATTTAAAAAAAATAAGAATTGATGCAGAATGGAATTCATGTGAATACATTCTATAAATGGTGAATCCCTTAACAGTATCTTGTCAAAAAGAACTTTCACACGTGTTGTAATTTGTAACAAACATAATGCTATACAATCTGTATACCTTTTATTCTCAGTCAATGTATTCTGGCATCTGCCCAAATTTGCATTGAAAAGACGAACAGTTGAAACTTCAAACACAGTCTCGTGACAAATAAACTATGTCCATTTGTTTCATTCCAAATAAACCTCTTTATTTGAAATCTTGAAATATTTTGTAAACATGTCAATGTTGTGAGTCGGACAATCTCATTCAGACAATTGTCCTTAATCAAAATTGTCAGACTAAAACACATGAAAACCAAAGCATCCAACACATGTTGTAACGAGAAACGGAATTTGCTTAGTTTATCAAGTCTGTATTATCACCTAGATCAACAAGTAGTGGGTTGATACCATTCATCAAAACTAAGGATAGACATTTTTGGTTTTCCTTGGTTTTCATGTAATTCTTCCTTATTGCAACTGTAAATAAAAAGGAAGGTACACATAATAGTTTCGATATAATATTGTATTGTCAAGCCACGATAAAAATGGCTTCCAATGTATATGAAATGCCGAAATATAAAGATGAGAATGCGTATGATGACATTCAAAACGGAGTTCAAAAAGACACTAACATCAGTCTTGGGTGGAAGCAATGGTTGAAAACTATTTTTTTAACACTAGCAGTTTCTCTTTTGACGGCTGGTCTTTTATTCACTGTAACCTATTTTAGTTTGTTTGGTAAGTAAACACTTAGCATTTCAATCATAGTGCGAGCTTATACGTGTTTCTGCAGATTAACAATACATTAAAGGTTTAATTGCTATTTCAAATCAATATTGTGTGATTAAAATACGATGCTCTTCTCATTTTTCATTTTTAACTGAAGTCTTTTCATGAAAATATTTTTTTTCTAAATACTATTTCATCAATTTTTATTTTAATTATCTTAAAGTATAAATATACAGTAGTATTTTTAATTTAAAAAAATCGATATTCCGATGCTGGTCAACGAAATCTAGATGCGTATAAAATGTCATCTAGATGCTTATTAGATGTCATCAAATTTGTGACCACGCTAAAAGTTTCCTCTTGTATTATTATGTTTAATTTTGGACTTTTAATCAAAATTCCACAACGTTGACACTTTTAACTTATTTTCGATTTCTTTTATATATTTGGTTCTAACTAACTTTTACAATCAGAACTTTTAATCAGCATATTGTGATGTGTTAATAAATTTGAAATTCTTAGTTTGGACAGTGATTGGCATGTTTTAATCTGCAATTAAACCAGGTTAATCCACCAATTTTTACACAGGGAAATGCATGTTTCAGGTCAGGAATATGACAGTTGCTTTCCGTTTGTTTAATGCTTGTGCTTTTCACTTTGCCATTTGATAAAGGACTGTCCGTCTTGAGTTTTCTTTGGAGTTCGGTATATTTGTTATTTTATGTTTTACTTAATTATTCAAAATTTTCTTTATTCATAACTAAAAATTGTGAATTATCATAATCAGAAAAACAATTTCGATTTATTTTTCCAAAGTTCTTGGCCATGTAAGGTACAATACAAACTCTTCATAGAGATATATTTCTAAATGTTTTCTACTTTTATTCATCAATTGAAAATATCATGATCGAAGTGGGATGATAATAAATTTGGTATCAAAATTATTCAATTAAATCAAGGTCTAATTAAAACTTTTTTTTTTTTTTTTTTTTATTCTTCGTGTTTTTTCATAAGAGTAATCATGAAACTAAAATGTTAAAATTTACTGAATGAGGAAAAAACTCATAAACCATATAAAGTAGAGATATAAGAGGGTAGGAATGCCCTTTTCCGTCAGGCGTCAAACAGTAATTTTCCGCTACCGTGATATTAGCGACAAATTGTTAAAATCTTGTTATAATGACTGATACTAAATTGATTCTGATGAATGAATTAAAAGCCATTTGAAGTAACATTGCATATTTTGTTTTAATAAATGAGTTAAAACGAAAATTTTAAAAGCCATTGTTTTCATATATTACTTCAACCGCATCTTAGGTATTATTTTTACACGTTTTTTGCAGTCACATATTTTTCACTGGTCTCAATTTTCTTTTCTTTTTTTCATTTTAGCTCAATTACAGCAGAAACTTGATTCACTGGATACAAAGTTAGCAGTTTTACATAAACAGATTAATTCCAACACAAAACTACGTAAATATTAACCAGTTAAACAAAAATCAAGCTCATAACAAAAGTAAAAGCACTTAAATTCTATATAGTATCTATACTTTTTCTATATCAATTACGTATCAGTGTAATGATGAATAGCGATCTTCCTCGAATGGCAGAGAAAAGATCAATAAAAGAAATTATGTTTGCTCCTTAAATGCGAAAAAATATATATACAATAACTATACACACTCTCAAAATATAAAATTTATTGGAAGAAAGATTAGAAAAAGAAAGAAAGCAACGCCCTTTGAACATTTTCTATCCTGTTCAAAAGAGAGTACAAACAAAATGTGCTTTGCAAAAATTTAGTGTTTGTTTTCGTTAAACTGCAACTTTTAAACTTGTTCCAAATGGAAACATTTATTAACTTTGTATTTAAAACGTTATCGAACAGAATATATTTTTCATATCAGAAAAAAAAGCTGGATACGGTAAAGTCAATTGTAAAGGATCAATGCATTTTTACTGCGATATCATATTGGTGGTCTCGTAGTATTGTGCTAATTGTGCATGGGACATTTGATCAAACATTTGATCCTCAGCCGGATCACCCAGTAGTCAGCACTTCGGTGTTGACATGAGTATCAATTATATGGTCATTTTTATAAATTCCCTGTTACAAAACTTTGAATATTTCGAAAAACTAAGGATTTTCTTATCCCAGGAATAGATTACCTTAGCCGTATTTGGCAAAACTTTTTGGAATTTTTGGTCCTTAATGCTCTTCAACTTTGTACTTGTTTGGCTTTATAACTATTTTGATCTGAGCGTCACTGATGAGTCTTATGTAGACGAAACGCGTGTCTGGCGTATTAAATTATAATCCTGGTACCTTTGATAACTAATTAAAGACATACATTTATATTTGCTACCTACCCACTAGCAACATAGCATTTAGGCATTTAACACAAACTTTTCGTAAAAGGTTGATATATCTTGTTATGACCTTTTGTCTTTTGATCTACACATCCAGTAATCCAAAGATTATGGTTAATTTTCTCTTAAGAAAAAAAAACACTTTAAAGAAAACACATAAAATATCGAGCAAAATGTATCGTAATATATTTATCTTGTTTTATATCTTAGTAATTAAAGACAATGTAAGTTGTGAACACGGATGGAAGATGTATAAAAATCATTGTTATAAATTTGTGAAAGACGAAAGAACACACACAATGGCTCAGGTAATTTGACTGTTATCACTGGAAGATGCGCAAGAGTGGAACAACCCGTTTCTAGTAATTAATACCTCGTTCACACGTACATTTATTTCGAATTGAATTCGAATCGAATGCGAATCAAATTCGCCAAACGCGTTCACACACTCTTCTATTTTAATTCGAATTGATTCGAATTGGCTAATTCGAATTATCCAATTCGCATTAGAAATACACTTTTGCTAATACGAATTTAAAAGTTAACGTCGTTTGGACAGTTTTGCGAATTTGACGCGCATTGCAATTCGAATTAGAATTGACGTTAGGACGTAAAACGTTTCGAATGCGAATTAAACTAATTCGAATTAGTTAATGCGAATCGAATTCGATTTACGTGTGAACACAGCATCATATTACTAAGTGCATCATTTTTGCTTTGATATATTTGTTTGGTTTTAAAGTGTCCTGCCTTTAAACCAAGAAACTCCGAACGAAAAGTTTTCGACATTTTGAAAATTCGATATTTCGCATGATAAAAAATACTTAATATTAACACTATTTTATTATACAATTGCGACGAGTTGAATGAATATCTTTTTATGTTGCCTGTGCATAGAATTTGTTAATCATGGAACAAAAGGATGTGCGAAATTAAAATAAAAATGTTCCAAAGGGGAAATGCTTAATTTTAACTACCTTACTCATATAAATATGCTGTCTAATACACAGTACGCTTTTGTGTAAGTTTTTGATTTGTCTTTTGAAACAAACCCGTATTTATTATTGGAGTATGTATTAATTTACAAACAGGTGATATGCAGCCAGGAACGTGCGTTTCTGGTGAAAATTGACGATGCAGATGAAAATTCATTCATATATTCCGCTGGAGGTAAATATATATATATCAATTATCGTGTGCTTCTAAACAATGAATGTGATCAATTGTAATTAACAAATGTTCGGTTTGCACGGTCTTTATTTTTTTATATGCTGTTTTGTATACTGTTATTGGTCTTTTTGTTGTCGTTCTTCATTTTTCCTTCATTATAGATGATTATGTCACTTTTCTTCGAGTGAATTATATTGGTATGTGATGATTATCTGAATACATATTGTTAAAATTAAATATCCCTTTTTGGTGTCCTTCCACTCTTTTTGCAATGTTTGTTATTTTTTGAAAAAAAATCTTGTCACTCACAAGGCATTGTATTTTTTATATGTTTTGATACAGAGAGTTGACTAAATAAAGGAACGGGAAGCGTCATATTAAAGTTAAGTTATTGGTTAATTGTTTCAGGGAGTTTCGTTTGATTTTTACCATACCACAGATCAACCTTTTAATCGAACCGAAAACTGTCTCGTTAAAAAATAATATAGCAAACATTACAAAGCACAAAACACACTTATTTCAAGCTCAACGTGTTCAATATTATTTAAATCAATTAACTTGTATTGTTTGAAAACCTGAAGCATTGTGGTATAGCTTTTATGACTTCTCACTGCAAAGTATAGGTTAACTTGGCTGTTATGCTCATGATGTTAATTCATCTATTTTTCTTATTACGTGTATTGCTTTAACCGGGATCTTCTGGATTGAATTTTATTAAAATGTATTTAAGGCGCCTTCATTAAATGAATGAAAAATTTCGTTTTTATATTTCCTTTCTTACATAGTTCAGAACATAACTTATAATTTTGCTTCCCTACTTTGTATTTTATTCATTTGTTTGCTGTTTTATATAGGTTTGCCAGATATAACAGTTATAGTATGTAAGTATAATTTAAGTGATACAATTTACATTAGGATTACTTACCTCCTTTATAACTATGATTGCACACCAAAAAGTATAAAAGTAAAGCAGTGCGCTTTGAAAAAAAAAGCGAGCAATGTAATTCAGTACATAACCTCTGTCAATGGTGGTACATGTGTACAAAAGAACGGGTCTTGTTCTGCAATGTAATACCGCTGCTCACTCTTCCTCCTTTTTAAAAAAAATTCAGCTGTATTAATTTCATTTATATGTGTCGAAGACGACTAAGATAAATTTCACTGGTTGTAAATACAGTCTACTTTTCTCTGTATTTTGACATCTCCAGCAAAAAGAACGTGATTGACAACAATCCTAAGTATTCAGTTAGTGTTTTGTGGACTTTAATGTGTCTTTTATCAGGATTTTGTCTCCTTATAGTGTACGTGCATTTTAATATTACATTTAAGTGTCTCGAACTCATAATAAATGTAGATTGTAATTTACTAGTGTTGTATGTCTTAACAAATAATATGTTTCTATTTTGTGTTAAAGACCATGTGCGTCAATTTATACTTATATGTACTGGAATGATATTTGACATGTGTGAATAAAGAAAGCTTTTCTTCACTTCTAAAACTTTGCATAATGGTTTTGAAGTTCATTTGTGCTCTCATATGACAGGTGACTTCGTTAAACTAAAGTGATTGAAATACGTGTATCGCATTTTTTTTTTATGAAAATAGCCATCTGACAAGTTGTTATGTCCTTTTCTTAATTTTTGTTTTTAATTCAAATTACTATGGTTACTGATGATGAATATTTTCAAACTGCTGCCAAGTCTTTCTATTTATTTGTCATCAAAGGTAACACCTTTATAATTTAAATTCGTATTGTGCATGCAGTTTTGTTATTATTTGACTTGATCTTTTTTATGTACACCAAATTTCGTTAGAAAAGAAGTTTAATCGTCTTCATGCCTTCTGACATGCAAGCTGATTAATACAATAATTTAATATGAGAAAAGTTGACATGAATGTTTTAGTTTGTGATGTATTGCATTGTCATTGATGTTCACATGTACTTCACATCTCATTTTTATCCATAAAAATCAGTAAAATATACGCTAATTTTACAAAACTTTAAAAGCAAATGTAATATTTGATCTGATAAATTATTTTTTCCGGCCAGGGTCCAAAGAAGTTTACTGGACTAGTGGAATCCGTATTAATAAAAATAACTGGGTGTGGACTGCTGATGGAACGCACGTTATCTATGACAACTTCAACTCGAACGAACCAAATAATCAATATGGCATTGAAGATTGCATCAACGTGAGAAAAGATGGAACATGGAACGACTATAAGTGTAATCGAACTATATACTACATTTGTGAAAAACGGGCTTGAAAATAAAATAAAGAAAGACTGACCTTGGATTGGAATATTTCTTACTTACTTTTTGCAGAAACTGTTGAAAAAAATCCCTCCAATAAAATATGTATTTATCATTAATTGTTTTGGCTTTTAACTAGCTGTCAGTAACTGCAAGTACTCTCAAATAGTACTTTATTGTTAATTTGACCTGCTGATACTATTTGTAATGCTTTTTGTTATTTAATGTTAACTTTTACTTCTTCGTACTATGAACATCAAAATTATTTCCTTTCTCCTTTTATACTGTATAAACATCACACTTCCGGCACCTGTACATGAAGAACACGAAGTTTTATCGAGCACCAATTTTATAGTTTAATTGTTGATATTCACCCCACATATACCAAGTTTTAGAATACTAGTATTTTAATTGATATACAAGAAATGTCTTGGTGTTCCTAAACGGAAGGTTATACAGACAGAAGAAGAAGTATGCTTAACAACAAAATTATTTTCATTTACCTGGGTATAATTTTGATTTTACAAATGGCGTAATTTTTTTTTCAAAGTTGATGTCTTTCTGAAATTGTTTAGCATTTCACAGCGGTATAATACTTTTATTTTATTCATCTCTTATTTTTATTAACTTTGTATTTACATTGTATCATAAATCAATTTTATACGTTCAGTGGAAGTTCATTTGTGTTGCTACGTCTTTTGATTGATTTAAGCCATTCCAATTGATATTTTATAGTGTGTCTTTCTATGTTGTGATGTTACACTATTGTTTCAGATAAGGGTGACGGTTTGGTACATTTAAAACTTTTAAACCCGCTGCAATTGTTTGCACCTGTCCTGAGTCAGGAATCTGATGTTCAGAAGTTGTCGTTTGTTGATGTGGTTCATAAGTGTTTCTTGGTTCTCGTTTTTTTATATAGATTAGACCGTTGGTTTTCCCGTTTGAATGGTTTTACACAAGTAAATGGTTTACTTTTTTAAATTGTGACTTGGATGGAGAGTTGTCTCATTGGCACTGTACCACATCTTCCTACATCTATTGAAATATTTGTGTTAGTTTCTCTAATTAAGATTTAATTCAATATTGCTACAATATTCAATATTTCTACAGAATATATAACCTAACCATAGGAACACAGTGTAATCGTATGAAATACATAAATATTTACATTCTCTATCTACATACAAAAGTGTGTTGTCTGTCTACTTGAACAATACAACAATACATTGTCTAGCTTCAATACACCAGTATGCATAAAACCACTTATTAAGTAAAGTTATCCAATCGTAATACTAATTTATCGCAGGACAAGAAGGAAATTCTGTCCGTTCGGAACACATCTTAACTTAGTAGCTTTATGCATACGGACCAAGCGCGCGTTGTCTATTTACTTAACCAATGCAACAATACATTTTCTAGCTAAACTACAACAGACCGTTGTCTATCTAGGATTAATACCACCAAATCATAGTACGTCACATCCGGTTGCATACGAAAACAAAGGTTGAAAACAATTTTACCTTGAATTTGACAGTTGTAGGAAATTAATCTCACATTTCATTGCAGTAGAGTAAAAAATATCTGAGTCATAAACATTTGTCTTGAGTGTTTCAAAACACTATTCTTTTGTATAAAGTATTTCTATGACAGTCGTTATACTGGTCCTCGTATAGTTGTTTCTTTTGTTTAAGCGTACATCGAGCGTGAGTAACTTCGATTGGACGTACCATTCTCACGTGACATCGCTGCGTATTGATACATTCCGCACAGCCAAATGGAAACCCCATTTTAGATCCGATTTGCCTGTCTAACATAGAAACCAGGTATTACTTCATTTATTTACCCGGAAAATAAAGGCAACAGTAGTATACCGCTGTTGAAAAGTATGTCACAACCATTAGGCTTACTTCGTTCTATGCTGTTGTCTTTATTTTTGATACACATAAGGAGGCACGTACATCAACGTAACACAACAAAATGTACTGGAAGGTCATTTTGAATAAATCAACTATTTATTGACCTACTTCTGAATTAATTAAGACCAGATATGATAATGATATTACTTTCTTGCCCTCGATCAAGCCATATCGACATATCAAGGGTAGGTCCAAGGAAACTTTTGTTCATGCATAAAAAAAAAATAAGTGGTTAGATCTTTTGCGAAAAAAAAGCATCGGGAAATGACAAATAAACATATAAGAGAAAGGAAACTAAACGATATGCAATTAAAAGAGTAAAGAAAGTAAATGCATATATGATTTTTTTAAGTTTAAGTATTTGTGTCAGATGTTCGGACTACTTGGTGTTTTTTCCTACCATACAAGGTAAAACATATTGCCCCATAACACTCATTTATATTTTCATACAACACTTTATAGCTCATAAAAGGTCATTTACAAAAATTGAGCAAATTCTTGTTTTTCTATCTTTTGATTTGAGAACCAAAAAATACCAACGAAAATATAAGGTAAAAATATCTCGAAACGGAGCTCCATGACCTATCAATATATTTAGCTTATTTTGATCCTTAACTAATGCTATTCGGGCTTATAGTATCAATTTTACATTCTTGATTTATTTAATTTCACCTAATTATATCCTTAAAACAAATCTGTGTAAAATTGGAAACATTCATTAATGCGAACTGCTGGCAACATAGTCCAGCGGATATAAGAATAATTGATCACTTTATGGTGAAAACGTAGTGAAAGATTAAGGGGAATAAAAAGAACAGGAAAATTTTCGATTATGAACCGGAAAGACGGACAATTCCTGTAAATGAATATTCATTAAAATAAATGCGTGCTACCACTTTGTGTTTCATTTCTAAAAACTATACATTTTTCGACTTACCAAATTTGTTACAGTCAATAAAGCTTATCAAATATCAATATCAAGCTTGATTGCTTGGAACAACGTCAAAATCGTCTTATTATAGTGAACGTCGTGAAACGCTCACTAGTATCAGCAGCTTGCCAAACATCTTAACAAGTTATACATAAGGCTTATAATAGCTTTGGTGAGTTTTCAGACTAACAACTATATAACTTTTATAATTACACATAAAACAAAACTTTCATAGAAAAAATTATCTTTTCGTTTGTTCATTTCATGTACTCTTGTTTATGTTGTTTTTCAGTTCTATTCATTCTTTTTTAACGATATACACCAGATTGTAATAACCCATACATGAAACCGTCGCCTTGGCTCATGTCCTTATCAATTTCTATCGTCTAATAAAGAGACATTTTCCAAGAAGGTTTCTCTAAATACCTAACAGGTTCAGTATGTCAATGACCTATCATCATGTCACTCCGTATTCTTAATATAATGTGTATATCTTTTTTTAAATAATTTCTAGATAAACTAGTTAACAATGAAGTAAGCTTCCGAGTTAGAGTTCCGGTACTTTGGGTTATAATCGATGTTAACCATTCGTCTCAACTCGGCCGATTCCGTACCCTCATCTAACGGATAGAAGTAGAGTAGCGGATTCTACCGAGAATTGGCGAATGCGGTGTTAACTAGGGACAAGTGTTTCGCACTTTTATCAATCACTTCCCATCTCTTTATAATAAACAAAAAGGGATAAGTGCTTATCTTGTGTTTCTACTTCCCTAAAACAGGACGTTTCTCTCTATTTTTGTTTTATAACCAATTACATATTGTAGAAACCAGTGAATCTAAAAATAAATGTAATTAAAAATGAAGGAAAGACTTGATTGTTTTTTTTTATTTTAAAATTGACTGTAATAATAGATTGTCAAACCCAATGTCTTAATAATGTGTCTTCCATTTTTTGTTTGAGATTACAGTCAAGTAACAAACAAAATCTGGTACAGATAATGTATGTGAATTTTACAAATCACATGTTATCAAGTAATCATTGTCGTACTCACTTTTCGATAATCTGTTATTTTGTTATTATGAATTAAAAAGTATTTTGAAGTACAGCAATGCATATTGGATCGTGATCAGCGGCCTATTTCAAATATACGGACAAAACTATTTAAATACATTTGTGTAATGTAATGTTATATTGTCATACAAATTTAAGCGTCATGAACAAATTAATACAAAATATACTATTCATAGAACTTAGTCAGTTCAATAAAGAGAAGGTATTCTTTATATATTGTACGTACCAGTAAAAATACAGTCAGGAAAACTGTCAGACTACCAGAAATTTGAACCTTTTACACAAACTTCAAATTATACATTATCCTAGTCGATTTAAATATCACATAACTACGGAGCCCCGCTAGGGACATGCAAAGAAAAAAAATATATTGTGCGCACAACTTAAACATATTGTGCGCACAATATAATATACTGTGCGCACCAAAATAATATGGTGTGCGCCCAAAATTAGGAAAACAGTTCTCACTTGACCATGACCTCATTGTATGGATCATTGAACAAGGTTAAGTGTTCGTGGTTTAGACGAAATCCCAGATACCAAATGCAATAGTTCTTCTATATTTGGTTGTATGGAACGATTTTAATGTCTAAATGTCCACTTGACAGGTGCCATCTGACCTTGACCTCATTTTCAGGGTTGTATAATGAAATCGATCACAAATATATACTATAAGTGACCTCTTGTCCTATCGTCTATTAATCAGAAAGAAACTATAACTTGACCTGAAGCATTTGTACAAAACTCGTAAAAATGTTTAAATCATAATAAGCATACTGTTCTATGTCGGGAGCTTGTTATTTAGTGATTGTCGTTTATTGGTGTGGTTCATATCTCTTTGTCGTTTTGTTATAGTCATTTCGGGCCTTTTATAGTTTGCTGTTTAGTGTGAGCCAACGCTCCGTGATGCAGACCGTACTTTAGCCTATAATTTGTAACTTTTAATACATTATGACTTGGATGGAGAGCTGTCTCATTGGCACTCATTGTTGCATCTTCTGATTTATATATGTAGTCAGTGTTATTTTTATTTGATCACAACTTCATGGTGAATTTCTTAGACTGAACACACCGTCACTTTTCAATAACGAACAGTACATTTTGGGTCAAAACCGTACTTAATCATGATCAAACATAGTCATCTTTAATAAAAAAAAACAAAGTTCTACGTGTATTCAGTTTCAGTGGATTTGACTTACTCTACGTTTTTACAAAGAAACCACTTTATTCATTTACGTTGATGACCCTTAAACTTCATCATAAACTATAACCAAAACATTTACCGTAAACAGAGACGGACGGGTGGACGGACGTAAAGACTTTTAAATATAATGACCATCTCTATCGTCGACAGAGCATAACAAGATCAAAGTCGTGAATTGAGTAACATGTCAGTTTTGTGTCAATCAACATAAACAAAAAGATCTTGAAATTTTCAGACATAAAGTATAATGCATAAGTCCAAATAGTAGTTTTATATTTGTTACAAGAAAACAGGTAAAACCATATTATCAAAGTCACATAAGTTCGATAGTGTCCTCGCTCTATTGCCAAGTCTGTTTCAAACCGTTCCAATAAACGCTGATATAAAGTGGAGGCTTCTAATGCATCTGTTGGTAAACCAAAGTTCAGACGAAATAAACGTAACTTCTTCAGTATTCGTGTCAGGAGTCGATAAAAATGCAGTGATGATTTTTTGCTAGAGTATTTCCATGTAATCTAGCCCCATTTCAAAAGAAAACCTTATGCATTTCTCTATTCTGTCACTTTAAAAAGGAGACATTGAAGCCCCGTACCATGTGCAAGGTCAACGCATTTAACGCATTTATTTAATTTGTGCGCACAATATGTTTATGTTGTGCGCACAATAAATTTAAGTTGTGCGCATAATATATTTAAATTGTGCGCACAATATATTATTTTGTGCGCACAATTTATTTAAGATGTGCGCACAATATATTTTTTTTCTTTGCATGTCCCTAGCAGGGCTCCGTACATATCAACTCCCAGGAAAAGATTATCATAATCGGTATTTGGAAAAAAAACTTTCGGAATTTTGGGGTCCTCAATGCTCTTCCAAATTGATTTTACCTTTTAGTATTTTTTATTCTAGAGACACTGATGAGACTTTTGTAGACGACACGGGCGTCTGACGTACACAATTATTTTCCTGTTACATGTATATATTGTGATGAGATTTCCGCTCAAAATACTATTTAAACTGTTCTACACTTTTTGAGTATCACCGCTGAGTCTTTTGTAGACGAAACGCAAATGTCAGGACTATATTTTTTTAGGCTGGTTCGGTGTCGAGTTTATAATAATAATAATAAAGACGAAGAAGTTAGCAGTATATTTGGAGAGTTAAAGTGAGCCATCATGGCCAACGAGTTATGTAACAAGAGGTAATGAAGTAATAAAATAGACTGACACAATAACCGGAACTGTTGAGGAGAGAAAAAGGGAATAAGGGACCCTCAAAAACTATTTTAACAAAAACACAAAGTTTATAGTTCATGAATATCAATGAATTACTGCGTCACAATGTAAATTGATAGGAATGAAATATAACACGATCGGGTTTAAAGAGTGAGATATACCGAGATGTTTCCCTTTTATTTTGATTGGACACAAACCATTTTTACTTTTCTTGTAAAACAAATTATTTTCTCTGCCATGGAATTTGTAATCAAACAATTTATCTACAATTAGACTATGCCGCCAAAGAAAAAATGATAAACGTTCTGGGGACCTGACTTCAAGAAGTAACTAAACAGCAACATCTTATTTATATCACTATTCTGGAAAATAACATGAATCACATTTGGATCACAACCTTCGTACAATTTTATGCCAGGATTGTCAAAATCTCCATTATTTTTGTGATCTTCAGCATCAGGCTGATCAGACGGAGGACCTATATTTTTTACACATGCACATCGCGCATAAGTCTCGCCTGGTCTAAAATACTGTCTTGGAAAACCGACCCATTCTCTTTAAATTCATCCACTGAAAAAAACAAAAATGTTAATATTAAACATTTGAACATGATTGAATTAAAGACAACAATATTATACAGGAATACGTACAATTTGCTACATTCAAAGCATACAATAGATTATTCCTATTTTCTTTTTCTTACTTTCAATTCAATAAAATAGCAATGCCAAGCATGTAATAAAATGCTTCGCTGAGCGCAGCCTGATACGACCACCGAGGTAGAACCCTGAACAGTTCGGCAAATATTCGACAATATTCAACCTTGACACTGTCAGAATTTGAATTGTGATAAAAAATTTTGACATAATACAGGTTTCTGACACAAAATAAATGTGGTCAAAGATCTTGGAAATCTATTGCGGAATACTGTGCAAATAAAGATTTCTACTTGAAACTTTTAAAAAATTTGAAATTTGAAAAATTTTGAAAAAAAAATTGAGTTCCTAAATAAAATTGGAGCAATTACCCCCAAACTTAAATACTATCGGTCACCTTACGGCCTTCAACAACGAGTAAAACCCATACCGCATAGTCAGTTTGTTTTCGACTTGTGCGTTCTAATTAGGTCTTTCCACTTTTCTGTGGAAAGACCTATTGGTTTTCTTCTGATTATTATTATTATTATTATTATTATTTTCTTCTTCCGCCACATACGGTGCTTTGTGGTTTCGCAAGATGTCGCTTAGATTTTTTGCATATGATATCGAACAGTTATTGCGCTTTTGAAACTGACCCTGTTTAGCCGTACTCTTTTTATTGTAAGAGTTATCTCCTCAAACACTGTTTTTCTTGTGTGCGCATCTCCTTCGCAACCGTTAAAGATTACGACAAAATTATTTCACCAATTTGCTCATTATATCCTTAGGATCTTAAAAATAATTTGACCGAAGCGGTCCGGAGACTCCATATGAGAGTTATTTCCCCTTCTGTATTTAAAATAAGTTAAATGTAATTGTAACTGGTAAAACATAAGTGATAGAGACCTAGGGTCTTTTGATTTGAGGTCCTTGGTCCAAAAAAAGAAAAAAATGGTCAAGGTCAAAGGTCAAGGTCATATTCTTAATTTTGATTTTGGCTTATTTTCACTATTTTCAAACACCGTATAAGATATCGACAACATATATTTACTTAATTGTTAGTTGCGACATGTCGTAACACATACATTTCGGTTTAAAGGATACGCTAACATTAGATTAGAGTTTTCTCCAATCGTGTATTTAAAATACGCGTATGTTGATATAACTCATTAACCATATATAATTCAGACCAAGGGGCTTTTGATTTGAATTCCTTAAGCTCAAGGCCAAAGGTAAATTTGATGTTCTAGATTTTGACCTTTGCTTTTACCTCATATGCATACATGATAAAGCCGTGTGAGCCTAGGCTCCGTGTTGAAGACCGTACTTTGACCTATAGTGGTTTACATTTATAAATTTTGACTTGGATGGAGAGTTGTCTCATTGGCACTCATACCACATCTTCTTATATCTATATATGATAAAGCCATGTGACTTTTAGCATAAGGTTGCAAGCCATTTGACCTTGGAAAAGCCAACCGGAAGTGACCTTGTGTAAACCGGAAGTAGCTATTGTTTGTACTTATTTGATATAAAAGTATATAGAACCATATATTTTGGGAATCAGTGTCAAGTAAACATTAAAATAATACTGGAAGTAAAATTTTTCAAACCGGGAGTAAAAAATTCTCTCCCTTATTTAAAAAAAATTGTATAGAAACCATATATTTTTGGAATCAGCGTACAATAACTTATCATTTGACGTTGGAAATGACATTTTAAACCGAATTTTACTATTTTCATATCAAAATAGATCTTTACGGGTTGAAAGACCTTCAATTGTTCTCTGAACAATTGGTTTTTAATTCATCTTTGATATCGTTTGTCTCTCTCTTTTGAATGAAGTGTATACCATCGAATAGGTTATTGTTAATACAAACCTGAAATTAGAACACCACAATGTCTTCCCTTGACCTGCTTTAAACTGAGAATTACATGGCGGGAACATTACAATGTCTGCTTTTTTCTCCTCCTCTGCTTTGTTAGCAAAAACCAGCTTACTATCAAATTCTAACTTCGCTTCTGAAGGGTTACCATGCTCGTCAAAATATTTTCGAAGTAAGTAGCCTAGAAATAGAAGATTTAACCTAAAATACAACATGTCCCTTTATTATTTATGTTTATGGCCTAAGTGGAATAAAAAGGCCACACCAATGGGGAAATAATAATATGATATATAATGACCATAAAATAAAACAGTTAAGGCCTAATTTTGACCATCAAAGAACAACAGATATAAGATGAGAAGTAGTCTCAGCATCGGCCATGTCAGTACCTTGATGTAGAAGAGTAGTCTGAGCATAAGCTATGCCAGGCCCTTAATGAAGATGTGAAGTAGTCTCAGCATCGGCCATGTCATTCCCTGGATGTAGATGTGAAGTAGTCTCAGCATTGGCAATGCTAATCCTTTGATGTAGATGTGAAGTAGTCGCATCATCGGCCATGTCAGTCCCTTGATGTAGATGTGAAATAGTCTCAACTTCGGCCATGTCAGTCCCCGGATGTAGATGTGAAGTTATCTCATCATCGGCCATGCCGGTCCCTGGATGTAGATGTGAAGTAGTCTCAGCATTGGCAATGCTAATCCTTTGATGTAGATGTGAAGTAGTCTCATCATCGCCATGCCGGTCCCTGCATGTAGATATGAAGTTGCTCAGCATCGGCCATGTCGGTCCCTTGATGTAAAGATGTAGATGTAAAGTAGTCTCAACTTTGGCCATGCCGGTCCCTGGATGTAGATGTGAAGTAGTCTCAGCTTCGGCCATGCCAGTCCCTGGATGTAGATGTGTAGCCTCATCATCGGCCATGCCAGTCCCTGGATGTAGATTTGTAGTCTTATCATCGGCCATGCCAGTCCCTGGATGTAGATGTGAAGTAGTCTCATCATCGGCCATGTCAGTCCCTGGATGTAGATGTAAAGTAGTCTTAGCATCGGCCTTGTCGGTCCCTGGATGTAGATGTGAAGTAGTCTCAGAATCGACCATGTCGGTCCCTTGATGTAGATGTGAAGTAGTCTCAGAATCGGCCATGTCGGTCCCTTGATGTAGATATGAAGTAGTCTCAGCATCGGCCAAGTCGGTCCCTGGATGTAGATGTGAAGTAGTCTCAGCAAGGCCATGTCTGTCCCTGGATGTAGATGTGAAGTAGTCTCAGCATCGACCATGTCGGTCCCTTGATGTAGATATGAAGTAGTCTCAGCATCGACCAAGTCGGTCCCTGGATGTAGATGTAAAGTAGTCTCAGCAAGGCCATGTCTGTCCCTGGATGTAGATGTGAAGTAGTCTCAGCATCGACCATGTCGGTCCCTTGATGTAGATGTGAAGTAGTCTCAGCATCGACCATGTCGGTCCCTTGATGTAGATGTGAAGTAGTCTCACTATCGGCCATGTCGGTCCCTTGATGTATATGTGAAGTAGTCTCAGCATCGGCCATGTCGGTCCCTTGATGTAGATGTGAAGTAGTCTCAGCATCTCCTATGTCGGTCCCTTGATATAGATGTGAAGTACTCTCAGCGTCGGCCATGCCAGTCCCTTGATGTAGATGTGAAGTAGTCTCAGCATCGGCCATGCCAGTCCCTGGATGTAGATTAGAAGTAGTCATAGAATCGGCCATGTCGGTCACTTCCTGTAGATGAGAAGTAATCGCAGCATCGGCCTTGTCGGTCCCTGGATGTAGATGTGAAGTAGTCTTAGCATCGACCATGTCGGTCCCTTGATGTAGATGAGAAGTAGTCGCAGCATCGGCTATGTCGGTTCCTTGATGTAGGTGTGAAGTAGTCTCATCATCGACCATGTCGGGCCCTTGATGTAGATGTGAAGTAGTCTCAGAATCGACCATGTCGGTCCCTTGATGTAGATGTGAAGTAGTCTCAACTTCGGCCATGTCAGTCCCCGGATGTAGATGTGAAGTTATCTCATCATCGGCCATGCCGGTCCCTGGATGTAGATGTGAAGTAGTCTCAGCATTGGCAATGCTAATCCTTTGATGTAGATGTGAAGTAGTCGCATCATCGCCATGTCGGTCCCTTGATGTAGAGATGTAGATGTAAAGTAGTCTCAACTTTGGCCATGCCGGTCCCTGGATGTAGATGTGAAGTAGTCTCAGCTTCGGCCATGCCAGTCCCTGGATGTAGATGTAGCCTCATCATCGGCCATGCCAGTCCCTGGATGTAGATTTGTAGTCTTATCATCGGCCATGCCAGTCCCTGGATGTAGATGTGAAGTAGTCTCATCATCGGCCATGTCAGTCCCTGGATGTAGATGTAAAGTAGTCTTAGCATCGGCCTTGTCGGTCCCTGGATGTAGATGTGAAATAGTCTCGAAATCGACCATGTCGGTCCCTTGATGTAGATGTGAAGTAGTCTCAGAATCGGCCATGTCGGTCCCTTGATGTAGATATGAAGTAGTCTCAGCATCGGCCAAGTCGGTCCCTGGATGTAGATGTGAAGTAGTCTCAGCAAGGCCATGTCTGTCCCTGGATGTAGATGTGAAGTAGTCTCAGCATCGACCATGTCGGTCCCTTGATGTAGATATGAAGTAGTCTCAGCATCGGCCAAGTCGGTCCCTGCATGTAGATGTGAAGTAGTCTCAGCAAGCCCATGTCTGTCCCTGGATGTAGATGTGAAGTAGTCTCAGCATCGACCATGTCGGTCCCTTGATGTAGATGTGAAGTAGTCTCAGCATCGCCCATGTCGGTCCCTTGATATAGATGTGAAGTACTCTCAGCGTCGGCCATGCCAGTCCCTTGATGTAGATGTGAAGTAGTCTCAGCATCGGCCATGCCAGTCCCTGGATGTAGATTAGAAGTAGTCATAGAATCGGCCATGTCGGTCACTTCCTGTAGATGAGAAGTAGTCTCAGCATCGGCCTTGTCGGTCCCTGGATGTAGATGTGAAGTAGTCTCAGCATCGACCATGTCGGTCCCTTGATGTAGATGAGAAGTAGTCTCAGCATCGACCATGTCGGGCCCTTGATGTAGATGTGAAGTAGTCTCAGAATCGACCATGTCGGTCCCTTGATGTAGATGTGAAGTAGTCTCAACTTCGGCCATGTCAGTCCCCGGATGTAGATGTGAAGTTATCTCATCATCGGCCATGCCGGTCCCTGGATGTAGATGTGAAGTAGTCTCAGCATTGGCAATGCTAATCCTTTGATGTAGATGGGTCAAGATGCGTATTAGTTTCTCCATAGGCGGTAATGGTAACGTTTTCTTCTGTTGTTCAGTCCATATCGTTAACTTGGATATGTATGATGGCTCGTTTCGAAGCTGAGACATTTTCACATATGTGGTTAAATTTTCGGGGTACGAAGTGAGATTACTTTTTCCATAATTAGCAAACCCCGAGTATCCTTTTGTGATGCGGCTCCTCGTGGTAAAAATCCCATTTTAACACAATAAGTTCTTTGAAAGTTTAATACTTTGAACACATTTAATAGCTCCATAGTTTTACACATTTATTCTGTGTTCCCTACTTTCTAAATTAACACAAATGGTTCAGCTCAGTCATTTGTTTATCATAGAAATGTGTCAACTATCACTACACAGAGATTTTTGTTTACACTTGACTTTTGAGTTCCTCATTTCAAGGCGCATTAGGATATTGTCCCATATTGAAATCCATAGTTCTGATTTTTCCAAATATTTTATGTGATCGTCATCGGTATGACATTCTGAATAAATCTGTGCATTTTGTCGATTTCTGAAAAAATAAAGTTGTTTAGGCACTATAAGGCAATGACACTTTTATCGCTATATTGATTTATTTTGAATACAATGTGTATGTATAATTAATTTCTTCCAGTATACCTTCACTAGTCAAAACAAGGACAAAACTTGATGATAACCTTAAATTACAATACACAGGCCCTGTTAAAGCATTCTATAAAATTTTCTTGTGCCTAAAAGTGCATTTTGACAGAGAAATTATGCAAAAATGTAGATTTTATAAAAAAAAAAACACCAAAATAATTATTCTTACTAGTGGAAATCTGGTATATAATACTGTGGAAACCACTCTAAACTACTGGGAAAGTCATTCTTATCATATAATTACAGTGCAATGAAGTGCAAATTTTCAAAACTTGTCCTTTCACATAATTCTATTTGAGAAAAAAGGTTTTTTACATGGATTTCAGTGAAAACCTTTTATCAGTGAGAAATCCACATGAGGTATTAAAGGAAACATTGTGACATCACATGTATTATGGCGTCATTAAATAACGACAGATCAAAATAGTGCTAATTATAGTTTGCAGTGTTACATGAGAAACAGTTGCCGCAAGATTTAACTCGAAATATTTAGTCGAAAAGGTCAGTAACTAAGTATTTTCATTTAATATCAAGACCATAGCAACAGTTTTCATATTAGCATATTTCTAACATACCGACTGTAATTTCAATTGCATAAATACCATAAATAAACAATTTAGAGCTTGCCTAATAAAACAAAATGCTTATCAGTTATTCAGGACTTTTTTAAACCTCTAGTTTGCCATCTCATGTTAAAAGTAATGATATGTCTGGAACTGAAATAAGACAAAAAATTTACTCAGGCTGTGTTATCATTTAATTTAAATACATAAGTATTATTGAGAGAAAAATCTAATTCTTGAAAGTTTTATCACAAAGAAAGAAAAATGCTTCTCCCTTGTGGCTAAGCCACCTTCATTTAAACCTTTTATATTAGAAGCAATGAGTAGTAGCTAACTAGCTTAATAGTTGAATAGGTGCAGCAATATTGTTTTCAAAAAGGTTTGACCCTCCCCCTTTTTCACTGAGAAATGACAATATCTTGTGTTTTGCTCATGTGCATTAAAAATAATAATTCATGATTTTATTAATACATGTACATGTTTTACTGTTTATTTGCATATTAAAATCTACTGACTAGGGGTCAAATCATAGGATAAAAGCACATGTGATGATGTATCTCACTTTACTCGTATGAAGTGTGTTATCTCCTTGATTATCAGTTATTCCTGTAGACCAGAGTGATAATTACATAACAAAGACTATATTGTGTCATGTTTACTTACAATTTAATAATATTAAGTTATTTCTTGCCTTTTCAATTAAATAAACAATTCCTTTCGGATGTCTCGGAGGTAAACAAAGTTATGATTGTGCCTAAAAAGTGTTCAGCCCCGTGCCAGTAATGCATTTTAAAAGCGAAAATTTCATTGAGTTTTGCTGATCTTTATCAATAATATTTATCTTAAACCATTTCTGATAACTAGGTATAAATAAAAACTACTAACCATCATTTTCACAATTTTCTGTGGTGTACAAGGTGAAATTATCTTAAGATATCTCTGGAATTATTCTTAGAAGATGGGTCAAGATGCGTATTAGTTTCTCCATAGGCGGTAATGGTAACGTTTTCTTCTGTTGTTCAGTCCATATCGTTAACTTGGATATGTATGATGGCTCGTTTCGAAGCTGTGACATTTTCACATATGTGGTTAAATTTTCGGGGTACGAAGTGAGATTACTTTTTCCATAATTAGCAAACCCCGAGTATCCTTTTGTGATGCGGCTCCTCGTGGTAAAAATCCCATTTTAACACAATAAGTTCTTTGAAAGTTTAATACTTTGAACACATTTAATAGCTCCATAGTTTTTACACATTTATTCTGTGTTCCCTACTTTCTAAATTAACACAAATGGTTCAGCTCAGTCATTTGTTTATCATAGAAATGTGTCAACTATCACTACACAGAGATTTTTGTTTACACGTGACTTTTGAGTTCCTCATTTCAAGGCGCATTAGGATATTGTCCCAGATGTGAAGTAGTTGCATCATCGCCATGCCGGTCCCTGCATGTAGATATGAAGTTGCTCAGCATCGGCCATGTCGGTCCCTTGATGTAGAGATGTAGATGTAAAGTAGTCTCAACTTTGGCCATCCAGGTCCCTGGATGTAGATGTGAAGTAGTCTCAGCTTCGGCCATGCCAGTCCCTGGATGTAGATGTGTAGCCTCATCATCGGCCATGCCAGTCCCTGGATGTAGATTTGTAGTCTTATCATCGGCCATGCCAGTCCCTGGATGTAGATGTGAAGTAGTCTCATCATCGGCCATGTCAGTCCCTGGATGTAGATGGAAAGTAGTCTTAGCATCGGCCTTGTCGGTCCCTGGATGTAGATGTGAAGTAGTCTCAGAATCGACCATGTCGGTCCCTTGATGTAGATGTGAAGTAGTCTCAGCAAGCCCATGTCTGTCCCTGGATGTAGATGTGAAGTAGTCTCAGCATCGACCATGTCGGTCCCTTGATGTAGATGTGAAGTAGTCTCAGCATCGCCCATGTCGGTCCCTTGATATAGATGTGAAGTACTCTCAGCGTCGGCCATGCCAGTCCCTTGATGTAGATGTGAAGTAGTCTCAGCTTCGGCCATGCCAGTCCCTGGATGTAGATTAGAAGTAGTCATAGAATCGGCCATGTCGGTCACTTCCTGTAGATGAGAAGTAGTCTCAGCATCGGCCTTGTCGGTCCCTGGATGTAGATGTGAAGTAGTCTCAGCATCGACCATGTCGGTCCCTTGATGTAGATGAGAAGTAGTCTCAGCATCGACTATGTCGGTTCCTTGATGTAGGTGTGAAGTAGTCTCAGCATCGACCATGTCGGTCCCTTGATGTAGATGTGAAGTAGTCTCAGCATCGCCCATGTCGGTCCCTTGGTGTAGATGTGAAGTAGTCTCGGCATCGGCCATGTCGGTCCCTTGATGTAGATGTGAAGTAGTCTCAGCATCGGCTATGTCGGTCCCTTGATGTAGATGTGAAGTAGTCTCAGCATCGACCATGTCGGTCCCTTTATGTAGATGTGAAGTATTCTCAGCATCGGCCATGTCGATCCCATGGATGTAGATGTGAAATAGTCTCAGCATCGACTATGTCGGTCCCTTGATATAGATGTAAAGTACTCTCAGCGTCGGCCATGCCAGTCCCTTGATGTAGATGTGAAGTAGTCTCAGCATCTGCCATGCCAGTCCCTGGATGTAGATGTGAAGTAGTCTCAGCATCGGCCATGCCAGTCCCTTGATGTAGATGAGAAGTAGTCGCATCATCGGCCATGTCGGTCCCTTGATGTAGATGTTAAGTAGTCTCAACATCGGCCATGTCGGTCCCTTGATGTAGATGTGATATAGTCTCAGCTTCGACCATGTCGATCCCTTGATGTAGATGTGAAGCAGTCGTATCATCGGCCATGCCAGTTCCTCGATGTAGATGTGAAGTAGTCTCAGCATCGGCCATGTCAGTCCCTTGATGTAGATGTGAAGTAGTTCAGCATCGGCCATGTCGGTCCCAAGATGTAGATGTGAAGTAGTCTCAGCATCAGCCATGTCGGTCCCTTGATAAAGATATGAAATAGTCTCAGCATCGGCCATGTCGGTCCCTTGATGTAGATGTTATATATGCTCAGCATTGGCCATGTCGGTCCCTTAATGTAGATATGAAATAGTCTCAGCATCTGCCATGTCAGTCCCTTGATGTAGATTAGAAATAGTCATAGCATCGGCCATGTCGGTCACTTGATGTAGATGAGAAGTAGTCTCAGCATCGACATTGTCGGTCCCTTGATGTAGAAGTGAAGTAGTCTCAGCATCGGCCATGTCGGTCCCTCGATGTAGATTAAAAGTAGTCTCAGCATCAGCCATGTCGGTCCCTTCATGTAGAGATGTAGATGTGAAGTAGTCTCAGCTTCGGCCATGCCGGTCCCTGCATGTAGATGTGAAGTAGTCTCAGCTTCGGCCATGCCAGTCCCTGGATGTAGATGTGAAGTAGTCTCATCATCGGCCATGCCAGTCTCTGTATGTAGATGTGAAGTAGTCTCAGCATCGACCATGGCGGTCCCTTGATGTAGATGTGAAGTAGTCTCAACATCGGCCATGTCTGTCCCTGGATGAAGATGTGAAGAAGTGTCAGCATCGACCATGTCGGTCCCTTGATATAGATGTAAAGTACTCTCAGCGTCGGCCACGCCAGTCCCTTGATGTAGATGTGAAGTAGTCTCAGCATCGGCCATGCAAGTCCCTGGATGTGGATGTGAAGTAGTCTCAGCATCGGCCATGCCAGTCCCTTGATGTAGATGAGAAGTGGTCGCATCATCGGCCATGTCGGTCCCTTGATGTAGATGTGAAGTAGTCTCAGCATCGGCCATGTCGGTCCCTTGATGTAGATGTGAAGCAGTCGTATCATCGGCCATGCCAGTTTCTCGATGTAGATGTGAAGTAGTCTCAGCATCGGCCATGTCAGTCCCTTGATGTAGATGTGAAGTAGTTCAGCATCGGCCATGTCGGTCCCAAGATGTAGATGTGAAGTAATCTCAGCATCAGCCATGTCGGTCCCTTGATATAGATATGAAATAGTCTCAGCATCGGCCATGTCGGTCCCTTGATGTAGATGTTATATATGCTCAGCATTGGCCATGTCGGTCCCTTAATGTAGATATGAAATAGTCTGAGCATCTGCCATGCCGGTCCCTGGATGTAGATGTGAAGTAGTCTCAGCTTCGGCCATGCCAGTCCCTGGATGTAGATGTGAAGTAGTCTCATCATCGGCCATGCCAGTCTCTTTATGTAGATGTGAAGCAGTCTCAGCTTCGGCCAAGCCAGTCCCTGGATGTAGATGTGTAGCCTCATCATCGGCCATGCCAGTCCCTGGATGTAGATTGTAGTCTTATCATCGGCCATGCCAGTCCCTGGATGTAGATGTGAAGTAGTCTCATCATCGGCCATGTCAGTCCCTGGATGTAGATGTAAAGTAGTCTTAGCATCGGCCTTGTCGGTCCCTGGATGTAGATGTGAAGTAGTCTCGGAATCGACCATGTCGGTCCCTTGATGTAGATGTAAAGTAGTCTCAGCAAGGCCATGTCTGTCCCTGGATGTAGATGTGAAGTAGTCTCAGCATCGGCCAAGTCGGTCCCTTGATGTAGATGTAAAGTAGTCTCAGCAAGGCCATGTCTGTCCCTGGATGTAGATGTGAAGTAGTCTCAGCATCGACCATGTCGGTCCCTTGATGTAGATATGAAGTAGTCTCAGCATCGACCAAGTCGGTCCCTGGATGTAGATGTAAAGTAGTCTCAGCAAGGCCATGTCTGTCCCTGGATGTAGATGTCAAGTAGTCTCAGCATCGACCATGTCGGTCCCTTGATGTAGATGTGAAGTAGTCTCACTATCGGCCATGTCGGTCCCTTGATGTATACTGTGGATTCATTTATTTTCGTGGGTACCAATGTTCGTGGATTGAGGAAAACTTACACTTTCGTGGATATTTAATTTCGTGGTTTTGCCAAAGTCTGCATACAGGCCAATGACAAATTTGCAATTCGTTGAACATTTAAATTCGTGGTTAACCTGTACCCACGAAATCCACGAAAATTGGTATCCAACGAAAATTAATGAATCCACAGTATGTGAAGTAGTCTCAGCATCGACCATGTCGGTCCCTTGATGTAGATGTGAAGTAGTCTCAGCATCGCCTATGTCGGTTCCTTGATATAGATGTGAAGTACTCTCAGCGTCGGCCATGCCAGTCCCTTGATGTAGATGTGAAGTAGTCTCAGCATCGGCCATGCCAGTCCCTGGATGTAGATTAGAAGTAGTCATAGAATCGGCCATGTCGGTCACTTCCTGTAGATGAGAAGTAATCGCAGCATCGGCCTTGTCGGTCCCTGGATGTAGATGTGAAGTAGTCTTAGCATCGACCATGTCGGTCCCTTGATGTAGATGAGAAGTAGTCGCAGCATCGGCTATGTCGGTTCCTTGATGTAGGTGTGAAGTAGTCTCATCATCGACCATGTCGGGCCCTTGATGTAGATGTGAAGTAGTCTCAGAATCGACCATGTCGGTCCCTTGATGTAGATGTGAAGTAGTCTCAACTTCAGCCATGTCAGTCCCCGGATGTAGATGTGAAGTTATCTCATCATCGGCCATGCCGGTCCCTGGATGTAGATGTGAAGTAGTCTCAGCATTGGCAATGCTAATCCTTTGATGTAGATGTGAAGTAGTCGCATCATCGCCATGCCGGTCCCTGCATGTAGATATGAAGTTGCTCAGCATCGGCCATGTCGGTCCCTTGATGTAGAGATGTAGATGTAAAGTAGTCTCAACTTTGGCCATGCCGGTCCCTGGATGTAGATGTGAAGTAGTCTCAGCTTCGGCCATGCCAGTCCCTGGATGTAGATGTGTAGCCTCATCATCGGCCATGCCAGTCCCTGGATGTAGATTTGTAGTCTTATCATCGGTCATGTCAGTCCCTGGATGTAGATGTAAAGTAGTCTTAGCATCGGCCTTCTCGGTCCCTGGATGTAGATGTGAAGTAGTCTCAGAATCGACCATGTCGGTTCCTTGATGTAGATGTGAAGTAGTCTCAGAATCGGCCATGCCGGTCCCTGGATGTAGATGTGAAGTAGTCTCAGCTTCGGCCATGCCAGTCCCTGGATGTAGATGTGAAGTAGTCTCATCATCGGCCATGCCAGTCTCTGTATGTAGATGTGAAGTAGTCTCAGCATCGACCATGGCGGTCCCTTGATGTAGATGTGAAGTAGTCTCAACATCGGCCATGTCTGTCCCTGGATGAAGATGTGAAGAAGTGTCAGCATCGACCATGTCGGTCCCTTGATATAGATGTAAAGTACTCTCAGCGTCGGCCACGCCAGTCCCTTGATGTACATGTGAAGTAGTTTCAGCATCGGCCATGCCAGTCCCTTGATGTAGATGAGAAGTGGTCGCATCATCGGCCATGTCGGTCCCTTGATGTATATGTGAAGTAGTCTCAGCATCGGCCATGTCGGTCCCTTGATGTAGATGTGAAGCAGTCGTATCATCGGCCATGCCAGTTTCTCGATGTAGATGTGAAGTAGTCTCAGCATCGGCCATGTCAGTCCCTTGATGTAGATGTGAAGTAGTTCAGCATCGGCCATGTCGGTCCCAAGATGTAGATGTGAAGTAATCTCAGCATCAGCCATGTCGGTCCCTTGATATAGATATGAAATAGTCTCAGCATCGGCCATGTCGGTCCCTTGATGTAGATGTTATATATGCTCAGCATTGGCCATGTCGGTCCCTTAATGTAGATATGAAATAGTCTGAGCATCTGCCATGTCAGTCCCTTGATGTAGATTAGAAATAGTCATAGCATCGGCCATGTCGGTCACTTGATGTAGATGAGAAGTAGTCTCAGCATCGACATTGTCGGTCCCTTGATGTAGAAGTGAAGTAGTCTCAGCATCGGCCATGTCGGTCCCTCGATGTAGATTAAAAGTAGTCTCAGCATCAGCCATGTCGGTCCCTTCATGTAGAGATGTAGATGTGAAGTAGTCTCAGCTTCGGCCATGCCAGTCCCTGGATGTAGATGTGAAGTAGTCTCAGCTTCGGCCATGCCAGTCCCTGGATGTAGATGTGAAGTAGTCTCATCATCGGCCATGCCAGTCTCTTTATGTAGATGTGAAGTAGTCTCAGCATCGACCATGGCGGTCCCTTGATGTAGATGTGAAGTAGTCTCAACATCGGCCATGTCTGTCCCTGGATGAAGATGTGAAGAAGTGTCAGCAGCGGCCATGCCAGTCCCTGGATGTAGATGTGTAGTCTCATCATCGGCCATGCCAGTCCCTGGATGTAGATGTGTAGTCTCATCATCGGCCATTCCAGTCCCTTGATGTAGATGTGAAGTGGTCTCATCATCGGCCATGCCAATTCCTGAATGTAGATTTAAAGTAGTCTTAACATCGGCCATGTCGGTCCCTGGATGTAGATGTGAAGGAGTCTGAGCATCGACCATGTCGGTTCCTTGATGTAGATGTGAAGTAGTCTCTGCATCGGCTATGATAGTCCCTTGATGTAGATGTGAAGTAGTTTCAGCATCGACCATGTCGGTCCCTGGATGTAGATGTGAAGTAGTCTCAGCAAGGCCATGTCAGTCCCTGGATGTAGATGTGAAGTAGTCTCAGCATCGGCCATATCGGTCCATTGATGTAGATGTGAAGTAGTCTCAGCATCGACCATGTCGGTCCCTTGATGTAGATGTGAAGTAGTCTTAGCATCGGCCATGTCGATCCCTGGATGTAGATGTGAAGTAGTCTCAGCATCGACCATGTCGGTCCCTTGGTGTACATGTGAAGTACTCTCAGCGTCGGCCATGCCAGTCCCTTGATGTAGATGTGAAGTAGTCTCAGCATCGGCCATGCCAGTCCCTGGATGTAGATATGAAGTAGTCTCAGCATCGGCCATGCCAGTCCCTTGATGTAGATGAGAAGTAGTCGCATCATAGGCCATGTCGGTCCCTTGATGTAGATGTGAAGTAGTCTCAGCATCGGCCATGCCAGTCCCTGGATGTAGATATGAAGTAGTCTCAGCATCGGCCATGTCGGTCCCTTGATGTAGATGTGAAATATTCGCATCATAGGCCATGCCAGTCCCTGGATGTAGGTGTGAAGTAGTCTTAACATCGGCCATGTCGGTCCCAAGATGTAGATGTGAAGTAGTCTCAGCATCCGCCATGTCGGTCCCTTGATGTAGATGTGATATATGCTCAGCATTGGCCATGTCGGTCCCTTAATGTAGATATGAAATAGTCTCAGCATCTGCCATGTCAGTCCCTTGATGTAGATTAGAAGTAGTCTCAGCATCGGCCAAGTCGGTTACTTGATGTAGATGAGAAGTAATCTCAGCATCGACATTGACGGTCCCTTGATGTAGAAGTGAAGTAGTCTCAGCATCGGCCATGTCGGTCCCTCGATGTAGATTAAAAGTAGTCTCAGCATCGGCCATGTCGGTCCCTTGATGTAGATGAAAAGTAGTCTCAGCATCGACCATGTCGGTTCCTTGATGTAGATGTGAAGTAGTCTCAGCATCGGTCCATGTCGACCTCTTGAAGTAGATGAGAAGTAGTCTCAGCATCGGCCATGTCGGTCTCTTGATGTGGATGAGAAATAGTCTCAGCATCGGCCATGTCGGTGTCTTGATGTAGATGTGAAGTAGTCTCAGCATCGGCCATGTCGGTCCCTTGATGTAGATGTGAAGTAGTCTCAGCATCGGCCATGTCGGTCCCTTGATGTAGATGTGAAGTAGTCTCAGCATCGGCCATGTCGGTCCCTGGATGTAGATGTAAAGTACTCTTAGCATCGGCCATGTCGGTCCCTGGATGTAGATGTGAAGTAGTCTCAGCATCGGCCTTGTCGGTCCCTGGATGTAGATGTGAAGTAGTCTCAGAATCGACCATGTCTGTCCCTTGATGTAGATGTGAAGTAGTCTTAAAATCGACCATGTCGGTCCCTTGATGTAGATATGAAGTAGTCTCAGCATCGGCCAAGTCGGTCCCTGGATGTAGATGTGAAGTAGTCTCAGAATCGACCATGTCTGTCCCTTGATGTAGATGTGAAGTAGTCTTAAAATCGACCATGTCGGTCCCTTGATGTAGATATGAAGTAGTCTCAGCATCGGCCAAGTCGTTCTCTGGATGTAGATGTGAAGTAGTCTCAGCAGGGCCATGTCTGTCCCTGGATGTAGATGTGAAGTAGTCTCAGCATCTACCATGTGGGTCCTTTCATGTAGATGTGAAGTAGTCTCAGAATCGGCCATGTCGGTCCCTTGATGTAGATGTGAAGTAGTCTCAGCATCGACCATGTCGGTCCCTTGGTGTAGATGTGAAGTAGTCTCACCATCGGCCATGCCAGTCCCTGGATGTAGATTAGAAGTAGTCATAGCATCGGCCATGTCGGTCACTTCCTGTAGATGAGAAGTAGTCCCAGCATCGGCCTTGTTGGTCCCTGGATGTAGATGTGAAGTAGTCTCAGCATCGACCATGTCGGTCCCTTGATGTAGATGAGAAGTAGTCTCAGCATCGGCTATGTCGGTTCCTTGATGTAGATGTGAAGTAGTCTCAGCATCGACCATGTCTGTCCCTTGATGTAGATGTGAAGTAGTCTCAGCATCGCCCATGTCGGTCCCTTGGTGTAGATGTGAAGTAGTCTCAGCATCGGCAATGTCGGTCCCTTGATGTAGATGTGAAGTAGTCTCAGCATCGGCTATGTCGGTCCCTTGATGTAGATGTGAAGTAGGCTCAGCATCGACCATGTCGGTCCCTTGATGTAGATGTGAAGTAGTCTCAGCATCGATCATGTCGATCCCTGGATGTAGATGTGAAGTAGTCTCAGCATCGACCATGTCGGTCCCTTGATATAGATGTGAAGTACTCTCAGCGTCGGCCATGCCAGTCCCTTGATGTAGATGTGAAGTAGTCTCATCATCAGCCATGCCAGTCCCTGGATGTAGATGTGAAGTAGTCTCAGCATCGGCCATGCCAGTCCCTTGATGTAGATGAGAAGTAGTCGCATCCTCGGCCATGTCGGTCCCTTGATGTAGATGTGAAGTAGTCTCAGCATCGGCCATGTCGGTCCCTTGATGTAGATGTGATATAGTCTCAGCATCGGCCATGTCGATCCCTTGATGTAGATGTGAGGCAGTCGCATCATCGGCGATGCCAGTTCCTCGATGTAGATGTGAAGTAGTCTCAGCATCGGCCATGTCAGTCCCTTGATGTAGATGTGAAGTAGTTCAGCATCGGCCATGTCGGTCCCAAGATGTAGATGTGAAGTAGTCTCAGCATCAGCCATGCTGGTTCCTTGATGTAGATATGATATAGTCTCAGCATTTGCCATGTCGGTCCCAAGATGTAGATGTGAAGTATGAAATAGTGTCAGCATCGGCCATGTCGGTCCCTTGATGTAGATGTGATATATGCTCAGCATTGGCCATGTCGGTCCCTTAATGTAGATATGAAATAGTCTCAGCATCTGCCATGTCGGTTTCTTGATGTAGATGTGAAGTAGTCTCAGCATCGACCATGTCCGTCCCCTGATGTAGTTGTGAAGTAGTCTCAGCATCGGCCATGTCGGTCCCTTGATGTAGATGTGAAGTAGTCTCAGCATCGACCATGTCGGTCCCTGGATGTAGATGTAAAATAGTCTCAGCATCGCCATGTCGGTCCCTTGATGTAGATGTGAAGTAGTCTCAGCATCGGCGGTCCCTTGATGTAGATGTGAAGTAGTCTCAGCATTAACCATGTCGGTCCCTTGATGTAGATGTGAAGTAGTCTCAGCATCGACCATGCCAGTCCCTGAATGTAGATATGAAGTAGTCTCAGCATCGGCTATGTCGGTCCTTTGATGTAGATGTGAAGTAGTCTCAGCCTCGACCATGTCGGTCTCTGGATGTAGATCAGAAGTAGTCTCGCATCGGCCATGTCGGTCCCTTGATGTAGATGTGAAGTAGTCTCATCATCGGCCATGCAAGTCCCTTGAAGTGGATGAGAAGTAGTCGCAGCATCGGCCATGTCGTTTCTTTGATGTAGATGTGAAGTAGTCTCATCATCGGCCAAACTAATTAACAATTATAGGTCAAAGTACAGCTTTTAACACGGAGCCTTATATCACACCAAACAGTAAGCTATAAAGGGTCCCCAAATGACTAGTGTACAACAATTCAAACAGGAAAACCAACGGTCAAAAACACCTCATACAGATTTCGACTGTTACTGATTTAAGAATAATTTCAACTACATGTCAACTACAACATATGCTAGCTTTATTGCTACAAATGGGTGCTCAATATTTTCATTTTTATTTATTTTTACAAATTCTTATATTCCCTTTGACTGATAAATGTTTAAGTCATTTTAACCAGAGCCGGCAAAATAGCCACTGCAAATATTAAATGCCCGATTTCCGTGTATACATAAGATATAAACATGAGAAGATGTAGTATGATTGCCCATGAGACAACTCCCAACTAGAGACCAAATGACGTAGAAGTCAGCAACAACAGGTCCCCGTAGGGGCTCCAACAACGAGTAAAACCCACACCACTTGGCACGCTATACTTATTTGTTTAGGGGACAGCTGACGGACGCCTCTGGGTGCGGGAGTTTCTCGCTGCATTGAAGACCCATTGGTGGCCTTCGGCTGTTGTCTGCTCTATGGTCGGGTTGTTGTCTCTTTGACACATTCCCAATTTCCATTCTCAACTTTATAAAAGATGGATATTTCTGTGATACTAGTTATCTAAGCATGTATGTATTCATCCGTATGCCTGATAACTAAAAGTTTGGCACCCAAATCTTTCAAAGAAGAAGTGTTGTAGAATGTCCGTCTCTAAATTATATAAGCAGAAATGGCGTTCCTTGTATTTTTTATGAGAAAGTCCAAAAATCATTCTCATCAAAAACAGAAAAAAGTAAGTTCACAATTTCTTGTCATAAAGAATAATTTGTACATGATCAGTGAAAAAATGTCCAGCTGTTTTCAATAAGAAACAGATTCTTACACTTATACAAACAGAAATTTTTATGTTCATGATTTGGTATGGAAAACCCCAAAAATTCATTAGATGAGAAAATATGTGCAGTAGAAGAAACAGTGCAAGTTTGGATGATTTTTTTTTCTCAAGTCCGTTAAAGGAGTTGCGGATTAACAAGGTGCGATGACGACTAAGACACGGACGACAAAGACGAATAACGACAGAAGTAATCGCTTTGTATCGCTGCACCTTCGATGTCAGATGAACAAAACAATCTATTGGTACATATTACCGGTATTGTCAAACAGATCAATCTGAGGAATTTTTTAAAATGTCTCTGACACAAACTAAATTCAAGAAAATCGTCCCTACGATATGATTTTTCATGTTGTTTCTGTCAGTTGGAAACATGGCAAATAGGGGCAAACCCACATTAAATAATGTCAATCTTCAACTCTTTCTCGTCGAGTGGTACACGCAGGTACAGGACCAACTATTTACCAACTAAAAACTCTGATTTTCTTTACTGGAAACCCATACTCTTTTTTATTCTAATCGAGTGGCATGAATGGGGCAAAACTATGACACGGAGATTCCATTGATAAATATAGGAATAATTACTTCAAGGTGAGCAATATGCAGGTCTAGCTTGAAATATAAACATCGATTTCAGGCGGTAAATGTCTGTTATGTACATGTCACATTCCCCCAAAACACCCCAAAAAAAACACAAAAACCGATGTATCTAATTTGTGCATTTCACTTTTTATTCCACCTCAAACCTTGCTTTAGAACAGGGACAGTCTTTAATTAGTATAAACTGTCCCTGTTGGAAGTAAGGTTTTAGAAAGCATGAGTCTAAAAAACAAAATCATCTGTCTATTATCTTATACCATGAATCTAAAGCATCGCCATTAAAATATGTTGTTTATTATTATATATTATATATATACCTTCAAATGTATAGTCCTTCATGTAAAACTGTAACCAATGATTAACGCTGTGTATCTAGCTTAATGGGAAGCCGCTTATGTCCTCTATCAAACCTTTGTCATTGAATTCACCCGTCACGTATCCTCGGGTTCCATCTCTACCTAAAAAGTTTTATTTCAACAAAAACGTGTGAATTTAAGATATTATATTTTTTAACTTTTAAAACGTTCAGCGTTCAAGTGAATAACTTCTATTTTCATCAGCCCATCAGTAGAATACATGTATAAAAGTACGTGCGTTTTCGATTGTATAAACTACAAAATGATTTTAGCAATCTTCGCCCGTGGCACGTGATCATTAAACACGAACTTGTTCTCCATACCACAGGAGGAATTTACACAAAGAAGAGGCCGACATGGTTTGTTTGCGGTATATTCAACACTGCATCCTTTTTTCAACAGCAAGATTTACATATATATATGTTTGAGTTAAACTATTAAAACTAATACTTTGTGAATGTGATATATGCACCTGCTTTATTGAGGACATGTGCTGATTTTGAAATATGGGATTTATTCGGTGCTTTTTTGGGACCCTTTATAGCTTTCTGTTCGGTGAGTGCCAAAGCACCGTGTTGAAGACCGTACTTTGACCTATAATGTTTTACTTTTACAAATGGTGACTTGGATGGTTGTCTCATTTATTTTCTGTAACCATGTGTCTCATCGTTTTCATTCGTTTTGGAAGATGATTTAATTTACTTCATTGTGAAGAGAGCATACAAATGTACAGACTTGTACTAGTAATTTCTAAACCACGTGACCTTATTACATGAAACGATATAACATTTAAGGAACCACCCAAACATTCGGTCAACCTCCATTACTTATTTTTGGTGCATTTTAAAGACTATTATTCTATTGAATTAACTTCAAATTGAACGCTTATCAGTGCTACGTTATATATTGTAAATTTCACCCTGACATGCTACCCTCTACACAAACTCTGGGTCATTCGTTCTGCTATGAAGTCCCCCACCCTTTTCGAGTGATTACTGTTAAAGTAGAGAACCTAGCCGATAGAAGCTCGGACCACTTTTGAAGTTTTCGATTTAAATCGACTGGCTCAAAAATAGAATACTCGATCTATCTAAAACATGTTGATAGGTCCCATAGTGTTGTGTATCACACATGTGATGATTTGAAAAGATGTTTGTGATTGTGTGCATGTGTTTTCCCACAGTGCCATCTAACAAAAAATGCTTGGTATTCGAAATTTTTCAATGGGCGGAAATTCATATTGAATGACAACATATATTTTTACACCAGAAGCATAATAAGTATACAAAGAACGATAATTCTTTATCAAAATTTTACCTGTATGAAAACCATCTAGTTTTATACAATATAATAGGACAAACGTGAGAAAATCATAATCCATGACACTTACACTTATATCATAAATTAACTTTGGAAATTCATGATTAGTCATGTAAAAGATTGAAGTTGAAGTAATAAGAAAGTTAACATTTCTATATTATAATTGCTTTTTAACATGATATGGGTTTGAAACCTTGAAATAAAACAAGAACAATAACAGCAGGCAACAAATTTAAGCGATTATAATCAAAATGTCATTATTTTTTTTTTCTCTTTTGGAAATTAGTCAGTCACTAAAATGTGCATACCAGAGAAGAATTCGTAGCCTCCACCTGGCCCATAATGTTTCTTTCCTTTAGTTACATCAAATACATGTCCCAGAACAGCGAGATACACAGGTGAGCCATTTTCCCCTTTGTAATTACTCAATTCCTCTTTTGTTACACTTTTCCCGATTTCATCCGTTTGACATCCAAAATACTTATAAGACTGTTCCTAATGGAATCGGGAATAACATCTATAATCTTCTGACGATATGATTTGAAGATATCAACTGTAAAAATAACTGCAAACGCTGCTACAAGGGTTGCTACTAATGTAAACAAAACAAACTAACCAAACTAACCAAACTCATCCTGGTTCAATAATTAGAACATGAAAAATTTTTCTTTTTCACCTGTACGAATTCTTTATGATGTTGACGGAATGCACACACTATTGCAATTTAGACTATAGTATTCAAAGATCTCCAGATCACTTCTGTATGACAGATGTTGCAAGAAGAATTTTTCTCGCCAGTGTTAGTGTCTAGTTAGTGAGCGCTGCCATGTTGTAAGAAAGAAAACGTAAAACTAACACGGAGAATTCACTATATTCCGTGCATTTCTCTTTTTTTTTTTAAATTATTATTGATTTTTGAGAACTGATATTTCTAACCTGCACTAGAATTTTAGACACAGCTTTTATGTAGATACATTTGAGAGATACGAAAATATAAATGACTTAAAAAATGAAAAAGGGGGAGGGCAATCCAGCAAATAAAGGCAACAGTAGTTTACCGCTGTTTAAAAGTCATTAATCGATTGAGAGAAAAAAAAATCCGGGTTACAAACTAAAACCGTTCTAAGAAGAAAACAACGGAACAACAGAAACACTGAAGTGCAAGAAAATCAAACGCCAATGCAACATACATAGAAACGAACTATTTGATAACAACTGTTTTATTCCTGACTTGGTAAAGGACATTTTAAAGCAAAAAAATGGTTGGTTGAACCTGGTTTTATGGCTAGCCAATCCTCCCGCTTATAATTATTATATAAAAAAACAGTACATGTGAAGCCAAGTGCATAAAACATTAAAAGCACGATCAGGAGAACAATTGCCGTCGAAAATCAATTGCTTTTGTTCTAATTATTATAACATTACTTAATTTATAAGTATGATATTCCATTTCATGACTAGGGGCCTCCCTAATAATTGATTAATATTCAAATTTTTAATGTATAACTAGATTTTCTTGTAAAATCGTATACGATCTTTATTCAAACGAACGCTTAATTATGTTTAAATCTAAATTTTATATTTACCATTACAGCCGATTCCACTGAGTGTGTAGGTAAAGGTAATATCTTTGGTAAGCTTGCTTGCTAGCTGAACCGTGACGTCATTATTAGGTTAGGTAAACTACCCTCCTTTAAGAGTAGACTAGTCCGACAGTTAACCTATCTATCTGTCTGTAGGACTAGGCTACGTCGAAAGGAGGGGTAGTATACTTTATCTAATAATGACCAAGGTTCAGTTATCAAGCAAGCTAACCAAAGATATTACCTTTATCCACGCACTCAATTACGGTGGCCGGTTAAGGCCATTTCGCGTTTTCGCCCTTCATATTCTACAGGGCGAAAACGCGAAGTCGAAAACGCGAAAACGCGAAGACGCGAAATATTTTTTTCTTTCGATTTTGCGTTTTCGACTTCGCGTTTTCGCCTTTTTGCAATTTCGACTTTTCGCCTTTTCGTCTTTTCGCGATTTTGCCTTTTCGCGTTTTCGCGATTTCTCCTTATCGCCTTTTCGCGATTAACATTTTAAATATAATTGAAGACAAGACTACAAAGTATAAGTCATTTAAATGATTGTCATATAAATTTAATATCTGTGACGTATTTTAAATATTTTCATAAATTAGACAATTCCTTTTTTACTTGAAGTCATATTTTGGACATTTTAAAATATATTTGTTAATATGACCGGATTCAGTTTTTCTATTTATTTTGTTCATCTGCTTCTGACACGGGAAGGATTGTTGTTATTGTCTACCGCATTCAACAGTATATCCTAGAGCACCGTCCCTTGGTGTCTCCTGCAGATGAACAAATTTCCATCTTTATAGATAATATTTTTAGTATGTTCAAACTTTATTATACTTTTTCCATCTGTTTATGACACGAGGAAGATCTCTGTTGCAGCTATTGTTTACAACAGTATATCCATAAGCATAGTCCCTTGGTGTCTCCAACAGTTAAACAAACTACATGTATATATCTTAATTTTATAAATCGATAATTGTGTTTATGCGAATACGAGGTGCACTGGTGGACATAGAAATAATAATAATCAAAAAGTATTTTTAATGTATTTTTGTTATTAATGCTATTTTCATGTGTCTATTATAATATCCGTCACGTTATATACTGTACAATATGTCTCATGTTTGTTGTTTATACTATCATAATTATTAATTGTAAATGCCCCCTGTAGGACCATGATTGGAATAATAAAATATTTGATTTGATTTGATTTGATTTATAACCGACACAGTGAAAATTGAATTTAACTCACTTGTACAAAAACAAAATTGACATCACTGAAAAAAATGTTTTTTTTTCCTCCATTTTGTATTTGAATTTTCATATTATATTAAGAGTATTTATATGAATAACACTTATTTTTTTGTATTAATTTTGCAAATTATCTAATTATGAAATATTAATCAATGCGTTTAGTAATATATGGGAAACACATACTTCATTTACATGAATTTTCCATAAATCCAGGTTACTTTTTGTTTAAATTAAAAGAACTTGCGACAGGTTTAGGATATCTTTGCTAAGATCAACCTACAACAGTTTTGAGGCGAGGTCTGGGATATTCCTAAGAGGATCATAAGACATGTCATAAGATATTCTATTATCTTATGACAGGTCTTAGGATAGCTTCGCGAAACCGGCCCCAGTAACTGAACTACCTCGCCTATAAATATCGGTTTTACTCTTTTCGAAAAGAATAGACGTATAACTATCAAAAATAGTAATATTGTTTTGCTTTTATAGCAGGTAATTCACTGTATCTTAAGAAACCTGAAAAACATAATAAACATAACACACATATTCTCAAACTAAACAAATCATTATCTATACCTTATTTAGAAATAATCATTTGTAAAATCACTGGTGTGACCGGTTCTTTTTTATTTATAGACTTACTTAAAATTCTTTTACCACCCTCGAGAATCAAGGAAAGAAATTCATCTGAACAAGGATTGTCCTTATAGTTCTTATCATGATGCCATTTAATAGAATAATAATTAGACTCCAAAACTGACACACTAATTCCTTGTTGAATAAGTCCACCAATATAAAGCGAAATAGTAGTTGATGTAGCTGGTGATTACTGTAGACCGAACGAAACACACCATTTCCGAAATTTTTCAAAATAAATATGATATTTATTATTATTTTGTAGATTTGGCTTTAGAAGATTCTATAATAGACGGCAAAACATCAACCACACTGGCTAATCTTGGATTATTGGCATAACCTTCAAACTGTTTCCATTGAGACTATAAATAGAAAAAAGAATAAATGAAAATCAAAATTTTCTAATGATATCTGTATACTAGTACATAAATTTAACTATACAACATCTCATGGTGCACTGTGCAACCAAATATATCACTCCCAGCGATCTAATAAATAATGTCCATACATTACAACAGTTTAAACTCAACTGTTACTCAAGTCACCCTGCGTGACATTATTGTCGCACTGCGCGACCAAAAAACATCGCTCCCAGCGATCGAATAAAATAATGTTCAAACATAACAACATTTCAAACTAATCTGTTACTCATATCACCCTGCGTGACAAAATCATCTCACTGCGAGAAGATTAATATATTTCATATGTAATAAACATTAACTAAAATCAACTAACAGTACCAACACATGACTGTTAAAAGGCTGTTTTGCAAAAAATACTGTTATCATGTGATGCAGCCACAAAAAAAGTTTTTCGGATTTTTATATTCTCTAAAATCCTTAACAAAATTTTGATAAGTGTCAGTAAAACGATCTACAATTCTAGTCCAAAAAATGGCAGACTTCTATTTCGGTACTACTAAAACATTTTTGGCCTTACACATCTGCATATGATTAATTGCCCGAGTAATTAAAATAACAGGAGGAACTACCCAATTATTAAATTTTGACCAATCATATGCAAATGCATCTACGCCTGATGTACCTGGAGTAAATAATTTTGAAAATAACACAGGTAATCTCTTATTTCTGTCATCTACAAAAGGTCACAAGTAAATGGACCCCATAAAGAATTAAAAAATTAGAAAATATTTTGTGAAACACCCCAGTCATCGAAATCAAATATTTTAATAAGCGCATCTGCAGAAGTATTTTCATTCCTAGGTATCCATTCTACCTCTAATACTATATTATTGTTTAAACATATGTGAAAAATATCTATATAACTTGCAAGTCTAATTTCATGCTACCTTTCTATATAATTTTAACAACATTCTTATAGTCTGTATAAAGTTTAACAAGTTTTCCACATAACATTAATTGTAATGATCCTAATATATTTTTGACAGCTTTTAATTCTCTCATTGTAGAACTCTTAATTCTATCTTCTTTATCCCACATAAAATGTACATTATGATTATCACCTACAGTAAAACCTGCGCCAGCATATTCACTAGCATCTGAATATATAATACGTTCAGATATTCTAAGCATTGGAGTTGTACATTTAAAATGTATGTTTTCGCACTGAAAATACCAAAATCTGAGCTCTTGTAAAATTTCGTCATTAAAATGTACAAACGAATCCCAATATATCCTAGAGTTAATCATATGCAAATGTCTAGTCATAATTTGACAAATAGAACCTAATGCTGGTTTTGTGGATATAATTTTACCACATACTTTAGCTAAATTTCTACAAGTCGGTCTAATCGTACCTTCTAATAATGCAGAGATGCATAGTTTCAAACCCTGAAATTTTTTATTCGGTATTTCTAAAGTACTATTTGATAAATTCCAAATAAATCCCAACCGATCAATACTGTGTTGTGGTGTCCACACGCTTTTCATTTCATTAGCAACAAAACCAGATTTTTTCAAATCATCGCGAATCTGATTAGCCATTTTAGTACATGTATCAAAATCAACAGCTAAACCGAAACCATCGTCTAAATAAACTATGATAGGATAACCCATAGATCTACAATGTTTTACTAAAACTCTAACTGTCTTAGTTAAAATGTGACCAGCTGATGATAGGCCGAACGGTAAAACAGAAAAAGTATAAAATCTGATTTTGTTGCCAAATTTCCATGAAAAGCCTAAATTTTTTGGTGATCTTCATGTATATCAATATGATGATAAATCGACTTAAAATCAAATTTATACCCATATTCAACATTAACTGCATAATTCAAAGCTTCATAAATACCCTCAAATTTCACCTTTTGTTTGTCAAAATATTGATTAACATGACGTAAATCGAGTACTTATCTCATTTTACCTGAACTTTGTACAGATACCGTTAAAGGATTCACAACAAACGGTGGACATGTGACTTCTTTAATACAATGTGTGTCAAGTAACTCAGATATGGATTTTTCGACAAAATCTGAATATTTAATTGTAGACATATTATTTCGTAAAAATGCCAACTTTGGTTCACTAACAAATGGTATTCTATATCCTAAATTTATAGTATTAATAATAAAATCATTTGTACATAAAACATTTTTCTCTTAAATTGCCTTTGACATTAATAAGTGTTTTTCCCGTTTCTGTCTCATAATTGTGTCATGATATTGTAACTATCATATTTATTTAGTTGGCCTAACTTGTTTTGTGTGGCCTAAGAATGTTTACATTGTTTAATATTATGTACAAAATAAAACACATTGTGTTACAACTATGCAGTTTAGAAATCACTGGAACAATCATTGATACTCATGGAATGATTAGAACTTTCTATTTCACTTACATAACGTTTCCAGAATGATCATAACAAAAGATGCGTAATTTACATTTCTAGCGTTGTCTAGAAGTTTCCATTTGAGTATATATATAAGTATGCAGACCCTAAAAACAGAGTCATAGACAGACCTAGACATCGATAGACATCAACATTCTCAGCAGTTTGATTGACACTTTTATTGAAAACTACATCATACTAGATTGTGACCTATTGGATATAATATTCTGTGGATTCCGAAAAGATTTCCGGATAAAGAAAAGATAAAAAGATTGGACTCATATTTTGACAGTTAAGTTGACATTACTCTTTGTGTAATACTTCTTGTAAACTAGTGTATAATAAATATTGTTAAATTTTATTATTGATTTGTGTCTTTTGTTGGCTACAATTAAAAGGCGATTTTTATGTTCATAACAATTGTTAATAATAACAAAACTATACTCAACTTCATTAATAACTGATGACTGTGAAGAATTCACCTCATATTGATTTTGGAATCTGTTCTTTTGGTGAGCTGACAGTTGTAGATGGGACTCCTTTGAATGGGCAGACTCTTGCGAAGTGACCGGACTGGTTGCAGTAAACACACACTGCTGATTGGAAATTGCTGCTTGGTTTTCCACGGTTCCCGTCATTGGCGTTGAATTGGCTAAAGCGACGAAAAAATTCTTTGGTGTTGAATTTTGTACCATTGTAGTCTGGACGGCCATTACCATTTGCTGATTTTTCCACCGGACGATCATATGGTTTGGAATTCCTTCTCCTTGAATTAGCTCTGGCGATTGCGGACCGTAAATTGACGGCATCGTCCTTATTTTCAGCCAAAGGACTATCCAAATACTCTTGAACAGTATCCCATCCATGCTCATCAGCAATCTTTAGAATTTTATTGCGTTTTCTTAATGTCTCTTTCTCTTCTGAAATCAGGCGTGATGCGGCGTCCAAAGAATTAAACTTAATATAACTGTCAATTTTGGACAATTTATCAGAACATTCAATATTGAAACTATGCTGTATTCGGTTACCTTCGTGCTTTAACGAAAAATCTGTTGCATCTACTCCAGTAGCTTTCTCCGACTTAACGTGGCAAAACGGCTCTCAAAATGTTGAATTATGTTGTTCTTTTGTTGCTCTAACGCGTTGCTTAGTACAGTAGAGAAGAGTGAAACAGCACCGTCTGTCGACAATTCGGTATTAGCACCACTAGATTCTGTCGGATCTCTTACATTTAGGTCTGGATCGGAGTTTGAACGTATTCAGGAATAAACTGCAAACTGACTCCCGTAGTTACTGTGAGCACTTTCGATGAAATGACACCCACAAATTTTCTTTATATAATATAACGTAACCCCACCTTTTAAACCGCCAAAGTATTTCACGTGCACATATTACTTATATATATTTATATCCCAAAACAAGAACCCGTTATACAACTACTCTCACTAACCAGTTTTGAACATATAAATAGTATAACTATAACACAGGGAAAACCCCAAGTCTAAACGAAAAGAAATCTAAAAAACCAACACATTTGTATTTCACTTCTGTGGCATATGTTTCATACATTCCCGATTTTCTTCATTTGTTTGTATAAAAAGATCATCCTGCATTGACACGAATTCATCAGATTCACATGTCAGCGCCAACATCATCGTTTAGATTATCACGATGAGAACTTTCTATCTGGGCAAAATATAATTCATCAACAATCCATGATAGCTCCTCAATAAAATGTCATAATGTTTATCTGTTAGTTCCGACATAGATATCTATGGTTCTGATGACGATGGGATATTTTATCAAAATGAAACAAAACTAGCTTTAGACTCTTTCACTTTGTCAACTTTCGTTTTCGGTAAGGGAAGTAACTTATAGCATAAACAGGCTAAAATACGGAATCGTGTTAAAATGAATGTTGCGGACTTTGATAGATAAAGACAATTACGAAATACGCACACATGGTAAGCTGTACATGTGATATAATTAGTGAAATAATATTGTTTTAGTCAGCGAACAATAATTTTTGCAGGTGCTCGTCAACGTCAACTTTGTAACGTCATAGCCAAAATTACGTTTTGCCGAATCTGGGCCCATTTTGACAGACGTCGTCACATATATACATTGTATAAAACAATAATTTTATAAGTTAAAATACAAGTGCCATTCTATAAAGAATTATGAGGGTCGGAGGATTAAAGTTGGAATTTCCATGTTTAATGTTGATAATTCCACGATTTAAGTTGGAAATTCCAAGAATTAAGTTTGAAATTCCAAGATTAAAATTGGAAATTCCAAGATTTATTTTTTGATAATTCCTAGGTTAAAGTTGGAAATTCAAAGATTAAAGTTGATAATTCCATGATTAATGTTGATAATCAAAGATTAAAGTGATAATACCAAGATTAATGTTGAAAATTCCAAGATTAAAGTTGATAATTTCAAGATTAAAGTCGACAATTTGAAAAAAAAAAATAATAATGACGGCCTTATACGCTTCCGTAGTATATATCAGTAGCTTTATGTTAAGATAACAATATATATATATATATATATATTGCCATTGTAGCGATGAAAGATGGTAAAACTCATCGTATTTATATCAATATAATTTTTCATACAAAAACAATTTGTTCATGATATCAGATTTTTAGGTCAAATATGATCTAAATCATCAAAAACAAATTGGTTCGTAACTTTTTAAGTTAACAATGGATTACCAAACCCACTTTCCTTATTTATTTGATGTATATTCCGTCTTGTTGTTAGAGCTTAAAGCCTAGTAACAAATATAATGGGGTATGGATACGGAAAACTACGTATATGAGTTTGTTAAATCAGGTGTAATCCATTTATTTTGGCCGCCAACCATGATATAATAATTTCTGTTTTTTTATTTATATGCATTCAAATTTCTTTTTTAAAGCAGACTGAAACATTGAAATTGACAAGCGCGTGGCCTATGTCAAATATATAGGTAATCACCGAAACCCTTTTTAATGGTTTATGTAAATTATTGTCATGCCATGTTGATGACATACCAGATTAAAAAGCCATGGGCCAAATGAGGAAAAAAGATTGTTGATTAGACTTGGTTAGTTCGAAAACAAATAAACCAGTATATCAGTGTAAAAATAGTCAGGCCAAAGGAACCAGACGATCAGAAATCAGAACATTTAGACAAGTATCAAAGTTTACATAATGTTTACATAATTTACTATCATATTTGTCTAGGGATTGTTTTTGAGGATTCAACCATTTCCGTTTGAAGGAGAAATAACCGTTAATCTACACTTGTTATCAGGAGAAAAATTCGTTGATCGACGTTTGTGTGACGGATGATAATTAAGTGATCGAGTAAGTTATTCGTAAAATGAAATGCAAGTTTTCTAACCCGGTTTGGTAATACGATTAATAATTCAAAGTTTCCGCTTGGGATAGGAGTAAGCATGAAATAGTAAAACTTAAACTAAAATGAATTTTATGTCTACAATGACATATATGCAGTGTGACGATTGAATTGCTTGATTTTTACTCAGATACAATTCAAGTTGATAACACCAAGACTATCGATGGTATTTTATCAGATATCAAATCATATGTAAAAAATGTGTGCAAACATATATGAATAACTAGCTGATAGATTATCATGCTAGTACACTTAATTAATCCTAACATTAATCATATGAATATGCCAAATGAATATTTGATAAATCAAATATATGACAGACAGTCAAGCATACTTTCACTATTTCAAAATCAATGATTGACATTTTAAATTTGTTTTGATAAATGCTTTTTTTGCATTATAAAACAGAGTATTATAAAAAAAAAGAACTGTTTTTTCTATCTGTGCAGATTAGAAAGAATGTAGCCTGGAACATGTAAATATGTACAGATATTTTGGAATAAAGAAACGTATCAACACATCTGGTTACCTCTATATTGCCACAGCAACAGTTAAAACATACCAGCAAAACGAATAATATACACATTAGAAGCGGGTTAAATTATTTGAACGAACAATTGTACTCACTTTAGTTTTACATGCATACTAAAAAGGTGATCAATAAAGTTAAAAATTGTCTTGGAACCAATGGTGGGATATATTTATTCTGCAACTATCATATATGCTGTTAGGCATGTTATGAATATAAATAATCTTAATCATTTCGAATGATATAACACCTGTACCGTCAACCGGAAAAGTCAGTAACTATTAGGTAATTGTGACGCTACCACGAATTACACATCATTACTCTAAACGATATTAATGATTGTCAAGTGTTCATTTGTTTTCGTGGAAAACTTCCTTATTGTTAAAACGAATAACAGGAAACTGGATATACTTTTATCCTTCATTACAGTTTGGATATTATATTGTATTGTGAAGCTGCTTCAAATATGGCTTGTATGGAAATGCATGAAATCGAGAATTCATCGGACGAACTTAGAGAGGAAATAAAAATTTACAATAAAACCAGTCTTTGGAGGAAGCAATGGTTGAAAACCTTTCTTTTAACGATGGCAGTGTCTCTTTTGTCTGCTTTGTTTATTTTTACTGTAACTTATTTTACGGTGTGTGGTAAGTCAAAATATACAACATTGTAATCCTAATGCATGCGTCTGCATATTTTTAAGAAGAAACAATACCTTAAAGGCTTTATTGCTATTTTCAATCAATAGTTTTCATACGGTGATTTTCACATCTATAACGGAAATGTTTACATTTAAATATATATATATCAATTTTTCAATAAACGATGGTGGATGGGATTTAAAGAAACTTACATTGAAAATATGCGCGTTTTTCGTTGCTTTTTCATGAATTTCATATTATATTACTATATCTATTTAACTAATTTAGAATTGCATTATCTGTTGAAATATGAATGCTACAGTAGCATACATATTTTTGTCGATAATTATACACAGATCAGCGAAATTAATTTTATACTGTGATAATATCAGTGATAATTCATGTCAGCACAGAACTGCTGACTGCTGAGCTGGTGATACACATGGGAAGAAACCTCCACCAGTAGTGGGATCAATCACTGTATTGAATCGTCTTGTTCACTATGATACGACAAATTTGGTGCAGACCAAGCATTACATGCAGACGGGCGAAAAAATTTAATGCGGCGTTTAATCGCGTGCACTTCATGCAAACGCCGCGTTAACTCTGCCTTAACTCCGAAATTTCGGTAGCAACAAAAATGAAACGGGCGTTTACATTAACGTTTGCCTCCGCGTTAACGCGAACAAGGCGCGTCTTCTAATTTTTAAAGAGTAAACGGGCGTTTTATTCCGCTTTAACGTGAAAAAGGTGCATCTTCTATTTTTGTAAAAAAATAAACGCAAGTTTGCTGGTTGTAGTAAACGCGCGTTAACAAAGAATGGCATCGTATCCTGGATAGAATGAACATGACTACTTACGTAAAAATGTCTAACTGCACATTTTCGACAAATGTATAGATTAACGATTGCAATGCATGATATGACCCGAATTAAATAAATTGTCAATTCAAAACTGTATATAAGTAACAAAAAGATATTTCTTGTGGAAGAGTGAACCTTTTAAAATTATGTTTGTTTTCAGTGGAGATGGATTTTAAAACAATTACATGGTCCGAAAACAGATTCATGGTCTTTCGTGAAGCCTGACCAAGATGAATTAGCCGTAGATAATGTTGTCAACAGTCGACCACTTACTGCTGGCACTATCTTAAATATTATTTTCACATCTCAAACATTCTTGTATAATATGTAACTTTTTTTTCAAATGTTGTGTGAAGCGATAGCCATTCATTTATTATTTGCAACATAAAAATTTGCAATTGAAGCTCAATCTTTTTTTCTAATATTCCTGTACTGGCCTGATAATCGATTACTTGTTATGCCTACGAATGGATTGTTTATCGGCATCAACAAAAGGTGCCAATATTTTCCATTTTTTAAGATTATTATATAACGGAATAAACTTCTGTTCTTTTGGTCCCTAAGATGGAATAGTATTACACAAAGTGAGAGCTCTATAAATCTACGGTTACTAATATTTATGTCGATAACAATAAAAAGTGACAATATTTTTTTTTAATTTATATTCTTGTACTGGCCTGATAATTTAGTACTTTTTATACCTCAGGATAAATTTTAGATATAAAAGTGAGGAAATTTTAGTTTAAAATTGCAAAATTTGTTGTTGCATCAAAAAAAAGTGTCAATATTTTCCATTTTCTTAGAATAAAATATAAGGCATTATAGTTCTGCTCATTTGGTCCATAAGGATGAACAGTGTTACACAGGTTGAGAGCTCTATAAGTCTACAATTACTATTACGTATTTCGATAACAATAAAAAGTGACAATATTTCTTTTTTTTTTTCTTAATATTCTTGAACAAGCCTGATAATTGAGTACTCTTTATACCTCTGGATAAATTTTAATACATAAAAGTGAAGAAATAGAGTTTAAAATTGCAAAATGTGTTGTTAAATCAAAAAAAGTAGCCATTATTTTCCATTTTCTTAGAATATTATACAACGGCATTAAACTTCTTTTCTTTTGGTCCCTAAGGATGGATAATTTTATACAAAGTGAGAGCTCTTTAAGTCAACGGCTACTAATATTACGTCGATAATAATAAAAAATGGCAATATGTCTTTTCTTGATTGATATTTTTTTACTGGCCATATAATTGAGGACATGTTTACCTCAGAATGGATCGTTAGACTTTTATCATCTGGAGGAATTTTCTGACATGAAAAGGAGGGAGTTTAGGTTTAAAATTGCATGATTCGTTGTCTGCATCAATATCATGTGCCAATATTTACCTTTTGTTAAAATATTATGTAACAGCAATAAACTCTGTTCTTTTGGTACCTCATGGGGATATTTTTATACACATTGAGAGTTCTTTAAGTCAATAGTTCCTTATATGTATGTCGATAACAATAAAAATTGCCAATATTTCTTTTTTTATATATAATTAAAGCTTATACCATTTTAATGGCGGGATGAATTCTATTTTTATACCTTAGAATGGTTTTGTTTGACATAAAAGGGAAAGAATTATTTCGACGATCTTTTTTTTATATATATATATATATAAAGAAAGAATTTCTGTTGTCTACAGGGATGAACAGGTTTACATTATGCATCGTATATGTAAATGTCGATCAACAAAATCATTTTTAAATACAGTAAACTATGAACTACGGCAAATATTTTGAAATGAGTGTATTGTCTGAAAACACAATTTCATAGATCAGATCGCCTGTTTTATTTCAAGTCTTGAAGCATTGCCTAGTAGTTAGATCTACCTTAATGAATATTTTTGTTAACATATAAAACTTTCTTTTTTTTTTTTTAAGTTTTGCAGTATTTAATTATCCTATAATTTCTGAAATGTTCTTTTAACGATACATTATTTATTTATCATTTGCAACATATATATATATAAAAGCCATTGAAAATTAAGAAAATCCAGATTAACATAGTTCATTAGAATCTAATGGAACGTACTTGTAAAAGAAAATATGGTTTATATTCAAATTTTAAAAATAAAAATCATTCTAACAAAAAAAAATATATTTATAATTTCCACAAATGGTTAACTGGAAGAGTAAACGCGTATTTTATTAGTGCACTTTCAGGTAAAGATCTAAAATCTGTGGTAAACGCCCGTTAACTACTGACTAGACGGACACAGAGTAAACGCGCGTTTATTCGAGTAGACATTAGAAATAGTAATTATAGAAAATACGCGTTTACTAGTAAACGCGAAAATTGGACTTAACAACTGAAATATGTGCACGTGGTGTTAACGCGCGTTTAATTTATGTTATGTTTGGTCTGTACCCAACTGTATAAGTGTTGGTTAGTGATCAAAATTCTTATTTTTTGTAACATAACTTAAGTTTGTTTATGAAACTTTAATAACATCTTGTGATCATCATTATTTTCTCCAGTCAATTTTTTTTTTTTTTTTTTTTGGTTTCGACAGATGTTGCTCAGAAATTTTACATATGATAGAAAACAGTCAATATGGTATTGAACTGACAGTTTTTAACGGAATACTTGTCTTTGTTTTATTTATCTTCCTCAACACTGTTTTTCTTGTGATGACCGTTCTTCCGCAAACGTAAAAATATCGACACAATTTTTTTCTCAAATTTCTCGGTTCATCTTCAGAATAATTTGATCGAATCAATCCAGAGACTCCATATGACAGTTATTTTCCTTTAAGTATTCGTCATAAGTGAAATGTACTTGAAACACGTAAACCGTTAGTGATAATATGTACAATTAAAGATTCAATGAAGTCAAGATCACAGGTCGAGGTCATGGTCTATGATTTGTTTTATTTTTGCTTGTTATTACAACGTTTCAGAAAGCATATAAGATGTTTTACCCAATTGTAATATGCCGCATGTAACTGACAAAAAATGTATTAAAGGGGCACGATGACTTTTAATAGATTTCTCCCCTTGAATTTTTGTTTTGTTTTTTGTTTTGTTATATAACTCTTTTACGTAACATAGTAAAGACATAAGGTCGTTTAATTCAATGTTCCTACTGTATGACTTTGAATTTACAATCAAGATCAAATATCAATTTCACGTTCTAGGTATTAACTTTTGATATAACTTCCTACTGGTACATAACTAAATCATGGAGCCTTTTGCATCAGATAAGGAGATAAATGACCTTGAAAAAAAGTTTAATCGGAGGTGACCTTGTGAAAACCAGAAATAACATTTTTTTCATAAACGTTTGAAAATGTTCTTATATTAGAAACCAGGTGTTGTGCCAATCAGTGTGAAATGGCCAATCATATTGCAAACCGGAAGTAACAAATAAACTCAGTTATTACAATGAAAAGTATATAGAAACAATATGTTTTTAAAATTAGTGAATAGTAAACTATCCATTGACACCGGATGTTGCTAATTATCTTCTTTAATATATCACCACAACAAAGTACCGAAAACTATTTGAAACCAGTTTAAGATAAGCTATCATCTGAAACTGGAAATGATTATATATCTGAAAGTTTATATTTGTTATCCGAACTGTTTTATATCAATGAAGAATTTCAAACAGCTAGTAGACATGTTAGAAGCTTTTTTATTATAATTGCTCAAGTTTGTAGTATTAATAAGGGAAGAACGAAAACCTGAGGATTAAAATATGGGATTCCCTTAAAATAAACTGCGATATCCACGGGTGTTCTAGCTCCCACACGCGAGCTACTCTACAGGGTAATGTTACGCTTTTGTGAACCCTACCCAGCAGAAAGACGTCACTGTCATTGGATGAATCATTATAATATAATCTTTTATTTTTTCATGTATGATGTTTGCAAAAAAAAAAAAAAAAAAAAAAAACACTGCGATTAACACCGGATCGTCGTTATATCAAGCAGTACAACTGTGCTAAGTGATCATAAGCCGCATTGATAGTGATCATAAATCGCATTGATAACAGATTCAAAAATATTGTATAATACAAATATTAATCAAACGACGTGATTCATTTGTGATTTCATAAAGCAGTTTAAATGGAACTTGGTATTCCATTGCTAGATTTTTCTTATTTATCGTATTCATTAATACATTTCCATACTATATGTTTAGGGGTATTGCTCATTATCGAAGGCTGTTCAGTGACCCTGCAGCTTTTTAAATCACTATCCATTATTTCTTGGTAAAAACAATTCATTGGCATTCATACCAAGTTTCCTTATTTTCATACTTTTAAATATGACTTAATACTTAATTTTAATCTGAAAATAATAATAATAAATGACACAATGATTTCCTTTGATCTTTCTTTTTTCTTTCTTCTTGGTGATCGACGCAACCAAAATTGGAACAAATAAATTTGAAATCCAATTTATGCTTACTGATATTGAAATGATACCTAGGAATGATTTAGATGCTATTTGTAGTATAACATTTGATTGCTTTGAAAAATGTTTTTTTTTTATTTTATTTTAGCTCAGCTACAGCAGAATTTGGAGCATATTGTAAAGCAAAATGAAAATCTACAAAAAAGATCAATTGCAACACAGAACTACGTAAATGTTTATCATAATAATAAAACAATCTATAAATACACTTCCTCTGAATTCCAATCGCCAAAATTTGCTCTGACATCCTTTTTTGCTGAACTCAGTTTGTTATATCTCGGACGAATGAACAGTAAACCTTCCAAAATACTGTTAAATCTATCAGAATTCGAATTTTAAAAACGTTTTTGAAAAATTAAAATATATTTAAAAAACTGGAAACGAAAAAAGTATTTCGGCTGTGAGCTGTAACGTTTTTCCAAAGCCGCTCTAAATACATAGGGAGGGGAATTACGTGAAAATGCACGGTAAAATGATGACCAGAGTCACACCACTTCTAATTAAGCTCATATTTTTTTAAGTTTTATAAACTGTGCACATTGTATGGAAAAACATGTACAGAAGGAACGACATATTATAAAGATTGAAGATAGGTCACTTTTTGCACCAAAATATTCATATCACTATGCATTGAATGAAACAACAACAACTGGGAGTGTTTAACGACCTTGACTGGCTGTTCAGCCCTCGCACGGTCGGCTCGGTGCCCGAAGGCGTTTGGTGAGCGTTTGAATAATTTTGTGCCATCGGTCAGGAACAGGTGGAGGACGCCATTTTGTGGCCGCCATCTTGGTTTTATGAGTTGTTTTGCTTTCTTTGTTGACAATTTTGGTGTTATACAACAACGGCTGTAGGGCCAGTTTGTCAGCTTGCTGCTAACCTCGATGATGGAGCACTGGTAGATGAGTCTCGGACGTAGTATTAAAGATGACAGGAAGCATTATCAGGACCAAAGCCGTGAGGTAGTGAAATGAAGGTCAATCATCTAGCACCTAGGATACAGCCCTCGGACGTCAATCGGCATAACACTCCCCCGCCTACAATGGGTTTTGGAGTGCATGTTAACGCGGGAATACGCCAACTACAACGTTTACTGTACAGCGTTGGATTGGTTTCTGTCATCTAAAGTAGTAAGTCGTTGATCATCTAAAGTAAACCCTCATCGAAGATAGCGTTTGAGAGTGCACGTCCGTTCAGCTGTAATGACTGAGACGTGACGGATTGATGGACAGTTTTGGTCAGCTTAACGCAAAATGCGTAAAAACTCAATAGAGAACCACATATTAGATTAATGCCAATTTATAAAATAAATGTCAACTTTAATTGGTTTTTTTTTTTAATATTCGGCACATAAATACTACCAGGATAAATCATAAATTTAAAGTAATTTATCTTCTGCTCAATTAAATGCCAGGAAAATAAAAAAAAAGAATGGAATTATGAAAACTGTACAGAAAAGTGGTGACCTTTATTTTCCAGCTATCACAGATGTTTAATAAATACAATATGTTACGATGTATATATATATAATTATAAATATTTTATGGTTGTTATACTGAAATTGGTGCTAATAGAAATGTAATGCATAAAAAGGAAAACAACCTTATCTCTATAATGCTTCATTTGACTAATTTATATACTGACCTTTAATAATGATATTTGTATAATCAAATCAATACAGAGTCACATGCTGCTTAGCGGGCGGTAAAGTAGATGTGAACGACCAGGTTTTGTTCTGTTGACTATATAAGACCAACGTTTATACAACCAGTGTATTTTGACTGCAACTTTACCTCGGGGTCTCGTCGTTTTCTGTTAGTTTCGGCCGGGGGAGGTCGAAGGTTTAACACCTGGGCGGATCGAACGAAGATTCGAAAATGAATTTTTGTCGCTTCTCTAGCTAAAACAAAAGATAGCAGGCTTATAAATTTGTACGCCAGATGCATTTTGTTCTACAAAATACGCATCCTTGCACTCTGATAAAAAAAGTTAAAAGGTCAAACCAAGAACGAAATTGAAGAGCATGCATTTAGAACCCACAATTCCGAAAGGTTTTGCCAAGTATAGCTAGTGTTATCGAATCAAGTGGGTAATACCAAACAAAATATATCTTCCTATGAAAAAAGTAAAATAACAAAATAGAGAACCCAGGAAAATTCAAAATAAAGTCCGTAATCAAATAGCAAATAAAAGCTCAAAACATCAAACGATTGATTACAACTGTTATATTCCTGACTTGGTACAGGAATTCTACTAGAAAATGGTGGATTAAACCTGGTTTTATAGCTTGCTAAACCTCTCAGCGCGTCAATCTTGTACTACGCCGAGTTTTATATCAAATTTCAAATCCCATTAACATGTTCTCGTCGTCATCATCATCATCATCATTCATCATCATCATCATCATCATCATCATCATCATCATCATCATCATCATCATCATCATCATCATCTTCATGACGACGACGATGAAGGTAGAGATGGTTGTTAGGATGCTTCATCATCATCATCATGGTATGGGTAATTCTCTCTCAAGAATACACTAAATATTAATGACATCCAAGGGCACGCTAAACTTATTTTGACCTATTTACTATGTTTGTATATAATAGTTACAGAAGACAAAGTACGTTGTGAAGCTAGTTGGGAGCTGTATAACAATCATTGTTATAAATTTGTGAAAGAGAAAGAAGAACGTAAAAGTGCTCAGGTAATTTGACTCTTATCACTGTCAGATGTACTGGAGGGAGAAGTAAATATTAGTTTGTGCACATATTTTGTCTTGTTATATTTTATGGTATTTTTTTTTACGAAAACTAGGACCCGCAAAGAAGTTCTTTGGCTGAATATATAATATATTCAGTTTTTGCAAAACATTGCATTAGTTATTATGACAATGTGCATGTTGCATGAACATTTGCTTTTATTATTATTACTTTTAATATGTACAATTGCGTAAGGTTCAATGTATGTCTTTTTAAGTTGCCTGTGAACAGATAATGTTACTCAAAGTTCAAAACTCATAAGTCGAAAATGAACGCCATGGCAATAACAAAAAAATACGAAACGACAGACAGTTCATAACACACTACATAAAAGCTAAAGACTGAACTTCAGAAATACCATTAAAAAATCCGGGGTTGGTCACAGGTTCTTCTTAATATTCAGCAGATCTTGCTACATATGTGGAACCTGTCAAGTTGCTCATGGTAAATACCAATTTTGATAATAAGTCTCATTCGGTGATGTCTATTCAATGTAATGACCTTACATTGTTCGGAAGTTTTTGACCAAGGACGATTTAGACCTTATTTTATAGTCAACTGTCATTTGTTTAAGACTATATATAAAAGAGATGTGGTGTAGTTATCAGTGAGACCAAATGACGCTGATATTAGCAAATATAGGTCACCGTACGTTTTCAAAAATATTTCGACTTTTGGACATATTGTTTTTGCTTAAACCTATGAGTTGCTATCTCAGTGACATATAAACAACATCTCCCCTTATTCTTGTAGTTCTAGAAAATCTCTAAATTGATTATAACATTTAATGCATGAGTTTTAAGGCGAGTATACATGCTCCTCGCGAAGAAGACAAATTGCATTTAATGCTATATTTTCTGGTACCCATTCGAAACGAAGAACAGATGCCCCATATATTATTGGTCACTAACAGTATTCCAAATCGGGAGTCAAAGTACAACGTTCAGTTCCATTGCGTTTGATGTGCATTTTTTAAATGAGTTCTTTTTCACAGTTTTGGTCAGCTTAACGCAGAATGCGTAAAAACTCAATAGAGAACCACATATTAGAATAATACCAATTTATAAAATAAATGTCAACTTTAATTGTTTTTTTTTTTTTTTTTTTTAATATTTGGCACATAAATACTTCCAGGATAAAGCATAAATTTAAAGTAATTTATCTTCTGCTCAATAAAATGCCAGGAAAATAAAAAAAATTAAATGGCATTATGAAAACTGTACAGAAAAGTGGTGACCTTTATTTTCCAGCAATCACAGATGTTTAATAAATACAATATGTTACGATGTATAATTATAAATATTTTATGCTTGTTATACTGAAATTGGTGCTAATAGAAATGTAATGTATAAAAAGGAAAACAACCTTATCTCTATAATGTTTTACTTAACTAATTTATATACTGGCCTTTAATAATGACATTTGTATAATCAAATCAATACAGAGGCACATGCTGCTTAGCGGGCGACATACTCTGCGACTTAAAGTCCATAATATGGTGCACCGACCAAATGACAGACTTAACACTGAGGTTCTGCGATTAAGGCTCACACATTGAAACTTCCATGCCTGGCCAAGTCCATAATTTGTCAAGGGAAACCCCCAAAAATAATTCGGATCAAAGCAACTTAGGAAGTGCATAACGGCATTATATGGTGATGATTCAAAGACAGTTTCATCATGATACATGATGGTCTTGAAGTATAGATTCTAGATACTGAGGTTTTTATCATCTTAAATAGGTGTTATAGTGTTCTTTTTAAGTGTCTTTGTATATTTTTAACCTTTACTGTTTAGTCCATGTTTGGTCAAATCATTCTGACGTGGCTCGGTATTTATACATCCCCCTGCAATTGTGTTATTGTGCTATGGTAATTTTTTGTATTATTGTCTTTCATTTTTGCTTATGTGCTTTGTCTATAGAGTGTCTTTATTACATTTTGTTTTTGTTTGTTGGCCTAGTTGATTGTTTTTATAGTGATTTGGATTATAACACAATTTTGACTGCTGTAACCCAATTTGTCAATATACTAGAATTCTATTCGACTGTCATACAAGTAAGAGGTTTAGCTAGCTAAAACAGGTTTAATCCACCATTTTTACATAAGGAAATTCCTGTAACAAGTCAGGAATATGACAGTTGTTTTCCATTCGTTTGATGTGTTTGAGCTTTTGATTTTGCCATTTGACATGGATACATGATACGCCCATTTCTAGAATAAAAAAACAAACTTCAAGTATTTGCAAAGCGGTTTGTGTTCGTATCGGCCGACAAAGCAAACAATGCAGTGGTGGTATGACCTAAATACTACACGGAAGTTCTTAAGAATGAAATTAAAATTTTTCTACATTCATGTCCGTACATATTCACTGCACAGAGAGTCATATAGAAAACAATCATTTCAAAACTATATCGCAGCTTAAGGCCTCTTCTGAACTTTTGAAGGTCTTTACTATGTATTGGTATCCTAAACTACTAAACAAAAACGTGAAATATCGTTCTACAGCTAATTTTTCAGTGTTTTTAACTAGTTAATTAACAAACGTCAAAATGTTTATCATTAACTTTTGTAATAAAGCATATGGAAATAGTAGAATGAAGTATTCTGAGAGTGTAAAAATGTATTTAGGTGTTTTAACTTAATTACGTGCTTTGATGGTCCTTTTAATTCAGTTGTCAGGTTTGACTTTTCAACTCTTTACACTACACTTCCACACAATCTTATGAAACAAAAGTTTTCCTATTTAATTAAATGGTCGTTTGAAAAATCTGATAGCAAATTTGTTGTAAGCCATATAAAGCCTTCTTCTCTAATAAGAAAGGTAAACATGCTAGAGATACTTACTGGAGGTGTGATGAAATGATATAAGCAGTAAATTTTCTTCTTGACAACCCTAATGTGCGTTTCCGCGATAAACTTTATCGACACGTTATAGGTAATCGTATAGGCACCAATTGCGCCTCTTTGATTACATACTTGTTGCTGTATTGTTTTGACTCACAGTGTATTGCCAAACTCAATTAAGACCCGTCTAAAATTTCATTTAATTGCTAAATTAAATTCAACAACACTTACCGTTATCTTGATGATAGGATTTCGTTAAAAATTCAAGAATTTTCTAAATATAATGCCAAAGGGACTTACTTTACATGAATCAAATATAACCAGCAATTCATGTTACTGTCCATTCCTGGATTTAGATATTTCAGTTTTAGACGGGATACTCTATACAAACATTAACAACAAAAGGGGCGATGTTGCGTTCCCTATTGTTTATTTTCTTCTTTCTTTGGTGATGTTACTACGATTTGAATCTTAAGGTGTTTAAATATCCCAACTCGTTCGCTTTGGCCGTGTCACAAATTACCTAAAATTTTACGAAATTCTTTCATAGATACAAACTTTGGTTTGGAAGTTTGGTTGTAGCTGTAGAAATCTTATTACAAACGGGATAGCAGATCCTAATTGTTAAGGTGATGATGGTTACCGAGCCTGTTAGTTTAGATACGATCCGGATTAACTTATTGATCCTTCAAATGAACTAATTCTAAAGGTTACCAAATCAACACTGTTATTAAGTCTTTTAATATAAAGCCCTTTTTAAATGATTTTTATAGTTGGTTCATATGTTGTACTGTTACACTACTGGCCCAAGTCAGGTGGAGAGTTCTGTGACAGCAAACAAGTTAAACCCCACCGCATGTTGTATTTGCCTGTCCCAAGTCAGGTGCCTGTAATTCAATTACTGTCTGTACATGTATATCATATTTGTGTTTCATTGATTGTTTTGTACATTAATCAGGCCTTTAGTTTTCTCGTTTGAATTAAAATTTACATTTGTCATTTTGAGGACCTTTCATAGCTTACTATCATGACTATGCGATATGGGTTTTCCTCATTGTTGAAGGCCGTATGGTGATATAGTTGTAAACTTCCATGTCATTTGGTATCTGGTGGAGAGTTGTCTCATGGCAATCATACCACATCTTCTAATTTTTATCTAGAAATGTCAACTGTGTCAAAGCGAGTAAAAACTTAAGATTAAGTATAACTACCTTAACATATTAATATTATGTCTAATACCTATTACGCTGTTATGTGAATTTCTGATTTGTCTTTTTGAACCAGGGTTTATTTTATAGAGTATACATTTTTAATAGGAGAAATGCAGCGATGAATGTGCTTCTCTGGTAAAAATTGACGATGCAGTAGAAAATGTATTCATAAATTCCTCTGGAGGTATATCGATATGTAAATAAACATATAATGTTATAGTTTACTTCTTTGTAATTGATTAACAATTGCAATTTACAAAATGTTCACTTTTTGTTCTATAGTGTTTTGTACACTGCTTCTGTCTTTTCGTCGTTTTTTTATTATTATGTACGTTTATCCTAAGACTTATGCGTCCTGATTCTCCGTTTAATATCTTCACCCTTTTTTCAACGTTTCTTATTAATTTTCACGTCATATGTAAGCATTATATGTGTGTATATCTTGATACCGAGTATACGCGCAGAAAGAGTTTAGAGTGTCGTGACCAAATGCATTGCTAACAAATAGTGAAAAACCATTGGATTACAAACAAACTCTTAGTAGAAGAACTTATCAATGATTTAAATATCTTTCGCCGATACATTGTATGTCAAAGGACATTGTGCTTGCAAAGGATTTAATTACTATCCTAATTCAAAAAAGTTAAACGTAATTTTATGTCGCCAGAACATAACTTTGAGTGTTGCTTTCCTTTATTTGTCTTTTGCTGTTTTATATAGGTTTGCCATACACAAAAGTGCCTGGGGAATGTAAGTATATCTGAACTATTCTAGATGTACATTAAAATAATTTGCCTTCTATATCATGTATGCGTATATAAATTTGTAAATTCTGAAGGATGTTCAGTCAATAATCTTACTTCTGTAGAAGCTGATACATGTGTCCAAATATAAGGTTCTTTTTCTCTAATGTGTTCCCGCTGCACACTTTACCTGGTCTTATAAAAAGACAAAATAACGTCAGCTGGATTAAACTCAATTTCCTTTTTAAAACGTGTTTTTGACATAGAAATGTGTCTCCTATGTCCCCACCATTTCCTGTAGGTTACAATTTGCCTCTACTACCACGATGCCTCTGTATAGCAGTGCATAACTAAAACCCTGTCCACTTTTCCTTAATTATGAAATCTTCACATTTTTCTTGTTATCAGCAATGCTATTGGTAGCACTGTTTAATAGAAACTATTAACCGTTCCGAAGCAATTGAGTTTAGTCCCGTTTAATTGTTTGGGTTCCCATGGCTCAAATGTCAGTATTCAGTGTAGTGTATCCTCTTCATGGTCTTTTGATCATGGTGTTGTCTCTTTTTCTTTTACGAGTATTTTTAAATTATTTTCAAAATAAAATCCAAATAAAACAACCATAAAGTAAATAAAATTGGCCATACATAGATAGTGTCCATAGTACACGGATGCCCCACTCGTACTATCATTTTCTATGTTAAGTGGACCGTGAAATTGGGATGAAAACTCTAATTTGGCATTAAAATTAGAAAGATCATATCATAGGGAACATGTGTACCAAGTTTCAAGTTGATTGGACTTCAACTTCATCAAAAACTACCTTGACCAAAAACTTTAACCTGAAGCGGGACAGACGGACGGACGGACGAATGAACGAACGGACGCACAGACCGAAAAACATAATGCCCCTAGGTGGGGCATAACACGTTAATGGTTAAGTAGAAAAATAAAATGTATCCATTTCGATTTCGGCGTGAAAACGTTTGTATAAATACGGTTTGCATTAATACTAGACTCATCGTATATTTCATCGGATAATTTAAAAGCTGGGGAATGATATTTGTTATGTGTTTATAAAGAAAGTTTTATGCTCTTTTCTAACACTGCTTAAGTGTTTTTAGTTTAACCACATATATGTAATAATGTGATATTCCCTACTACGATACCTTATTGTGTGAAAAACATCAAACCGATATATAGTTTTGCTTATATGATTGAAATCATGACATGTATTGCAATTATCTTATAAACTCCTGTTTTGACAAAAAGTCTTCTGACAAAGGTTACACTTTGTAAGATTTAAAAGTAGCCATTGTTACAGAGAGAAAATGTTAACATCAAGTAGAGTATTTCAATCTTTTCAAACTTTTTTCTCTGTAAAGAAAAAACGTTGTTCATGTTTCAAATTGAAAACCGAATTATTGTTGAATGCTCCTAATGTACGTATAACAATGATTCACTTTTGTTATATGTTGTTCACCAAATTAAGGAGGCTCGAGGCTATAAACACTTTATATAAGAAATTCCTGAAAACTTGATATTTTATCCCTTAAAGTGAGTAGATCGAATTAATGAAATAAAATTAGGGTGTCACCGTTCATTTAAGCGTTTTATAGGCCACCGAAATAAGGAGGATTTTTTTTTTTGGCTCTTTTTTTACAAAGGAATAAAAGGGAAAATTGTGTGTTGACATAGTTAGATTTTAATAACCGATACAATTTATATAAGATTTTGTTTAAATTTGTTTTACAACAAGCACAAGTATAGTTTTACATGTTCAGCTAAAAAAATATATAGGTCACCGTTAGTTTAAGAAAGATATTTCACATTCTTAATCCAATTATCCATTTTTGGCGGGAAAAGACTAATTGGGAAAATATCACCTGCATAACCTTCATCCTAAAAAAATTAGAGAACTAAATTACAGATTTCCATTAAACTTTCTATTCTAAGAGAATTATAAGTGAAATTCAGAAAAAGCACAAAAAAATGAGGGGTCACCGATCTTTTAAGAGAGATAAATCACTAAAAGGGTGAAACCAAGGCAGCAAAAAAATGGCAATTTTTGATAATATTCAACTTTTTCTCCCGTTTTTAGCCAAAACTATATGAAATAAAAACCTAATTTTAGTTTACAATACCCCGTAGTGATATGCAGGTCCACATTGAATTGAAGGTCATATTGTCAAATCGTAAGGTCAAAGGTCAAGGCATTCATAAATTATTGTTAGTTCATAAATTTTGAAGTGTTTTTTATGAGATCATTTGATCAGTAAATCAAACTTTACAGATATTCTTTAATACAGTATGTAAAACAAGAAGTGGAAGGTGGAACTGAATGATTATATAATTCAATTGTCAAAGTGGCCATTGTTAAGATAGTCAAACTTGGATTGTAGAGAACAATCTAGATAATTTTAAATACCAAATATTTAGAAGGAAAAGTACCAAACTTTTATAGATTATGACCTACTGAGAAAAATGCTCCTTTTTAGATCTAATGTCAATAGGACATACAAATGAACAAGATGTACTAGTCTACTATAAATGATTAGATAGATAAACAAAAATTAATTTCTCCTCTTTTCCTCCAAGTCTGATAAGTGGAAATCTCAAACATCAATTCCATTAAAAAATAAAATAGGTGCATAATGGCATTTGGAATTATGATACTCTGCAAACTTGATGACTTATGTTACACCTTCTTGGATTTTGTGAAAAAGTTAAAGGTTTAGATTAATATGTAGTCTGTGCCTGTCCCAAGTCCGGAGCCTGTTATTCAGTGGTTGTCATTTGTTGTCATATTTTTATTTTTTTTGTGCTTTGTACATAAATCAGGCTGTTATTTTCTGTTTTGAATTGCTTTACATTTGTCATTTCGTTTTATAGCTTGCTATGCAGTATGGAGTTGGCTCATTGTTGAAGGCCATAGGGTGACTTATAGTTGTTAACTACCATGTCTTTTTGGTCTCTGGTGGAAAGTTTTCTCAGTGGCAATCATGCCGCGTCTCATTGGCAATCATATCCCATCTATATTGCTATCATGTTGTCGTCGTCCGAAGACATTTGGTTTCCTGACAATAACTTGTGTATAAGTGTATGGATCTCTATGAAATTGTACCACAAGGTTCAATACCACAAAGGAAAGGTTGGGATTGACTTTGGGGTTATGGCCCAAACCGTTCAGGAATTAGGGGCAAAAAGTGGGGGAAACAAGGTTTTTCTGGTTAATGGACAATTACTTAAGTAGTAGTCTATGGATCTCTATGAAATTGAAACACAAGGTTTCATTCCACAAAGGGAAGGTTGGGTTTGACTTTGGGGATTATGGCTCAAACTGTTCAGGAATAAGGGGCAAAAAAAGGGGGGAACAAGGTTTTTCCGGTTTCCAGACAAATACTTAAGTATTAGTCAATAGATCTCTATGAAATTGTACCACTAGGTTCCATACCACACACAGAAGGTTGGGGTCGATTTTGTTGTGGCTTTAATCGTTAAGAAACTAGATGCCAAATAGGGGCCAAAAACAAGACTTTACTTATACTGGCTAAGCTGGTTCTAACATAAATTATTTCTGCTCTATATAAAGAAACAACAAATACTGATATAGCAGGAGGTACACACCAAACAGGGTGTGTAAATTATTATATTTAGTTTGTAAACAGATTTACTTAGTATTGCACAACAGCAAAGTATTGCACAACAGCAAGAAATCTTCAATTGAAAATAAATACAAATCTTTTAACCAATTTCAATGAGGATTAATTTAAAGTCTTGAATTGTTTGAGGTTTTTACCATGTATTACGATATTGGATATTTGGAAATTTTTAAATAGGTCTACATTGAGGTCCAAAGGGTCCAAAATTAGATTTTGTTTGATTTCATCAAAAACTGAATTCTTGTGGTTCTATGGTATGCTGAATCTAACTGTGCATTCAGATTTTTAATTTTGGGCCCTGTTTTCAAATTAGTCCATATTACGGTCCAAAGGGTACAAAATTAGACTTTGTTTGAATTCATGTTTTTTTTTTTTTTTTTATATATATATATATGCTTAATCTAATAGATATAGGAAGATGTGGTATGAGTGCCAATGAGACAACACTCCATCCAAGTAACAATTTATAAAAGTAAACCATTATAGGTCAATGTACGGCCTTCAACACGGAGCATTGGCTCACACCGAACAGCAAGCTATAAAGGGCCCCAAAAATTACTAGTGTAAAACCATTCAAACGGGAAAACCAACGGTCTAATCTATATAAAAATGAGAAACGAGAAACACGTATGAACTACATAAACAGACGACAACTAACCATGGAATAGACTATTTTCATATTACCGACTTTTTGTCGACTGGTTACTTTGGACATCATGGTACCAAGTCAGGTAAGAGTAGGCTAAAGAAGTAAAACCAAGCGTTCAATCGGTACAATTTGGGGGAAAATTACTCGCTTAACATTTTTTTTTCACTACAAAATCATCGGAAAACAGTAAACTTTCCCCTCAAATTACACCGATTATATGTTTGATTTTACTTATTTTGGTTGCTCTAACTTGACCGAGTACCATGATGTCCAAGGTAACCAGTCGACAAATTATATCATCCGGAGTCAAAAGTCGGTAATATGAAAATAGTCTATTAGATTTTGGATATTGGACCATTAAGAGACTAAATGTCCCATTTCAAATTTTCAAGTTATCTGACCACATTTATTTTGTGTCAGAAATCTATAATGTGTCAAATATTTAATCACTATCCAAATTCAGAGCTGTATCAAGCTTGAATATTGTGTCCATACTTGCTCCAACTGTTCAGAGTTCGACCTCTGCGGTTGTATCCAGCTGCTTCAGGCGGAGCGCATTTTTATATATATTTGAAATTTTAGACATAATGCTGACAAATATAACACACAGGACAGCTTCTATGTTTGTTGTATAATGAATTATTAGAGGAGCCATTTATATCTAAGTTTGACATAGACAAATTCTTCTTTCATTTCATAGTACTCCTGTTTATGTATAAAAATTAATACATGAGATAGTTGAACATGATACACCAGCCATTTAATCTTTTTTCATATCTGTCAATTTATCCATTTTATGCTTTTGAAATTACATACATAAAAAATCTCAGGTTCAATAGTGTGCTAAATTTGTATTAACTAGAAAATGTGTCTATAAGACACAGGATGTCCTGCCATTAAATGTATGTCACAGTGATCAAATTGTTGATGAGCTGTGTGGTACTATTAAAGAATACTATAGTGGTGATATATAACTATAGGTTTCTGTGAAATGAACCTAAATGCAAGACTTAACCAAAGACACTAAAGCATGAAATGTAGGTCATAGTGACTCAAGTAATGTGTTGTACTACTAGTATACAAGATGTCTGTGGTGAATAAATATCATCGATATATTACCATAAGTTTCTGAGAAATGGAGCTAAATGCAAAACCTAACTGGATAGGGATGTACATACTTATGGACGGACAAGCGTATATCTATATAATCCATCCACATGTGCATTTTGATGTGTGGCAACGCATAATAAAATCCAATCTTGGTATCTACTTTAAATATAAATAACAACATGCAGTATAGGTGACAAAAGTATTTATTTATGAGCATATTTAAGTTCCCATACATTACTTATCCAGATTACATAAATTCCAAAAACAATTAACCAATTAAAAGGTGTTGAAAAGCATGATTTGATTAGCAACAGCCAACTTTACAGGCTTATTCCATTCATATATAACCTTATGACTTTTCACAGTGTGCCACATTTTTTTTATCCTGTTCTGCAAATCATGTTATTCAAATACCTGTCATTAACTATCCGACCCCTTTCCCTCATACAAGAATTTTAAGTTTATGCTAAAAAAACAGTGTTTTCGAGATTAATAAAGTTTTCTTCAATTGCTTTTAATACATGCTACAGTATATATTAGGGCATTTAAAAAGCAAAGTTTTGCAATATTTAATTTTTGAAATCACAAATCTTGATAGTTGAAATTGTTAAATCAAATGAAAAAAAAACCACCCAAAGTTAAATTATTAAAATGGACATATTGTCTATAATAAAGATTGTATTGTCATGAAACTTTGTCAACTCTTTTATAATTCCCTAATCTAAGGTCATGCCAAGGTAAAAAAAAAAGTCTATTCAGTTTGAAAACACAATTATTTCATGGCAGAGGTGGATTTAGGGGGAAGGTACATACATGTATATGGTTAATGCATAGCCTTTTTATACGCCCGTTTACGGGACGTATTATGGTATACCGTTGTCCGTCTGTCCGTCGTCAATATGTCGCACATTAACTCAAAAATGCTTTAACCAATTTGCATAAAACTTTGGTGAATTTTTATATCTATTGACGTGAGCTCCCTTTCGTTTTTTATAAAAACTAAGATTTTACGTTTCCGAGTTATGGGGTTTTATTCATTAAAAGAAAGGGGATTTTCCAGTTTTCGGACAATAAGTCAAGAATGCTTTCACCAACTTGCAAGAAATTGTGGTGAATTGTTTATATCTATTGACATGAGCGCCCTTTCGATTTTTATAAATTTTAGATTTAACGTTTCCGAGTTACAGGGTTTTATTCATTAAAAAAGGGGGGATTTTCCAGTTTTTTGGACAAAAACTCAAAAAAAATGCTTTCAGCAATTCTTTGGTGAATTGTTTGTATGCATTGATGTAATCTCCCTTTAGAATTTTATAAATTTTACATTTTCTGAGTTATGGGGTTTATTCATTAAAAAAGGGGTGATTTTCCAGTTTTTGGACAATAACTCAAAAATGCTGTCACCAATTCTCATGAAACTTTGGTGAATAGTTTATATCTATTGATGTAAGCTCCCTTTTTATTTTCATAAATTTCTAATATGACATTGAGAATTAATTGAACTTTATTTGTTTATACTCTCACAACAGATTTACTAAGTATTGCACAACAGCAAGAAATCTTTAATTGAATATAGATTCAAGTCATATAACCAATTTCAAGTTCTTTGACTACATTTATTCAGAAACCTATAATATGTCAAATATTTAATTACAATCCTAATTCAGACCTGAATCAAGCTTGAATATTGTGTCCATTTTTGCCCCAACTGTTCAGGGTTGGACCTCTGCGGGCGTATCTAGCTGCGCTCAGCGAAGCAGTTTATTACATGTCCCATTCCAAACGTTGCCTAGTTTGGGGGTCCTCGAACTGCATTTGTTTAGTGCTTTTCTTTTAGACAATAAATGAAAATTTAAAAAAAGAAATCACACTTGCACTTTCTCAAAAAGATTTTTACAGTGTAACACACTACTTTTAGGAAAAATTATATCAAAATTATAGAATAGTCTACCAGCTCTAACTCAAAATATGGACAATATTATGTTAAGGGGGTCTGTAATTCAGTTTGACAGCTCCATACATACATGTACTAATTTTTGTCTGGTTCAACTAACCCAAATCACTACTTAACCTCAAAAATCATGTTTCTTATTGTTTTTACGTGTACTTTTATCCCTCTAATTACTATCTTGTGCATCAATATAGAGAAATAAATGAGGAAGGTGTATGAAAAAAATTTGCAAGTTAGACATTGTCCACATGAGGGATTATATTTGTAGACACTGAAAATCATAGGATGATAACTGTGTACCAGGACCAAATGTCAGACATTTCAGTCAACATGTCATATCAAAACATTAAGAAAATGGGTATCTTTCTTTAATCATGTTAATACAGAGAATTAGAGAGTTATTTTCATTATACATGTACTTTAAAACTAAACATTAATCTATCAAAATAGAAAGTTAAGTTGTGTACCATACTGTTTGCATTTGCTAAATTAGTGACGCAAGGATCCTATATTATGCAGATCCATCGTATGATGGCATTCAAATGTAGAAATAGGGAAAGATCACAAATTTTCACTTCCCATACATATAAATAAGAAGATGTAGAATGAGTGCCAATGAGACAACTCTCCATCCAAGTCACAATGTATATATATGTTTAAATGTACGTTCAATTATATTTAATAAAGAAATTATAATAGTATCAAATCCGTGAAATAACATGAATAACCTTTTACATTTTGCCACTGTGATAATAATTATAAGAACTATTATTCAATCCCAACGGATTAAGCATAGCCTGATTTGAATTTATCTAATTCTTTAATTCTGTACTTGAAAAGTGTACTGTTCTAGAAAAACACATACTGGTATAAATTTATTAATTAAGGCATTTGACATAAGATTTTGCAAAGAGAACAAAACTTTAATCAAATAGTAAATTGTTTAAAATATATAGTTTAATATGCAAATCCACCTTATCATTAAATATTCAGCGCAGCTTGATATGTGCCAAGTTTTACATGAATAATCTACAGGGGTGGATCCAGAGTTTTTGAAAAAGGGGGGAGGTGGGGTTACTCCCCAATAATTCATGAATAGATACAGCTGAGCAAAATTATTAGTTTTTTGGTGATTGGAAATCAAAGTTTTTTTTCTGTGAAACAGTGAATTACCAAAAAATGTACATAAAAGAGTTCATATTCTTTACCAATTTCTTAGTTTTATTATTAAAATCCCAGTGAGATTACCCAGTAGTACCAGTACAAACTAGAATTAGTGAGAAACACCTTGGGCATGTTGGGGAAAAACGAGTATGTGACAACAGGAATCAGAGCAAAACGACTCATATTGAAATAAACTAGACTAACAACAGAGTAAATGAAAATTCTGTTTGCAAAAGAAACTCCTGCCCTTTTTCCCGAAAATCAAATGGTCGTTACTTATGGTGTCTGATGTAGACAACACACCTGCCAGGCTGGACTCGCAAAAAAATGGTGATGTAGTCAACACACCTGGACCTAAGGTCTGTAAATAGTTTGTAAAAAAATTGATCACAAGTACATTGTACCATGAGCTACATGTATTTTACTGTGCGTATTGCTGTGTGTTTGCTTATTCCACATTGGCTAGAGGTATAGGGGGAGGGTTAAGATCTCACAAAACATGTTCAACCTTGCTGCTAAATTTTTTGCGCCTGTTACAAGTCAGGAACCTCTGGACTTTGTTAGTCTTGCATGTTTTTTTTTTTTAATTTTGGTTCATTTATATGTTTCGGAGTTAAGTGTGACGTCCAGTTTCGCTGAACTAGTATACATTATTATTCCAGGGCTAGCTGGATCCTGCCTCTGGGTGCGGGATTTTCTCGCTGTGTTGAAGACTCATTGGTGGCCTTTGGCTGTTTTCTGCTTTTTGGTCGGGTTGTTGTCTTGACACATTCCCCTTTTCGATTCTCAATTTTATATAATCTATAATACACACTCAGGGTTGTCACTGTTTTTTTCACGAATTTAGCTGAAAATTATTTCCGTTAATTTTACGCGTTCAAATGATTTTATGGTCGTGAATCACTCTTGTGCTGGGATCATTTACTGACGATATATCCGAAAATTAAAGAAAAAATACTTACACTACAGTATATTTCCTTTGTTGACAAAATATTACATACATTTTACGCATATTTCCTGGTCCTTTTCTAGTGTAAAACAAGTGTAAAACTGCTTCATAAGCTACTAAAATGAAGATCGTGTTCTATTATTTTCGATCTGCGTTTCAGTATTCATGAAAAGCAGCCTACGTGTTCGATTATTATGAATTATCTTGTCTTTGTCTCCTCTCACCGACAAGAACATGCCATTTCCCCAAAAACGAAAGTGCATTTGCAACAATGAAAATTGCAATAATAAATTTTATAAAATTTAAAATTACAGTTTTCAATTACAACACTCTTAGGTAATATATTCAAATAAAATAGATTAGTTATAATAATCAAAATTAATTGTTATTGCCAATTACGACAATAAGTATGACTTACGATACCATTGCGCAACATCCTGCGCAGAAGGCGCGAAAATTTAAATCCGCGAGCCCCCTTAAAAGTGCAATTGATGTTAAATATGTTCATACTGCTGTACAGTCTTTCTATTTATTTGTCATTGAGGGTTACAAATTAAGAAGTATTATGTGATATGAGAACAAATAACAGTTGTAAGCCTCAGACGTTTTGATACCAACCATCTCCTTTTTTTGTCATTTTGAATTAAGTAAAATGTAGCCTTATGCTAAGGATACTTTATTGCAAAAGTTTTATGTTCTTGTTTCAAGTATTTTATTTCTGTGCAGGGTATGACAATGTCTTCTGGACCAGTGGTATACGTGACGGAGGAAACAAATGGAAGTGGTCTACTGACGGAAAGCCTCTTACCTATGACAACTTCGACTCGAAAGAACCAAACAATATAGATGGCAGTGAAAATTGCATTACCGTGAAAAATGACGGAACATGGAATGATAGTTCGTGTATTAGACTATTATACTATATTTGCGAAAAACAGGCTAGAAAATAAATCACAAACAAATACTGATATTGGATTGGAAATATCTAAATTGCTTTAAAAATTTTAACGATTTATATTATTGCACATCCATATTCATTCCTCGAAGGAAGTTTTCATTCAATATGTCTGAGGAATATATAAACATTGCATAAAAACAATGTCACGATATTCCTTGGAAAACTCAAGTACACAATTTATCAATAATTTGTATAGTTAGAATAACACAGAGCGTTGTAGATCAACTAAAACAACAGCAATACGTTGTCTAGCTGTTACATCTGAAGGTCAATATCATATGTTGGTTTTAAACCTTGCAGATTCTTGAAAAGTCTGCTTTGATTAAGATTGAAGGATTCAGCAAGCCCACAAGATTTTTTTTAAGTTTCAGTACAAGTTTTGAAAAAAAGAGATTGTCTTTAGCAAAAGCATTACCATATTACAATGTAAATTATTTTTGTTGTTGTCCCTGTCTATAAGCAAATTATATGAAAAAGATTATTATATCAAAAGTGCTTTGTATTTTTTGAAAATAAGTTACAATCACAGCTGTATAACACTATACATTACCAGTTTCACATCAACTAAACCTATTTAGATATTGGATATATGTCACTTTGTCGGTACGAATCCGATCTACCCTCAAATGTTTATTACGATTCAATAAATTTTGCGCCCATTCAATACATTAACCTTACCGCTTGTGATTGTACCACCCTGAGCTAAACATCATTGGGATATCTTTTATAAATTCCTGATCAACATCAAATCTTTTTTATAACTCTGTATTTTTTTTAATTTTACAAATACGCTCATCTCATTTTCCTGATAATACGTTATTTGCCTCCCTTCCAGAACTGTCGACAGCTTTCGTGTATTAAGTACAGCTCTTTGTAAGAACCAGGCAGAGTGCGATATATGAAGGTTTCAGATTTTATCTAAAATGGGCCTAGTAGAAGTAGTAAATGAATACTGCTCAAAAAATAATTTTGAGTGGGAAAATATGAGTGGTTGCCATGGTAACGAACACTCTATTTTTTGGTTGTTAAGCGTAGTAAAATCTTTCAAAAATCAGCTAAATCACCACAATTCAGAGTCTGATTATGAATAGAATCGTGCATTTTTCATTAATGTTCATATGTAACATTGATACAACTTGGTTTAAGCTTCATTTTAGTGAAGATTGCATGTCAAGCAAATTTGTAATTTTTTTGAAAAATTTTGCCAAAAAATGCATATTTTCAACTTTTCTGAAATTGGGATTTTTGCGAAATTATCAAATTTTCTCTGGTGTTTTTCAGAAAAGTTCAAATGTGTACAGAATGGTTAGCACTGTAGTTATGAAGTTTAAATACTACTTTATCAAATTAAATAGAAAAATGCGTGGGATTTTCTTTAGTTTTATCACCATAGCAACCGATTTTTCCTTGAAACGGAGTTTTATTTGCAGAATATTGCAGTTTAAGAGCTTAAATGTCCTGAATTGTTTCATAACCGATAAGAAAATAAATAAAAGCTAACGCAAACTTTAAATTACTATCGTTAAGTGTTGTTGACTTCAATTGTTACCATGGAAACACATATTATCCATAGCAACATCCACTCAAAAACTGCATAAATAGAAATTTATGTAAAAAAATACATAAATAGAGGGTGTTTATTTTCAAATTGGAATATGACTTTATTCTTTGCTTCACTCACAGTCTTGTCTGTTTTTTTTTTCTTCTTCAGATGGTTCAATAAATGGAATATATGATGTAACATTGGGGTTGGTGGGTTTGGAAAAAAAGGGGGGTATGTTGATTTTTTTAAATGTTTCATACAAGTAGATACTTGAAAAGATAATTGCGTTTGGTCGGACTTTGTTTCGAGTTCATCATCTGATAATCCCTTTTTGAAAGTAAACAGATGATGAACTTCATGGGATTGCAATAGCCGGGCCAACCTGGCTTATGGTAAGGCATGATAGATATGGCCCTTAACAATTGTAAGAAAATTCTGAATTTTTTAGGGCACACACCCGTCTGAGATGTTATTCCACCAGCATAAATCACAAAATTGACCTGTAACATAATATTAAGCTAACAAACCAATAATAGAATCATTTGGCCAAAACATTTCTAAACTGAAACTGAAGTGTGATAGACGGACGGATAGACGGACAGGCAAATTGAATCAAATTTTAAGTTGGTGGTGACTTAAAAAATAATAATAGTCAATTGGTGATCGCTAATATCAGAAGTGCAGTATAATGGAATCCTCTTAATATATAGCTATTAACATATCATTAATAGCTCCTTTGTTGTACTGCTATTCCGCAATTGGAATTCAGGATCCCCGGATAGACAAATAGATACATCTGCTAACTTGAATTGTGCTAATCCCGGTAAAATAATTATGCTATTACCGGCAAAATTATCAAATCAAAATTATTGTGCAAAATAATTGTATTAATTATGAATCATTCCTTACTATGCATCGTTCTACATATATCTCATAAGTTCATGATTCCGACAACATTATATCTTGTTTTGTGTGTGTGTGTTTGTTGGGGGTCAGCTGAAGCACACTTCTTATCCTTCTTCTGAAATCTCCTTCCTCTCCTTTAACAAAGTAAACATGTAAAATGTATCATTTCTTTAGGTTGAATCTTCCAAAAATCGTTTTGCTATTCTCAACGTTTTTTTAACCTTTACATGAATTACGCCCTATTTTCTGTATCTGTCTCTGTAACCTTTATAAAAGACTGTCCTGAGATTTGGAATGAAACCACTAAGCTGAGAATGTCTGCATGATCACAAGATTAACAACAGTAATAATTTGAAGACAAATTCTACACATGGTCTTATTCAATTAACCGCAACACTAGAAACAGCGTAGTACATACCAATCTTATTTTTCTTTGTAATTATCAATGCTTTCTAGTCCAAACAAGTTGTAATCATTAATGAATACAAGACTTTAGTGTCCAATGTGAAATAAAAGAACAAATTTCCAATGTCCCGCGAATTGCACACATTTGATCGATTCAAGGTACAAGGGCAAAAACTAAAATAAACACTTTTATGGCCGCACCACCGGGAGGGGGGAACAGAGTTCAAGTTTGAATTTTGTTGGTGTCACTGTCAACTGTATGATTTGCCTTAAATGGCATGGTTAACTAAAGAAATTTCTCAAAGTGACCATTTGATCTTATGAGAACCTTTCTGGAGCCCTTTTTTCTGTCATACATACCATATTATATTTTCGACTTTCGTGTAGATTTTTTTATCTTTTCTGTGAATTTAAAAAAGAAGATGTGGTATAATTGTTAATGAGACAACTCTCTTCAAGAGACCAACATGACACAGAAATTAACAACTATAGGTGATCATACGGCCTTCAACAATGAGCTTATACCGCAGTCCCACTAGGCCATCGTAGTGCGATCGTGTAGATCGCAGTAAGGTTGTAATACGGTCGTGGTGAGGTCTTCAAGATCGTGATGAGCGTGGTCATCTTTGAACATGTTCAAAACAATCATGTTGCGGTCGAGGCGAAATCAGATCGTAGTAGAAGCGTAGTGAGAGCGTTCTGGTAGATTTTGGTGGCATGACTGTGTTGTTTCCGAGAAATCTAAGTATTAATCAGAAATATAAGGAATGGAACAGTATTTATATGGAACACGATGTTGACGTTATTGCTGAGAACGTAGTAAGATCGCGGTATGAACGTAGTATAATCGTGGTAAGTACGGGCTATAATCGTAGTAGAAGCGTGGTAAGATCGTGTTACAATCGGATAACTCGTGGTCTGGTCGTAGTGAGAACGTGATGAGCGTAGTAAGATCATGATAATCGTAGAGAAAGCGTGGTGAGAACGTGGTATAACGTGAAATCAACGAAAATAATATTTTCATGCCGCTCATACCGCGACCTCACCACGATCTGAATTTATTTTAGATCGCGGTGAGCGTGGTGCGATCGTGGTCTAGTGGGACTGGGGCTTAAGCCCATGCCACATAGTCAGCTGTAAAGGTCCAGAAATGACAATGTAAAACAATTCAAACAAGAAAATCTAACGGCCGAACTTTGGTGTTGGGTTTATATATATTAACATAACCTCCTTTAGTTTTCATGAATTTGTGATATGACATTGAGAAGTTATTGAAATTTATTCTTTGAAAAGCGACGGGCGTAACATGTGCTCATGGCGCAGCTGTTTATTTTAATTTTATGGAATAACACCCTTTCAAAGTCAAGGATCAGCCCCAAAGGTATGAGTACATTTGAACTGTGCAGTAGTTAATGTACACCTTAACATTGCATTATCCTGAGTAATAACAAAGAGATTTTACCTTTGTTATGTGTAAAGTGTTCTTAAAAGACCATGACTTTATATGTTTTGTTTTGGTCTGTCCGTCCATCTGTCTGTCCTTGTCACTTCAGTTTCAGTTTGGAAATGCTTAAACCAAATGTTTCTATTATTGGTTTGTAAGCTTATATTTATAAGTGAGATTTCAAGTTGAGTCTCTTGCTGTTTGAAATTTGTGAGAATTATTGCGCTAGGAAAATTAGAATTTTCCAAAATTTCTTAATTTCTTCCCATTTGTAAAGGACATATATTGTCAGAGCAATACTTTCAAAATTATATGGACCTTGACAAAAGCTAGAATGTGCTATTGCAATCCCCATGAAGTCGATCATCTGTTAGTAACATTTCATGAATAATTATAGATTACCAGATTGAAACCAAATGTTGTAGAAAAAGTAAAATAACAAATATACGGAACACTGAGGACAATTCTAAAAGAAAGTCTCTGAGCAAATGACAAAATCAAAAGCTCAAACACATCAAACGAATGGATAAAACTGTCATATATTACTGACTTGGTACAGGTATTTTCTTATGTAGAAAATGGTAGATGAAACCTGGTTTTATAGCTAAACCTCTCAATTTTCCTTAAAAGGATTTATGAAAGATTCAAACAAAACTACCAAACCTCCACCTCCCCAAAATGCCACAGTGTATATATTCAAATTTGTTGAGTCTTCTCAAGGAGCAAAGACAGGACTGAGAGTTAAATAGATTAAAGCATGCAGTTATATTCCCATTAGAAAATGAAAATTATTAGCATAATTATATGTATTTGTAAAATTATATTATATATATTTTGATTGGATGTTGTTATGGGTGATATTTGTTACCATGACAACTGTTGTAATAATACTTAACCGTTGTAGTTTAGATTTAGAGTGTATATATGCTTTTATGTATTTTCATAAAGGTTTGAAATAATTGAGAACATTGAATTCCTATACTGCAGAATTCAACAAATAAAACTCTGTTTCAAGGGACAAATACATTAATATGGTGATCAAATTCAAGAGAGCCCCACGCAATATTCTATTCATTTTGGTCAAGTAGTATTCAAACTTTGTTACTACAATGCTAGCTATGCTTTACTTATTTGCACTTTTCAATAAAAAACACATGAGAAAATTTGGTAATTTCACAAAACTCCATGATTCAGAAAAAGAAAATATGTGATTTTGTTTTGTATATTTTAACAAAAATCTATAAAGTCGGGTTGAACTGCAATCTTAAGGAAGTTCGCTTCTCAGTTTCAAATTAATTAACTTTTCAAAACACTAGTTAATATCGATAGGGATCAATAAAGGAATCAAAAGAGTAAAAAAATATATACAGGTCAATGTGCTTGTTTTCGAGATATTACCCATTGAAATTTTGGCGGGAAAATATTCTCTCTTGACTTTTCATAGCTTTATCATTGACAAGTTTACATTCTCAAAAACTATTAAAGAATAATCGAAATTTTATAAGACTTTTACAGATGGCTTATCATTACACATGTAAAAGATTTATAAAAAGAAAAATGGGGGTCAATGGCCATTTTTTTAAAATGAATAAAACCAGAGGTTTCCGAAAATCTGACAAAAATCCCAAAACATGACAAGCGAACTACCTTAACTAAGCTCTGAAGCTAAAACCAAGTTATATCGATGTTATATATGAAATTTCTGAAAAAAAATTTGATTCTTTATATAATCAGGCTCTCTGACGTTTTCTTTTCAAGAATCTACATGTATGATATTTAAAAAAAATAGACCTACCCCCCTTTTTTTCCCCACCTTCCAACCCCAATGTTAATTATATATTACATTTGTTGAACCTTATGAAAAGAACAGACAAGACTGTGAGTAAGCAAAGCATGCAGTCGTATTCCAATTTTAATATATACACCTTCTATTTATGTATTTTTTTACATAAATTTCTATTTATGCAATTTTTGAATGGATGTTGCTATGGATAATATGTGTTTCTGTGGTAACTATTGAAGTCAGCAACTCTTAACAATGGTGATTTAGAGTTAGCGTTAGCTTTTATGCATTTTCTTATCGGTTATGAAACAATTCAGGACATTTAAGCTCTTAAACTGCAATATTCTGCAAATAATAAATCCATTTCCAAGGAAAAAATCGGTTGCTATGGTGATAAAACTAAAAAAAGTCCCACACATTTTTCTATTTAATTTGGTAAAGTAGTATCCAAACTTCATAACTACAGTGCTAACTATTCTGTACACATTTGCACTTTTCTGAAAAACACCAGTGAAAATTTGATAATTTCGCAAAATCCCAATTTCAGAAAAGTTGAAAATATGCATTTTTGGCAAAATTTTTCAAAAATTTACAAATTTGGTTGACATGCAATCTTCACTAAAATGAAGCTTAAACCAAGTTGTATCGATGTTACATATGAACATTTATGAAAACTCATGATTCTATTCATAATCAGGCTCTGAATTGTGGTGATTTAGCTGATTTTTAAAAGATTTTACCACGCTTAACAACCAAAAAATAGAGTGTTCGTTACCATGGCAACCACTCATATTTTCCCACTCAAAATTATTTTTTTAGCAGTATTCACTTACTGCTTCTACAAGGCCAATTATAGATAAAATCTGAATACCCTCATATATCACATGTATATGGCACTCTGCCTGGTTCTTATAAAGAGCTGTACTTAAAAAGATATCAAACTACAAGGTAAATAAAACCTGACAAAACCAAAGCCTCTACTATTTCAAAACAACTATTCCTGAATTGGTATAGTCATTGTCCTATGAAAATGATGGCTTAAATATGGTTTTAAAGCTAGTTAACCTTCCACTTGTATGACAGTTGCTTATAATTCCGTTATCTCGACAAATGAAAATCAGATGAGACAGCCTTAACTTTTCGAACGACATAAAACTTATGCAGGACGGACAGACGGATTTACATTGATACACGAAAACTAGTCGAAAGTGTGGTATTATCAGATAATCAGATCCAATTGCACTGAACCATGCATCATTGCCCTATTCACAAACACAAGTGAAGTGGAATAAGTCATGCAAATCCAATCTTTTGTTATATAAAAATAATGAGATGTGGTATGATTGCTAATGAGACAACTATCCACCAAAGTTCAAATGAGAATACCCCATATCGTATAGTCGGCTATTAAAGGCCCAGACATGAATTGAGAAAACAAATTACAAAAATGAGTTATCGTTTGTTTAAAGAAAGATTTTTCGTGAATCATTTTTCAATAACGAATAAGTGGTAACAGATCTTTCACGATCATCAAAATGCAGTATCCGATCTTTAACGGTCCGAAATATCAATTTTGTACACACATTACCATTTTTGAAAAGTTTCTAATTAAACTAAATCCAAATAATTTTAATTTTCCTGACTTGGTATAGTCATTGTCCTATGAAAATGATGGCTTAAATATGGTTTTAAAGCTAGTTAACCTTCCACTTGTATGACAGTTGCTTATAATTCCGTTATCTCGACAAAACATGTGAGCAATTCAGACAGCAATAATTGGTTAAATTGACAATAATTGGAATCAAGCAGCCAAAACGGTGGAAAAATACGTTATAAATATACAACACAAACGACTGTAAAAATAAAAAAAAATACATACATATAAATCTAACAAAGACGCCAACAAAAAAACTATTTTTATAGTTGATTATAAAGTATACAAAAAAATGTTGACATATACAAACGTTTCGGAAAAAGTACAAACTTACTAAAATATAAAACAAGGATATACAACATGAAAATAACTCTATAAAAACTTCATGCATCCGAATCGCACCTCTGGAACAACCAACATTAGGGATGCACAAATACCGAGCCACGTCAAAAATCATACGACCAAAAGGATCAGAATAGTAGGAAAAAAAGATAAAATTGCAAAGTAAATGAAAGATTACACCATGTCAGCACCTATAATTTAAAACTGAAAACTATCCTGTATCATTTGTGAGTTGACACTGAATATTTATCTATTTGGTTTTGGGAACCTTCCGATAATATTCCGAGTCGTTATTTGACAAAATCATGGGTCAATCGTTTTACTTCAGACACTGATTATATACAACAGCTTCATAAACAGTTAAGAAATGATTTTTCATGTACAATTGATGCCTTTAGTTGAGAAAACATTATTTATTTTTAAGTTGTTATAGGCTTTAAACTAGATTTCGATAAATACTAATACACTTAGAACGGTCCTTCATGTCTTAATGTTAGTTGTATTTTGTGCTTCGTGTCAATCTCATGGGTCGTAAAGTTTCCAACTGAATGTACAGTGTGTTTTAATGTAGTGCTGCTACACCACTGTCCCAGGTTAAGGAGATGATTGAGAGCGCACCAACATTTTAAACATCGCCCCATTCTTAATATGCTTGTCCCAAGTTAGGAGCATGCAGTGCAATGGTTTTCGTTGGTGACTGTCCGTCAGATCTGTTTTCCGTTCATTGTATTGTCATAAATAAGGCTGTTGGTTTTTCGTTTAAATTGTTTAATTTGAACATATCGGGGACTTTTATAGCTGACTTTATTGTATATATATATTAATCCTTTTCCAACTATGGACCCCTCAAGGAGTTTTTATCCGAGTTTTGAAAAGTTCAGAGAGCGTGGTACTTTCTCTACATTCTGAACGTTGCTGTGAATTTATTAATCCCTCACAGCCAAACAAACGACTCACACTGACAAGGGTTTTATGCTGACAGTAGGACGAATACTAAGGGATTCCCATATTACCATTCCCCAGTAACCCCTACGGATTTATATAGCACACTATTTATAACAATGGACGAAACCAATTTTCGTGAAGGTCATGCATGATTTATGAAACCCACTTCCGTACTTCTGCGCAATCCAGGATTTAGATCTTGGACAAATAAATACACCAAAGTGTTCTACATGGACCATGAAGAATAACTGCAATATATTTTGTTACGGCCAGATATCACCTTTAAATTGTAGCCAACAAAAGTCACAAATCAGTTATAAAATTTGTCAAGATTTATTAAACACAAGTTTACAAGAAATATTATAAAAATTGAAATGTCAACTTAACTGTTAAATATGTCCGATCCTTTTGTCCTTTCTTTATCCGGAATTCTTCTCTTCATTCTTCATTGCGGGAATACAAACAGAACAGTATGTCCAATAAGTCACAATCTAGTATGATGTAGTTAACGTAAGTAAAAGTGTCAACTGAAAGAACTTCTGAGAATACCAGTTTATTTATGTCTAATCTTTAGTGTCTGTTTATATATAGTTGTCATGGAAATCTCTAGAACACTTTAGAAGAGAAACTCCTAGAAAACTCCTAGAAAACTGTAGAACGGAAACTTCTAGAATACGGTAAAAGTTTAAATTACACATCGTAGATTATGATCATTCCAGAATTACAATGTAAGTCATATATAAAGTTCTAATCATTCCATCAGTATCTATGATTGTTCCAGTGATTTCTAAACTGCAGAGTTATAAAATTATTTTGTAAACAAATATAAGTATTATGTAAACATATTATACATGTTATAATGCCACACAAAAGAAATTAGGCCAAGATAAATAAAAATAATACATTTGTAATTACAATATCATAAAAATGTGTTATTTCGGAAAAGGAAAAGGGTAGCTTAGTATCTTAAATGAAACACAAAGTGAAAAGAAATTAATAGATGGAGTTCCCTCATGTATACCAAAAAGCCAATTTTTATGAACTACAAGTGAGTCCATTTGTGTTATTTAAACAAAAAATCAACAAATTTCCAAATGCATGACTATACATTTTTTTGTTATATGCTTTGTAGACATGCGATACCGTTTCTTTGTGATCCAACTGCGTTCCCAAAGAATAATGAATGCCATGTTTATTTCTAACAAAGAATTAATCAAGACACTTTTTTTGCATTACCAAGCACATCCTAATCCCCTTATTAGGTACCTTTCCCTACAAGTAAACCAGGATCTCAATAGATATTATTGTAATTGTCTATGTTACAGCTTGACGTTCGATAGTATGCAATGTCATGCATTGTTGGTTGCGTCAGTAGAAAAGACTAAATATAGCCAGAAGTTCCAATCAGATTATATACGAGAAGGATTTCGTATCAAATTAATTGATTGAAGTTTGCTTGGCGTCCCGTGAAGCATATTCTATGCATATTTGAGACGAGAACACATTAAATACAATAAATTTGTTCTAAAATATATACATAAATACGTCGTCCGGTAATGAAAGTTGGGCAATTTGCACTGTCACTGTAAAATGAGAAGGTGTTGGATAGAGACAATCTACCTACTAATACTAAGATAAATGTAGCAAGGATTTTTTAGCGTACACAGAGCGTGAATCTCTCACGAACAAGTTACTTCGATTTAACGTACCTTTCTCACAGGACATTACCGCATATTTATACATCCCACACTGCCAAATGGAAGCCCCATGTTAACCGGTTTTCTAGCCGAGCAGTAGAACCTTTGGCCAACCTTCAATCTAGCTTGTTGTCTTTAATTTTGGCTTTTTGTCCTAATTTGTTTTTATTTTAATGTTTTGTGTTCTTATTACAAACGGTTTTGAAGTTCGTCAAAATCTAACTAGACCTAGGTATATATTTTTCAAATTCTCAAAACATTAAGGTGTTTTTAGCCAAGCATAATAAATATTTATTTTATTATAGTGTCACATATTGATTGGCAAAATATTTACATATCACAGTATTCAATAAAACAATCAATACCTAGTCATAAATTTGACTTATGAGACACTTAACACATGCTATGTACATATCAATATAGTTTCACAATAAAATTCATAAAATTATCATCAAAAGTTAAAACATGTTTATGAATTTAAAAGCATATATATTTTGAGCAAAACATAAAAATCTGAAATGAATGTTTTGTTTTTTTTAAAGTATATATATATATATATATAAAAGTAAAATAAAAGATATATATTAAAAATATTTTAAGTTTTATGTAATTTTATCATAAAATTAACAATTTGCATATTTAATTATCTTATCATAAATTAATCACAGTGAGTTAGTATAGACTCTTACTATATTATTAGTAATAATTAAGAAAATAATTTTCGTCTCATAAAACTCTTGTGTAAACACTTGCTTAGACATTTTTGAATATCAGAACATTTCATTATTTCAACAAGCTAAACATCATCATTTAACTTTGAGAAATTGTCAACATCTTTTGAACATTCGAACAACAATTCAAACCTTATGTCATCATATAAGGAGCAATTTTAAAGAAAATGGTTTTCAGATTCGACACTATTTAAGGAACAAAATTTACATAGTCTATTTTCTGGTGCTGTAGACGGCCTGGTGTACCTGCCAGTCTCGATGGCTAACGGGAGCGAACCGGCGCGGAACAAGGCTAGAGTACGTCTGTACGAGCGTGGTATAATTTGGAGAACGTATGTCTCGGCATAATTGTTAGTTTTGAATAACCTGTACGTTCGAAGTTTATTGCCATTTGATTTCCACGATCATTAAATAGTTCACTTTGCCATTCGTAATTATCTAGCACCGTCACAAACTTCATAACTGTTTTACAGAATTTCGAATGATTAATAAGTCGGTAATTTTATCCACCTCGCGGCACCAACCTTCACGTCTTCTCGAGGCCCACTTCCAAATTTTGAACACGTTTTGATTTAGTCTGTTCTTGTTATTTTACACAAAAGTCTGATACAAGATATGCGCAGCATATTTAAACATGAAATCCACCCCATGTCCCCCCGACTTGCGATATTTGACGTGTTTTGTCCTACAGATAAAAAGTATTTACAGGCTTTGTTTTGAACTGTATTAATGACATTAAATGATTTAGTTCTCCATACTGCACTTCCGTACATCAGAATTAGATCCACCATAGAATTATAAAGTTTAGTATATACACTAGCACCACTAACGAGTCTCAGGTAGAAAAAAGCTTAACAAATGATATATAAAGCTAATATCATTAGCGAGTCTTTAGATTATCAACCAAATTACTCTTATAATTACAATACATCGCAAATTTAGCTCTTTGTTTCTTCAATACATCTTTTAATTTTTTTTCAGATCTACCCACTCGTTTTATTAATTATATACATCAAAGTGTAAACCCGTATAGCCGTATAGGACATTTTGGCGTTTTTCTATGTCCTTATCAATCCCCACCCTTCAATAAAGAGAAACTTTTTACCAGAGATTCTTTTTCATACCATACAGGTTAAATATTTTTTTTTTTTTTTTTTTTTATAATGAATTTCTTTTTATTTGCACATGAACATTATAATAAGTTATATACATTTTATGCATAATATAATATATAGGCAGAAGATTTACAACACAGCTAAAATAGTTTGATACATTGCAGAATATGATTGCAAGACAAAGGCTGCTTATATACAGGTTTAATATATCAATGACCTATTATCAAGTCATCTTGAATTCTTTTTATAATGTATTTCAATGATTTCTAGGTAAACTAGTTAACAATGAAGTTAGTTTCCGAGTTAGAGTTCCGGTACTTTAGATTATCATCGGTGTCAACTAGAGACAAGTGGTTTGCACTTTTATCAATCACTTTCCATCTCTTTTTAATATAAACAAAAAGGGGGAAGTTCTTATGACGTGTTCTTATTTCCTTTAAACGGGGCGTTTTCCCCTCTATTTTTTATTCAAACGATAAGTACTGATATCTATAGCTCATCATCGACTACCGATTGTATTTGCCAGCGTATCTTTGGTCTAAATAATCAAAAACAAATCAAGTCCTACTTTTTTTTTTAATTAGCAATGGATTGTCAATATAAAAAAGAAGATGTGGTATGATTGCCAATGAGACAACTGTCCACAAGAGACCAAAATGACACAGAAATTAACAACTATAGGTCACCGTACGGCCTTCAACAATGAGCAAAGCCCATACCGCATAGTCAGCTATAAAAGGCCCTGAAATGACAATGTAAAACAATTCAAACGAGAAAACTAACGGCCTTATTTATGTACAAAAATGAACGAAAACAAATATGTAACACATAAACAAACGACAACCACTGAACTACAGGCTCCTGACTTGGGACAGGCACATACATACATAATGTGGCGGGGTTAAACATGTTAGCGGGATCCCAACCTCCCCTAACCTGGGACAGTGATATAACAGTACAACATAAGAACGAACTATAAAAATCAGTTGAAAAAGGCTTAACTCATCAGATGGACAAAATACAAGTGGACGTGGCAGGGTACTTGTACATCCAAACAACAAAAGACACTAGGAACAGATCTGAGAGTACTCGCAGTTATCTGACAGCTAATTCAAAGCCACTAACAACTAATAAAAAATCATGCATCTAAGACTAAAATATCAATCCGTACACATCCAACATCCAATGGATTTAGTGTAAAGACGTCATAAACAGTCAGAGAAAACATGACCTTGTGCAATGCCAAGATACAGACAGATTGTAGATCCATGAATGTGTATATGTATAAAACATACTAGTAATATTTAGTTTGCTTTTAATTTACTGATAACAAAATCAATATTTATACCAATAAAAACAATATTCAATGATCTTATTACAGTGTTGAATTGGTAACCTTTAGAATAAGTTTATTTAAAGGAGCGATAAGTTTACAAGGATCATTTCTAAATTTCCGGGCACGGTTAACAACATTTCCGTAAAATGAGGATGTGCTATCCCGTTTGAAATAAGTTTTCTACAGGTACAACCAAACTTCAAAACCAAATCTTTATATCTATGGAAAAATTTAGTAAAGGTTTTAAGTAATTTATGGTAACGATATCCCTGGTTTAATAATTTACCAGTAATACATAGATTACGTTCGTTAAAATCAAAAACGTCACAACAGACACGGGAATAGCGAACAAGCTGTGAAATATAAACACCGTAAGATGGTGCCAAAGGAACATCACCATCTAAAATGGAAAATTAACAATAGGGAACGAAAAATCGTCCCTTTTGTCGTAAATTTTAGTGTGGAGTTTCCGTTTAAAACCGAAATATCTAAATTTAGGAAAGGACAGTTATTACCGTTTAAATTTGATTTATTTAAAGTAAGTTCCTTGGGGTAAATTTCAGCAGTATATTGAGAAAATTCTTGATTATTTAACGAAAAAATATCATCAAGATAACGGTAAGTGTTGTTGAATTTATCAATTAAATGCAATTTCGACGGGTCTTTACTGAGTTTAGTCATAAACTGTGATTCGTAACAGTACAAAAACAAGTCTACTATTAAAGGGGCACAATTAGTGCCCATAGGGATACCTACAACCTGTCGATAAACCCACTTTCGTAATGATGCATGTATGTTCCATTTATTGTTAGAGATTAAAGTCAAGTAACAAGATGTCTACCCCCAGGAATAGATGACTATAAACTGTATTTGGCAAAACCTTTCGAATTTATAGGGTTCTCAATGCTCTTCCAACTTCGTTCATATTTCAACCTTTTAACTTTTTTTATTCGAGCGTCACTGATGAGGACTTTTGTAGACGAAACGGGCGTCTGACATACAAAATTATTATCCTGGTATATATCTGTGTTTGGTTATTTTACAACCACTAGGTCGATGCCACTGCTTGTGGCAGTTTTCATTACGATTTTATCATCAGCCCCGTAGTCGGCACGTCTGTGTGGACATGACGTAGCATTGTTATGGTTATATTTATAAATTTACAGCTTATAAAACTTTGAATTATCGATAAACTAAGGATTTTCTATCCCTATAAATAGATAACCAATGCTGTATTTGGCAATACCTTTTGTAATTTCGGGATACTCAATGCTCTGAAAATGCACACTTGATTTTCACTTGAAACTTTTATTTCTCTAGCGACATTGGGGAAGTTTAGTAGACAAAACGCACGTCTTGCAAAAGAAAATTCAAGCCTGGTACCTTTAAAGAGTTCTTTATGTGTCAAAGGCTTCATTCTATTTCTCGATGACTGTGTCATTTGTTTGCATTATAAAGTAAATTCCGTTGATTTATGTGTGTGTGAAGGGATAAAACTGTGATACATGTTATATAGAAATCACCAGTATTTTCGTATTGGGTTTTTTTCGCACATATTCAACAGGTTTAGGACGTCTAAAAAAATTTAAGAATTGATGCAAATTAGAAATAATGTGATTTTAGTCTATAAATGATGAGTCGCTTGTCCAAAAGAACATTGACACGTGTTGGAATTTGTAACAATTATAATGTGTACTGGACCAGTAGGATCCGTAACGGAGGCACCAACTGGGTGTGGTTTGTTGATGGAACGCCTTTACCTATGACAACTTCGCTTCGGTCGAACCAAACAATAAAAATAGCCGTGAAAATTGTATCAACATGACGAATGATGGAAAGTGGAACGATATTTGGTGTAGTAGTCTACTGTACTATATTTGCGACAAACTGGCTTGAAAATAAAATAAACAAATACTGATATTAAATTGGAAATGTCTTCTTTACTTTTTTCAGGAACTGCTTTGAAAAAAATTAACCATGTGTGCTAATTCAAAACCATATTCATTTCTTGAATGAAGTTTTCAGTCAATATTTTTTTCAGGATATATAAACTGAACAAATAAACACAGTGCTGTCCTTGGAAAACCTCAAGTTCCTACGATATATTCAATAAACAATAAATCAGTGCGTTTTCTATCTACTTTAACGATACAACAACAGGTTGTCTAGTAAGTACCTGTCGCAATGAGTCTCAGAAAAGTTGGGTTTAAAACAAAACTATCCAAGATCTTCACTCAGTACAAATACTCTTTGATGTACAAACATGACGACATGAATAAATACAATCACTGACGAAGTATCATGATACATGCACATCTGTAGATTTTAAACTAGTTAATAATAGATTATATAGACCATCGCACATCAACAAAAGGGACATTGCACATCGACGCCCACCATTGCACTTCAGCATGACCATCGCACTTTAACGTTCCTATCATACCTCCGAGTCCTACAAATATACAACATATTAAACTTGAAAAATTCAAAACAACATACAAATAAATCTAACAAAGACATCAACAAAAAAATGTTGTTGTAGTTTAGTAAAAAGTAAGGACATATACACACTTTCCCGATAAAATAGATAAACTGTTTACGAAAAAGGACAAGACGTTTTTCAACAAAACCCTGCCACATTAATTGTAAGCTCAGACAACGATAATATACAGCAATGTCATAAGAAGTTATGAAAATATCTATCATGTGCAAACCGTATATAGATATACGAAGATGTGATATGAGTCCCAATGAGACAACTCTCCATCCAAGTCTAAATTTGTAAAAGTAAACCATTATAGGTCAAAGTACGTATACTGTCTTCAACACGGAGCCTTGGCTCACACCGAATAGCAGGCTATAAAGGGCTCCAAAAATGACTAATGTAAAACCATTCAAACGGGAAAACCAATTAGCGAGTTTTAACGTTTTAATAGGTACCAACCTTAACCCTTATCTGAAACAATAGTGTAACATCAAAACATAGAAAAACACATTATAAAATATCAATTGAATTGGCTTAACTCAATCAAAAGACATATTAACACAAGTGAACATACACTGAACGAATAAATTTGTTCTGTGATACAATGTAAATACAAAATCAATAAAATAAGGGGTGAAAAAAATAAAGGTAACAGTAGTATACCGCTGTGAGATATTAAACAATTTCAAAAAAACAACAATAACCTTGAATTATATAACAGAAAAACAGATGATATGGGGTGTCAATCGATGACATAAAATCAATATATGCACAGCGAAACACACATGTTCATAGTCTTTTTTGGAGAAAACACGATTTATCTATTGATTTTTTATGGCCTACAACTATATTGTAGTTATTGGAAATACACTCTAAGACCGGCACTTTATGTCTTTATGTAAGTAGTTGTTTTTATGTTTCGTGCCATTTCAACAACTTTTTCACCTTTTTATTTTTTGTAGTACTGTTACATCACTGTCCAGATTAAGGAAAGGATTTAACTTAACAGATTGGTTAAACCTCGTTACATTTTTTTATATGTTTTCCCAAGTTAGGAGCCTGAAATACTAAGGTTATTCGTTGCAGTCCGTTATATTTGTTTTTCGTTAATTCTGTTGTCATAAATTTGGCTGTCAGTTTTTTTTTTTTTTTTTTTTGTAATTGTTTAATTTTGATATGTAGGTGCCTTTTATAGTTGAAGCGTATGATCAGTTTGGAATATTTGTTTCACGGAGGATGACGAATATGTTCCAATTGTCGTAATCACAACCCGTCCTCGTTTCATCGAATGTGACCTATCGAATCAGACTTATCACTGTGTTTGTACTGACATGATCAACACGACGGACGCCACTAGTAGAACAGGATCTGCTTACTCTCTCGGGGCACCTGGTATCACTCCATGTGTTTGGTGTTGCTTAGTCTTTAGTTTTCTATGTTGTGTTTTTTTCATTTGTTTTTTTCCATGGCATTGTCAGTTTGTTTATCTCATTGGTATCATTCGCATTTCTTTTCCACCTATTCTTCAAGGGTATTACAAGGATGTTTTACAACGCACAGAGAGCAAGGCACTCTTTCTATACGAGGCATCGATTAAAACTTCCATTTTCTAACCAGTCGTGGTTGCGAATTTACCAATCACACACCACCAAATGGACGCCTATTTTTCATGTTTTGGCAAGGTTTTCACAATGACAGTCGGAAGAAGACAAAAGAAAGTCCATAGTTCAATACCCCGCAAATCCTTGTGATTTTTACCACATTGTTGCTATGAATCTACGAAGGTAAGGTACGTAAAGGCCATGCATCCTTTCTTTAATACATCATTAGAAAAAACACGCGATATCGCGAATCCGTGACTAAATTAAAGTACCTACGCCTTATGTTAAGCCTGGATTTTTAGTATTCGTATTGTCATCTGATAAAGTCGTGCTGATGATAAGGTAAAATTGAGAATGGAAATCGGGAATGTGTCAAAAAGAGAACAACCCGACCAAAGAGTGGAAAACAGCCGAAGGCCACCAATGGGTCTTCAATACAGCGAAAAAAATCCTGCACCCGGAGGCGTGCTTCAGCTGGCTTCTAAAAAAAATGTGTACTAGTTCAGTGATAATGGACGTCATACTAAACTCCGAAATATATAAAAGAAACTAAAATTAAAAATCATACAAGACTAACAAAGGCCATAGGCTCCTGACTTAGGACAGGCGCAAAAATGCGGCCGGGTTAAACATGTTTTTTGAGGTGCATAGTTTTCTCTGCTATCAAAATCATTCTGTTTGAACCCGTCCTGGTTTTCTTTCTAGGAGAAAATTGATGTGACAAAGATTGAATTTAGTAGTAGTATTACCTGTATGAAGTTCATGACCTCGTTATTTTAGTATTATAGATTTCTCGCGCTGTACGTCGACTGAGCATGAACGAAAGCGTATAAGACACGGATCGATAACGTTCTCCGAAGTTGGATTTTTTTCTCAAAAATTGGCAGTTTCTGTGGAAAAAGATTGTTTAAAAGACAAATTTAGGAAGTACAAAACACTTCATTTATACGTCATATCACAAATATTTTCGACTTAGTATGGCTTTAGAGGAGTTTCGGCTCAATGAAATCGGTCTCTTCCTTTAGTAGTATCGATGGCAAATATCAGTGAAATGAATTCACGTTAAGGCCTTGTACGATTTCCTGAAAAACAACTGCTGTGCTTGCGCTATCCAGGATTTTAAATCTTGGACATATGAATATGGCTCTTTATCTGTATCTCTTCTTATTGCGAAAATTTGGATACTCCTTTATCCCATGCAGAAAATATGTATCCCTACTTAAATTTGTATAACAAATGGTACAACCTCACTTGTCATAATTCTAATTTCTACATACAGTTATGAAGTTTATAACCTTACAAACAAAGGTTTTGAAAGTTGTTGCTTCGTGTAACTCTTTTATTTAAACACTTAAGCCTAGAAAAGTAAAACGATTCCGTATTTTACTATCTTTGCTCGATTTTTGCATTGGTTTTGAACAAATCTGAGTGAATTTTACATATAATTTATTTCTTCAACTGCTATTTCTGAAACAACATCTTATCATTTTATTTCTTTTAATTTATATGGAACATTATCTTTTGGTTGATAGTAGTTATATTTTCAGACACAAAAAATCATTCATCTTGTCATTTTATCTTACAGTTTATGTTGATATATTCCGAATAAAACAAGTACAATTATATTTAGATTTCAGATTAATTCCATTGGTTAATCTTGTTATACTCTGAATGACTACGATGCGATCTTTGAAAAACCCTTGCTCAATCGTTTTACCTGCCACATTAAGAAATAATCAACTGCAAAAACACTAAAAAGGGTGCTTTATGTGTTGTATTTTGTGCATCGTTTCAGTTTAATGGACCGAACCGTTTTCCAAATGAATTTTACAGTTTATTCCTGATGAAGAGTTGTTACCACTGTCTCAGATAAAGGTATGATTGAGCGCTCACTAGCATCTTAAACCTTTCCATATTCTACATTTGCTTGTCCCAAGTAACGAGCCTGTACTGCAATGGTAGTCGTTAGATACTGTCCGCTATATCTGTTTTTCATTTACTGTATTTTCATGAATAAGGCGAGATGTGATATGTCGGGGAATTTCATAGCTGCGTTACGGAAAATATAATGATCATGTTCTAACTATAGACTCCTCAAGGAGTTGTTATAAGAGTTTTTAAACATGCAGAAAGCGTAGTACTTTCCCTACATTCTGAACCATTGTTGCTTGCGATTTTATCAATACCCCCCCCACACACACACACACACACACACACACACACACACACACACCACACTCTGGAACGGGTTTTGTACTAACAGTCAGAAAAATACCAAAGGATTCCTATATTTATATCCCCCAATAAACACTACGGATTTCTATAGCAACCTGTTAACCACAAGTACATACCCAATTTACATGAAGGCGGTATTTAAGAGCATGCAGCAACTTCTAAGACTTTGTAAAACGTCACCAGTGTCTAAGTAGAAAGTTGATGAACCAGTGGTATCTCAAAGAACGTCTCGTCCTTTTTCTAAAAAAGACCTTGTTTATAAATATTCCGTATCAAATCATAAAGAATACACGATGGTCTTGAAGTATAGATTCTTGGTACTGACGTTGTTTATCATCTTAATAAATTAGTAATAATATTCTTTTATTTGTCTTTGTGAATATTGCTTTTGCTGTTTGGTCTGTTTTTGGGGGTATCCATTTCACGTGGCTATGTACTTATACATCCCGTCCTTGTGTTATTGTTCTATGATAATATTTGCATTCTTGTCTTTCATGTTTGCTAGTGTGCTTTGTCTGTGTGCCTTTTTGTGTTTCGTTGTCACATATGACGCGACTCTGTACTTATACACCCTGTCATTGTGTTATTGTTCTGTGATAATTGCTGTGTTCTTGTCTTTCATTTTTGCTATTATGATTTGTCTATATGCCTTTTTGTGTTTCTTTCTTACATATGACATGGCTCTGTACTTATACATCCCATCATTGTGTTTTTGTGCCATGGTAAATGTTTGTTTATATATTGGTTTGTTTTATAGTAATAAGATAATAACACAATGTTGACTGTTGTACCCCTATTTTTGACAATTTTATCCATAATGTCTTTGTTTTGTTCACACATCTTTGTAAATATAATGGAATTGTATGCGACTGTTATACAAGTGAGAGATCTAGCTAGCTGTAAAACCAGGTTTAATCCACCATTTTCTACATAAGCAAATGCCTGTACCAAGTCAGGAATATGACAGTTGTTATCCATTCCTTTGATGTGTTTGAGCTTTTGATTTTGCTATTTGATTAGGGACTTTCCGTTTCGAATTTTCCAGCATACGCAAAAATGAAACACAAAAATACAAAAAATGACAAAGCAAAGCAACACAATGGCGGGATGTACAAGTGCCGAGCCACGCCTAAAGGATATTACCAAAAATGAACCAAACAGTATACGTTATTAACTTACAATGACACATAAAAGAACTCTATAACACGTAATTAAAGTAAACAACGTTAGTACCTAGAATCTACACATCAAGATATCACGTATTATTTGTGCAGTTGATACGGAATATTTATCAACAAAGTCTATTATATAATGTATTTTAAGAATTTCTAAGTAAACGAGTTTTAAGTAGTTTTATGAATGTGGGTTATCTTCTTCCTACAATGAAGACAAGTGTTTTGCACTTATATCAGTTACAATTAACCATCTCTTTTTACATAAACAAAACGGGGGCCGGTTTCAACAATTGTTCTTACTTCCTTTAAACGGGACTTTTTTCTCTCTGTTTTTGATTTAATCTAAGGATACAGATATATATATATATATATATATATATATAGCAATCACCGATGACAGATAGTAAAGCCACGCGTATTTCTGATCTAAATCATTACAAAAATCGTCGCTCTACCTGTATTGTTAATAAAAATAGACTATCAAACCCACTTTCCTTATGTTTCTTTTGTTCTATTGTTAGAGAATAAAACCAAAATACGAACAAAATCGGTTACGGATAATGAAAACATCGTTTGTAGATTTCTCAAATCAGGTGTTATCAATAAAATAGGGCCGCCACTAACGATTCGATAATTCTTCTGTTGTATTGATATTCATTCAATGAGAAATGTGAACAATTTAAACAAGCTCCAAATTCTACATCATCTTAATTGAGTTTGCTATCAGATTTATCAAAGACTTTATTCTTTGTCGATGACTCAATCCGTAGATCAATTATCTACTCTTGCATGAAAGAGTATAACTCGTTGATCTACGTTTTTATGCAGTGAAATGTGTTACATGTTTTACAGAAATCATTAGTTTCTCATTTTCATATTGTTTATGGCCATGCAATTTCAACTACTGCCACTTATTTTCGACTTAAAACACAAAACAATGCCACACACGTTAGAAGGAGAAACGGAATCGGCCAAGTTTAGACAAGTGAGTCTATACTGTCTCCTACATCATCAACGAGTGAGTTTATATTGTTTTCTTCATTAACAATTAGGTCTGTACAATATGTCTGAACGGGATTTTCATATTTACATAATATATAAATATTTTAAATTGATTGGTAGGTTTGGAAAAAAATAATTCGACTTATATGTGTTACTAGACTGTTTCTAGGGTTCAGCTACAAGAAAAATTGGACAGATGGTTGAGTACATTGACTGGAACAAAGATCGTATTCCATTATGATTACAACGTATACTAACAAATCGCAATGTTTTTTGGACAGGGTTATATTGAGGGCTCATCGATCATAACTTATTCGCGTTATTCTAGTTCAATATGCTTTGAAATAACACAACTTTTTGAAGAAGTCTTAAACCAGTTGACTCTACATTGGCCGGGTCTTAAACAACTTATCATGCGTATTGTGCATAAAACTTTTTAAAGAAAAAATGTTTAAACCACCGAGAACTCTTCAAACAAAGCATTTTTTTACTATAATACGTTAATTAAAAATTGATTCATAAACTATCAAAATTTCAAAATGTTCCTTTTCAATGCTTTTCCTCCATCAGCTCATTACTGATTACCTTTGTTTGGTTAACACTTGACCCTAACATGAGGTTGTCTCAGTAATGTTTCCCGGATTAGACTCAATATAAATAAGGTCTTTTATCGGCAGGGGAGGTTATTATATATGATTTCTCAAATAAGGTCTTTTATCGGCAGGGAAGGTAATTATATATGATTTCTCAAATAAGGTCTTTTATCGGCAGGGGAGGTAATTATATATGATTTCTCAAATAAGGTCTTTTATCGGCAGGGGAGGTAATTATATATGATTTCTCATATCATTTGATACCTCCTTTCTTCTTCTTCTTACAACTTCAATGGATCCGTCATAATTAATTGAAGGTTATTCACCAAGAGTCGACTATAAAATTTGATTTGTACATGTAATCTACAATCATTTTTTTTTACATCATACTCTTTTAACCCTCTAGTTTGCTTCCTGAAGCAATTTTTGAGTGGCAATTGATCCATGTGATTAATTGCATGTGAATAAAACCAATATTTACAGCTGTCTTTTATTGTTTGCATTTGCCTAAATGAGTGTGGCTAGCTATGTCTGATTCTGTTGTCTTGTAGGATCAGAAGGTTAAATGTAGGGACTGCAACAATGTCATGCATAATTTTGTATAATGAAACAAGCCTCATATTAAGCGTCTTGTTTTAAGTGAGTACTATTTTAGGTCTATTCTCTAACTTTAGTTTGCCTCAACCTAATGTTATGAAACTTATACAAAATGCTAATTACTACTTAATACAGATTTAGTTCGAAATTGGGTGGCGTCACTTATACAGTTCTTGAGTTATGCCCTTTCTTAACATAAAAGTTGGTGAATTTTTGGTTTAAGTTTTGATCTCATGTTTTTATTTATTTAAGAATTGCGCATTATTCATTTTTTTACTTTATTTATATAAGAATAAAGCAAAGTTCAATTTTTTTTTCATTCTGAGAATTCATATCTATTACTTGACTTAATATTTGTCAAATCTTATATATTTCATTGTCATCTACATGGAATGGAGATTACCGAATGATATTCATCAAGATATATATTATGTTACATAATTATATAGATTGATTGACTTATTGAAAATAAGAGTCATCCTATTGTACATATTGTAAGATTATTTGTTTGTGTTTAATAAACAGTATAAGTGCAAATCCGATTTAGAAAGGAATTCACGAATGAAGCAATAATTGTACCGTCAAAAGAAAATTACTTTTTAGTAATCGTGATGAGCGCATGAATTCAACATAATTTCTCCAAACGTAACAAATGATTGTCAAGCATTCATTGGTTTTTATGTAATACTTCCTTAAGGCTAATATAAATAATAGGAAACAGGAAATACTTTTTCTTTTGTTATAGTTTGGATATTATATTAAGTTGTGAAGCTACAGAAAAAATATGGCTTGCACGGAAATGTATGAAATCCAGAATTCATCGTATGAGGGAAAAGGAATTGAAAATAAGATCAGGCTTTGGAGGAAGCAATGGTTCAAAACCGTTCTTTTCACACTTGCAATGTCATTTTTGTCTGCAGTGTTTATTCTTACTGTAATTAATTTTGCGGTGTGTGGTAAGTTAAAATATACAACCTTGTAATCCTATTGCATGATTCTGCATACATTTAAGAAGACACAATAACTTAAAGGCTTACCGGCTATTTTCAATCAAAAGTTTGCATTAATATACGGCGATCCTCGTATGTGTGCATGCCTGCAACTATAATTTTAGTAAATGCATAAATAACCGATATCTGATTGTTTACATACCTACCGTAATCAATATAAAACTGCGAATCTTTAAGCTTATTTATATGTCATACATTTTCCAGTTTTTCTAAACATTTATTGTTACACACAGTTTTTAATTTTGTAAATCTCTAACAAAGCCTATATTGATTTTTTTTAAGGCTAAGGTTTTGCAACCCCGGGAATTTGTGGCCTTAGTAGTAGTTGTTTCATTTTTCGGATTTTTTAGTTTGCTGTGCTCTTCAACATGTTCAACTTTTTACTTGGTTGAGATTTCCATTTTTCTTATATGGACCACTAATAATTTTTATCTATGAGTTTGAATGTCCATCTGGTATATTTCGCCCCTATTTTATGTAGAAGAATCGCATGAACTGAATTTACAATTGAAAAACCTATTATATTTGCTGAGTGTTTACATTATCAATCAAATTAGTTTTAAGATTAAAATTAATAGAACAAACGTTTCTTATATCAATAACTTGACTAATTAAGGTTGATATTAATAATAGGAAACTGGAAATATGTTTTCCTTTGTTATTGTTTGGATATTATATTGAGTTGTGAAGCGACAGAAAAAAATGGCTTCCACGGAAATGTATGAAATCGAGAATTCATCGGATGAACTTAGAGAGGATAAAAGGAATTGACAATTAGATCAGGCTTTGGAGAAAGCAATGATTCAAAACCGTTCTTTTCACACTTGCAATGTCATTTTTGTCTGCAGTGGTTTTTTTTTTACTCTACTTTATTTTGCGGTGTGTGGTTAGTTAAAATATACAACCTTGTAATCCTTTTGCATGCTTCTGCATACATTTAATAAGGCACAATAACTTAAAGCCTTAACGGCTATTTTCAATCAATAGTTTTCATAAATGTACGGCGATCCTCATATGTGTGCATGCCTGTAACTGTAATTTTAGTAAATGCATAAATAACCAATATCTGATTGTTTAGAAGAAATACCGACATAGCCAGATAAAACAATTAATTGTCTAATTAATAACACAATTCTATATTAATATTCTTGTAAATGGTATATAATACATCAAATAACATGATTATAAACCTAATCTTGAATTATATTCAATTTTTAGAAATTTACCTGTGACGTCATTTTTGTGGCGTTGATAAAGTCGTGTGACGGACAGTTCGTGGTTCTGTTGTGCTGTTTTTTTTTTTGTGTGCTGTCCTAGGTTGTTTTACGTGTTCGTTGTTATTCTGTGGTTAGCATGTCGAATGTACTACTGTATTGTTTACTGTGAAAGTACTTTTATTCGTGGGTATCAATTTTCGTGGTTTGAGCAAAAGTTACATGTTCGTGGGTTCTTAAATTCGTGGATTTTAGTTTTTTGAGAAAAATCGAGTGAAGAATTTGAAGCTGTCAGAAACGAAGATCCTTGAAAATAATCTTATGTTGTTTTAACATGATTTGTGGGACATTGCAGACATCACTTACTTGTTCGTCAGGCTTTCTGACAACACTCATCAAATTTTAATAAAATAATTGCTTTCGAAATAAACTGCTTCATATATGCTTACAAATTGTCTAATTGAAGGTAATTAAAATGTAAACATTTTAATTGTTGCACACATGTAATCAGAAGTGACGATGCTAATTAACCCGAGATCGAATGATCCTCAGATTAAAGATAATCAAAGGTGTTAATTGGGCCATACACAAGTCACTTTAAGAAGACAATTACAGACAAAAATGCTATAAATGTACTTAGAATTGTAGAATTGTAGAATTAATTCTTTTGAAATATAAACGAAAGCCAAATATGATTTATTTTTTCGTATGAGAATTAAGAGGAGATATAATGAACACCTCATTATCGCACATCATCACCAGAAGACTGACTTTCATCGTTCAAAACTAGTTTTCAATAAGAATTAAAAGGTTATTTAAAAGTCGTACAGTTTAGGTTTTTAAAGATTAAATCGGTAAAATCCTGTCTGAAGTGTATATATAGTTCATAATGCGTTTGCTGATACTCAATCTCTATACTATACGCCCGTATTCATGTAGTCAAACCTACATGGGGATCTTTCCATGTCTTGATTTGGACAATAATTCTTATATTTCGCGGACTCTTAAATTCGTGGATAAAGTCATCCACGAAAACCACGAAAATTGGTACCCCACGAATAAAAGTACTTTCACAGTATTTGTGTATTTCTCTGTCCTTAATATTCTTGCATTTATTTGTACTGTATTCCTGTCATGTAATATTGTCATTTTAGTGGTATAATTAACATTGCCATAAAAGCGCGAGGTCTGGCTAGCCATAACACCAGGTTCAACCCACCATTTTTTCTTAAAATGTCCTGTACCAAGTCAGGAAAATGGCAGTTGGTATCTTATAGTTCGTTTCTGTGTGTGTTGCATTGTCGTTTGTTTTTTGTTGCACTTTAGTGTGTCTGTTGTTTCGTTGTTTTCCTCTTATAGTTGATGTGTTCCCTCGGTTTTAGTTTGTAACCCGGATTTGTTTTTCTCTATCGATTTATGACTTTTGAACAGCGGTATACTACTGTTGCCTTTATTTACATACCTACCATAATCAATATAAAACTGCAAATCTGTAAGCTTATTTAAATGTCATAAATTTTCTTTTTTCTAAATATTTGTTGTTACACACAGTTTTTAATTTTGTAAATCTCTAACAAAGCCTATATTGATTTTTTTTAAGGCTAAAGTTTTTCAGCCCCGGGAATTTGTGGCATCAGTAGTAGTTGTTTCATTTTTCGGATTTTTTTTATTTTGCTGTGCTTCAACATGTTCATATATTTCCTTGGTTTAGATTTTCATTTGTCTTATATGGACCACTAATGAGTCTTATCTATGAGCTCGAATGTCCATCTGGTATATTTCGCCCCTCTTTAATGTAGAGGAAACTCATGTACTGCTTTTACAATTGATAAACCTATTGTATTTGCTGAGTGTTTATCAATCAAGTTACTTTTAAGATTAAAATAAATATAATGAATCTTTCTTAAATCAATAACTTGGCAAATTTAGCTCTTCAGTATTGTTACATCTTATTTTAATTGTACCCACTCGTTACTTTAATTATAAACATGAGAGTAAAACCCTTACAGGAAACGTTGACGTACTCCCCATGTCTATATGATAATTCAGTAAACCTTAAGAAAAACAACCAAAGACGTACGATAACATTTAATAATTTTCTTCCCTGAAATTTTTAAAGTTTCTGATTGGGAAAAAACTCATAAACCATGCATAGTAATGACAACGTGTCAATGAATGTAAGATTATTACGGTATAACTTGAAGTTGAAGTCAAATTGAAAGGGCATTTGACTTTCTTAGTATTAAACTTTGCTGTAATTTTTAGAAAAGAGTTTGGACTCACGTTGAAGAACCATCAATTGTTCTCTAACCAATTTTATTTATAAAGTACACAAACAACTAAAAACTATCCATAAACAATATGAATCCCTTTCGAAAGTAGGAAACTCCCCGTGACTTCCAGCTTCAATCTGCACTACTCTTTAGGGGACACAGAATATTTCATTTTCCTGACATATTTGATATTCTTTTATTGTTTTGTCAGAAATCAGGCTGTTGGTTTTCCCGCTTGAATTGTTTTACATTTTGTCATGTCCAATCTTAAATAGCTGGCTATAAATATTTGCTTTGCTCACTATTGAAGGCCGTCTGGTGACCTTTAGTTTCTTAGAAATCCGATTCATTTGGACTTTGTTGGATAATTGTATCGTTGGCAATCATACCACATCTCCTTATTCCATATTATTTGGAAGATTGCCTTGTCACCATTGATTTCAGTTTCTAAAACAAAGAACTAAAATACTCCTATCAAACATGACTTTCCTTAAACGTTTTTCTTTACCACAAAAAGTAGCTAATTCATAACACTACTGTTTTTCATTCACTAATCTCATTGGTGTATATGAAAGGAAAATGTAAAATAACAAAAATACCGGACTCAGGAAAGTTTGTTATGAGGTCTATTTTGCTAAACACAATTTTATATTATATATCTCAGACGATGGAACGATGAACCTTACAAAAATATATACTCGATTCATCCAATTACAGATAAGAACGAAACATTCTTAAAGAATTTGCAGGTTTGTAACATTCACATTCTAGGAAACATGAAAATATCGTACAACTTTTTCAAGATGATTGACTTTTGCATGTTTTTTTCCCCAATAAATCAGTTAAAACGAAAATTGTTATTCTATTGCTTTCTTGTATTATTTCAACCGCATCCGTGGTCTTGTGGTAGTGTGCATGCCTTGTGTGTTAGAGGTTGTGGGTTTTATCTCATCTGAAAAGTTTAAAGTTTTTAAAAAAATGGGGAAACAAAAATCATAAACCATACATAGTATTTTGTTAAAATATTTCCTTTCTCTATTGTAACTGTATACGTATACCTAACAACAAAATTATTTTATTTACCTGTGTTTAAAGTTATTGCAAATGGCTGATATTTTTGTTCGAGCATATTGTTTTTCTTAAATTGTTTAACATTTCATACCGATATAACATGTCACTTTTATTATTCTTCCTTAGTTTATTTATTTTGAATTTGCATTGTATCATAGGTCAAATTTATTTGTTCAGTGTATGTTCAATGGTGTTACTATGTCCTTTGATTGAGCTAAGCTATTTCAGTTGATATTTTATAGTGTGTCTTTCTATGTTGTGATGTTACACTATTGTTTCAGAAAAGGGTGAAGGTTTGGTACCATTAAAACGTTTAAACCCGCTGCATTTGTTTGCACCTGTCCTAAGTCAGGAATCTGATGTTCAGTAGTTGTCGTTTGTTGATGTGGTTCATAAGTGTTTCTCGTTTCTCGTTTTATATAGATTAGACCGTTGGTTTTCCCGTTTGAATGGTTTTACACTAGTAATTTTGGGGCCCTTTATAGCTTACTGTTCGGTGTGAGCCTAGGCTCCGTGTTGAAGACCGTACTTTGACCTATAATGGTTTACATTTATAAATTTTGACTTGGATGGAGAGTTGTCTCATTGGCACTCATACCACATCTTCTTATATCTATATAGTAGAGATGTATGGTCCATTAATGCAAAATTATTACTGTATAACTTACGTTGATGTCAAATTCAAAGGTCAAACTTTAAACCAAAAAATAAACTGAATTTAAGTAACTGATACTGAAATGATTCTAATGAATGAATTTAAAGCTATTTAAAGTAACATATTTTTCTCAATATTTTAATTGATGATTTTTTTAAGGTCAGCAACAGCAGGAACTGGTCACACTTGAAACACAACATGCACAATTAGCAGATAGTGTACAGAACAATAGTATGAAACATCAGGAAGTGGAGAACTTGAATAATTTAACGTTTTCTAGTCTACAAAAACTGAATAATGACAAAATAGAACTATTAGAATAAATCTGTAAATAAACGTTTTTTATTCTTAGAGATATGAAAATATCGTAAAACTTTTTCAAAGTAATTGACTTTTGTTTAATAAATCAGTTAAAATGAAAATTGTTATTCCGTTGCGTAATTATATCATATCAACCGTCTCAGTGGTCTTGTGGTAGTGTGCATGCCTTGCGTGTGAGAGGTTGTGGGTTTGATCCCCGACCAGGTCAAATCAAAGATGTTAAATTTATATATATATATATATATTTCGTTTCTACTTTTTTGGCAGTTCTACTAACACAGATTAAATACAATACAAAACTACGTAAATATTAACGAGTTTATCACATATCATACGTATGCTTCTTTTGACTTAATGACTCGTTCTACACAAATTGACACTGACGTCTATTTTGCTTAACTCAGTTTATTATATCTCGGACGAAGGAAGAGTAAACCTTTAAAAACGAATACTCGACCTATTAGATTACAGTTAGGAATAAAACATTCTTATTAAAATATTTTTGGACGTTGTTATTTTAAACATGAATGGGAAAAATGTATTTTCAGCTGTCTCTATATATACCTTTTTCGACAAACATTCTAATTACATAGAAAAATAAGTGAAAATTATCAAAGTTAACACCACTTCAAATAGTTCTCTTAAACTTTATTAACTGTGCACATTGTATTGGAAAAAAAATTACAGAAGGCTAGAAGAATTTTTTTTTTTTTTTTTGCATTGTCATCATCGTGTGAATATAATTAATTAAACGGAGAAAAACAAGACTAAACAGTATTAAAGCAACTCAAATCGATGAGGTATCTATACTTTTTCGATATCAATTACGCATTGAATTTAATGTTGCATATTGAACAGCCCTGAAAATCGAAGTACGCCAACTTGATGTTCTTGGACTGCAGGACGATTATGTTATTAAACATTCTAATCTTACTCAAGTATAAGGGAAAATGAAAATACTTCCAACGATTGTTTGAAAATAGTTATCCTGACCACTCAAATATTGAACATATTTGCTACAAAAAAATATGGAATTACCATACATTGTCAGTTGTTATCCATTCGTTTGATGTGTTTGAGCTTTTGATATTGCCATTTGATTAGGGACTTTCCTTTTTGAATTTTCCTCGAAGTTCAGTATTTTTGTGATTTTACTTTTGTCTCAAAATATAAAATCTATTTGTAGAAAGCTTAGAAACAAGAAGAAAGCAGTGCCTTTTGAACATTTCCTATCCTGTTCCGAGTCCAGTTCTAACAAAATATGTGTGGTTTGCGACAATGCATAGTTGTTTTCTTTAAACCGCAACTCTTAAACTTTGCAACTTCTTTAAAATGACACAATTTGGGTATAAATTATTAACTTTAAGTTTAAAAGTAATTAAACAAAAACACATTATTCACATCAAAAACAAGGCTGCACACGGTAAGGCCAAATTGCAAACGATCAATGCATATTTACGGCGACATCGCCTCAGTGGTCTCATGTTATTGTGCTAATATCGAGTGTGGGGTGTCGAATGTTTGATCCTCGGCTGGATAGATTAAAGACTTGTAAATTAATGTTTGCTGTTTATCCGCTAGGCATGCGGCATTTAGTCATTTAGCACAGAAGGGTCGTTAAAGGGTAGAATATCTTCGTATGACCTTTTACCTTTTGATTTACATATTCAGTATTCTAAGATCATGCTTGATTCTCTGACCGGAAGAACACCTAATATTAAAGATATTAAATGACAAGCTAAATGTATCTTAACATATTTACTATGTTTTCATATCATAGTTAGCAAAGACAATATAAGTTGTGAAGACGGATGGGAGCTGTATAAAAAACATTGTTATAAATTTGTGGAAGAAAAAGAAACACGCGAAAAGGCTCAGGTAATTTGACAGTAATCACTGGTAGATGCACAGGAGATGAACAACCCTTTTTGAATAGCAAAAACTAGTTAGTGCAATTTTTTTGTATTGATATAAATTTATTTGGCTTTAAAGCCTTTAAACCTAGGACCCGCCAAGGAGAAGTTTTTTCGGCATTTTGACAATAGAAATGTTACATAAAAAAATACTCATTATATTACTATTATTTTATACAATTTTAGTCAGGTTGAATGAATATCTTTTCATGTTGCCTGTGGATAGAATTTGTTAAACAAAATGATGTGCCAAATAAATGTACAAACGATCCAAAGGGGACATTCAAAACTTATAAGTCGAATTAAAACTTGCAACACCATTGCAAAAACAAAAACGATTTAAATACAAACAGGTGCACAAATACTAAATAGAAAACGAGACATTGAGCACCAGCAATCCCGCTCGAACCTGGTAGTTGTTGCAGGTTCTCCTAATTGATAGAAGATTCTGGTCCATATATGTCACCTGTCAAGTTGGTAATGATAAGAACACATTTCGATAAGTCTCCTTCGGTGATGTCTATTTGATAACCATTACATTACAAAAAAAACTTTTTTAACCCGGGATGATGTATAGCTTATGTAACACGTGTTTATAGGCACGTGTGTTTTGTTAAAGACAACATATAAAATGTGATGTGGTTGCCAATTTGACAACTACTGTGAAAGTACTTTTATTCGTGGGGTACCAATTTTCGTGGTTTTCGTGGATGACTTTATCCACGAATTTAAGAGTCCGCGAAATATAAGAATTATTGTCCAAATCAAGACATGGAAAGATCCCCATGTAGGTTTGACTACATGAATACGGGCGTATAGTATAGAGATTGAGTATCAGCAAACGCATTATGAACTATATATACACTTCAGACAGGATTTTACCGATTTAATCTTTAAAAACCTAAACTGTACGACTTTTAAATAACCTTTTAATTCTTATTGAAAACTAGTTTTGAACGATGAAAGTCAGTCTTCTGGTGATGATGTGCGATAATGAGGTGTTCATTATATCTCCTCTTAATTCTCATACGAAAAAATAAATCATATTTGGCTTTCGTTTATATTTCAAAAGAATTAATTCTACAATTCTACAATTCTAAGTACATTTATAGCATTTTTGTCTGTAATTGTCTTCTTAAAGTGACTTGTGTATGGCCCAATTAACACCTTTGATTATCTTTAATCTGAGGATCATTCGATCTCGGGTTAATTAGCATCGTCACTTCTGATTACATGTGTGCAACAATTAAAATGTTTACATTTTAATTACCTTCAATTAGACAATTTGTAAGCATATATGAAGCAGTTTATTTCCGAAAGCAATTATTTTATTAAAAATTTGATGAGTGTTGTCAGAAACGAAAGCCTGACGAACAAGTAAGTGATGTCTGCAATGTCCCACAAATCATGTTAAAACAACATAAGATTATTTTCAAGGATCTTCGTTTCTGACAGCTTCAAATTCTTCACTCGATTTTTTTCAAAAAACTAAAATCCACGAATTTAAGAACCCACGAACATGTAACTTTTGCTCAAACCACGAAAATTGATACCCACGAATAAAAGTACTTTCACAGTATTCACCAGACCCAAAAATGACGTGGATGTAAGCAAATACCGGTTCCCTTTTTTTCTTCTAATTAATCGCCAAATTTATAATTTAGCATGAGAGAATCGATTTTCAAGGTGAATATATATATCATTCATGATACAAATAAATACCTTTAGTGTTGTATTTTCTGGTACCCATTCGAAACCGAGGAACAGATGCTCCCAAAATAATTGGTGACTAACTGAAATACAGATCGTTAGTCAAAGTACAACGATTTGTTTGGTTGTGTTTGATGCACATACCAATGTTACTGCTCCATATGAGCAATGGACAGTTATATCTTTTAAGTGATGTACGAGTATTAGGTTCATAGGGAACCACATAACAGGTTAACGCTTCACTTTAAGTTGGAAGAGTCAATTACGTCAATTCTTTGGATGCAGATACAACTTATTTGACAAAACTATGTCAACTTTGCCAAATTGAATAAAAACTTAAGTTTAAGTAATACTTCCTAACTAAAACACAAATTGAAAGAGTTAGTATTGCTTTGTTTCATAAAAAAGAATGGCCAACGTAGATACAAGTATCTTGTCTTAGGGAGGGATAAATCCTACTTTGTAAAGAATCACTCTGATTCAAACAAAAAATTCTCTGAAACTGACATTATCAAGATGCTTGATTTCTTGATTGACAACATATTTGTTACGTTTGGAGGACGTGCTTTTCAACAGACTGTCGGCATTCCAATGGGAACCAATTGTGCCCCTCTTCTTGCCGACTTGTTCCTTTGTTATTATGAGGCTGATTTCATACAGGAACTTCTTAGGAAGAAAGATAAGAAGTTAGCAATATCCTTTAACTTTACTTTCCGCTATATCGATGATGTTCTCTCACTAAATAATTCAAAATTTGGTGACTATGTTGAATGCATCTCTCCCATCGAACTAGAGATAAAGGATACAACAGATACAGCTAAGTCTGCTTCATATCTTGACTTATGTCTAGAAATTGACAATGAGGGTCGGTTGAAAACAAAACTTTACGACAAAAGAGATGAATTCAGCTTCCCCATTGTGAACTTTCTATTTCTATGTATCAACATTCCAGCAGCGCCTGCATACGGAGTATATATCTCCCAATTAATACGATATTCCCGGGCTTGTATTTCCTATCATGATTTCCTTGATAGAGGGTTGCTGCTCACAAGAAAGCTATTAAACCAAGAGTTCCAAATGGTTCACAGATGATATCGGATATGTTCCTTATGTCGTAACTACAATCCCCTTCCCTTACCACCAATGTGACCTACCGAATTAGACTATTTTCCGGGTTTGTAATAACATGAGCAACACAACGGTAGCCACATGTGGAGCAGGATCTGCTTACCCTTCCGGAGCACCTGATATCATCCCCAGCTTTTGGTGGGGTTTGTGTTGCTTAGTCTTTAGTTTTTTATGTTGTGTCTTGTGTACTATTATTTGTCTGTTTGTCTTTTTCTTTTTTAGCCATGGCGTTGTCAGTTTATTTTCGATCTATGTGTTTGACTGTCCTTCTGATATCTTTCGCCCCTCTTTAACTCATATCAATATCCTGTCTAATACCAATTACGCTTTTATGCGAGTTTTTGATGTCTTCTAGACATAATTTGGTTGTCAGAATCAATGGGTTGCGGTTTCAGTCACATATAACACATATTGTTTGTAGCGATCATTTTGATTGGATAACGTCATCAATTTTCATGGCATCGATGCCATGAAAACTTAAGCGCAAGAGCAGACGACATATGACAGATCTTAATGTATTATTAGACGTTGTTTTCTGTTAGTTTCATTAAAATGGAGATAACAATATTGTATTTTAAGCTCCGAAGGAATCAAATCACCAATTGATGACGTCGGAGCTTAAAATACAATACAGTTATCTCCGAATTCTTGTTCTAGGAAACATAAATTACTATCTTACACTTTTTAAGCTTTCATGTATGTTTTTGGTATGTCTTTTAAAGCCAGTGTTTATCATTTAGGAATACATAGTGTTTTCAACAGGAGCGAGGAATGTGCTTCTCTGGTGAATATTGATGATGCAGATGAAAATTCATTCATATATTCCGCTGGAGGTAAATGTATATCCATTATTTTGTGCTTCAAAATAGTCAATGATCAATTTCAATTAATAAATGTTCTTGTTGCTCAGTTTTTAGATGTTTTTTTTTTGTTTGTGTGTGTAGTGTTTTGTATACTGTTATTTGTCTTCTCATCGTTCTTTATATATGACTATGTTACACTATCTTCAACTTATGAGTTTCAATTCTCCATGGGAAACAGATTTGTAAAAGCAACTTTGCTTGTTTCTGAATCCTATATATTTATTTCAAGTGTATTATATTGTTATTTGATGATTATCTGAATACAAATTGTTTAAATTAAATATCTCGTTGGGGTCTCTTTCCACACTTTTTGCTATGTTTGTTAATTTGTGAAATGATTCTCGAATTGTCATTCACCATGCTCATTTATACATGCGTAAGCATTGCATTTTTTAAAAGTGTTGATACTAAAAAAGAACGAAACGCTATAGTTAAGTTTTTGAGAGAATGTTTCAGAGCGTTTCGCGTGATTTTTCACCATACCACAGTTCCATATTTTGAACAAAACGAAAAACTCCTTGATTTAAAAGAAAATCTTCACAAAAGGGGGCGAAAGATACCAGAGGGACAGTCAAACTCAAAGATCGAAAATAAACTGACCACGCCATGGTTAACAAAGAAAGAGACAAACAGACAAATAAGAGTACACAAGACACAACATAGAAACTAAAGACTAAGCAACACGAACCCCACCAAAAACTGGGGGTGATCTCAGATACTCCGGAAGGGTAAGCAGATCCTGCTCCACGTGTGGCAACCCTGGTGTTGCTCATGTTATTACAAATCCGGTAAATAGTCTAATTCGGTAGGTCACATTGGTGAAAAGGGACGGGGATTCTGGTTACGACATAAGGAAGATATCCGATATCATCTGTGAAACGGTTATTCCATAACGGTCAACCAACTCGTGATGCCGTCCGTAAAATTTACGAAGGGATGATAACAACTTTTGGAACTCTTGGTTTAATAGCTTCCTTGTAAGCAGCAACCGTCTAAAAAAATGACACTTTTTTCAAAGCTCAACATGTTAAACAATATTTTAATCGAGAACATTTAAGATTTGAGAGTAAGTAATGGTTTATTATTCTGGCTCCCTCCTCTTGAAGCAAATGCGTAGATTGAAAAACAACATGAATAGTTAATGAGACTTATCAAAGGTATAATCAAAGAAATTGGCTACATGCCAATAGATTACTTAGTATACTTAGATATAAGAAGATGTGATATGAGTGCCAATGAGACAACTCTCCACCCAAGTCACAATTTATAAAAGTAAACCATCACAGGTCAAAGTACGGTCTTCAACACGGAGCCTTGGCTCACACCGAACAGCAAGCTATAAAGGGCCCCCAAAAATGACTAATGTAAAACCATTCAAACGGGAAACCCAACGGTCTAATCTATATAAAAAACGAGAAACGAAAATGAACCAAATCAACAAACGACAACTACTGAACATCAGATTCCTGACTTAGGACAGGTGCAAACAATTGCAGCGGGTTTAAACGTTTTAATAGGTACCAACCTTCACCCTTATCTGAAACAATAGTGTAAAATCACAACATAGAAAGACACACTATAAAATATCAATTGAAATGGCTTAACTCAATCAAATGACATATTAACACATGCGAACATAAGTGAACATAAGGGGTGAATAATTAAAGTAACAGTTTTATACCGCGGTGAAATGTTAAACAATTTCAGAAAAACAGCAATAACCTTGAACAAAATAAGCCATTTACAATAATATACACAGGTAAATGAACATAATTTTGTTGTTAGGTATACAGTTTAAATGGAGAAAGGAAATATTTTTACAAAATAAATAATTTTGATGTTCATAGTACGACGAAGTGAAAAGTAAAATCACAAAAAAATACTGAACTCCGAGGAAAATTTATAGTAATACCAAACACTAATCAAAACTGGTATATAGTACCAAATAGTATCAACAGGTCAAATTAACAAGAAAGTAAGTACTGTTTTTTTTTTGGGGTACAGTCTGTTACGGTTAATCACCATTTTATATAAAAATAAAAAAAGTGGTGTTTGGTCACCGTAAAACCTTTAATAATGAGTGCATCCCACATGCATATATTGCTTTCAAATGGTGGAAGAACATCGGTTTACAAACAAATGCATACTAAGAGATTACTAATGCCCTACTGTAATTTTATACGTGTGTAGAAGTAGAATTACCTATCAATGTTAAAATACAAATGTACAAGTACCACTCTCTGATACTTTGCATGCCAAAGACACTGTCCTTGTGAAAAATTTGATTATTATCATAATTAAAATAGTTAATCGTAACTTTATACTGGCAGACCATAACCTACAATTTTGCTTTCCTACTTTTTCTTTTGTTGTTTTATAAAGGTTTGCCAGATACACGAGTAATTGGACAATGTCATCATAATTTGACTGTTTTATGTGTACATTAGAGTTATTTGCCTCCTTTGTATTATGATTGCACACGGACAAGAATAAATGTAAAGCAGTTGGTTTTGAAACAAAAGATGAACCATGCAATTCAGTAAATAACCTAACTCCTATCTAGATGCTCATACATATCTACAAAAAGAACGGGTCTTTTCTGCAATATAATACCACATCTCACCTCTCATATTCGTTAAAACAAATTCGGCTATGTTAAACACTATTTCATTTTTAAAAATGGTCTTTGACATAGAAATATTTATGTCTCCTATGTCCATAATGGCCTTTTAATTTAGATTAAACATGTATTTACTATCATGATGTCCTTGAAAAAGGATTGCTACTTACAATGCGGATATTGAATAATGGGTTATTTGTGATGATGTTGAAATTATCTTTTCGAACATTTGATGGATACCCTCATGATTTCATTAACAGTTCCAAGATATATGATTGTGTCGCAGATGACTAGGATATATTTCACTGGTTGTAAATGCAGTCCACGTAATTCTGTATTTTGACATCTCCAGATTTTTTCTTAGCATACGGAACGCGATTGTTAGCACTGGTGGAGCAGGAAGTTAAACCCGTTTCGGACCATTTGAGTTGTAGCCCCTTTATTACATTATAAGGTTCAAATTGATCAATCCTAAGTATTTATTTAGTGTTTTGCGGACTATAATGTCTTTAATCAAGGTGTTGTCTCCTTTTAGATCGAAAATGTACTAGTGTTGTATGTCTTCAGGAATAATATGTTGCTATTTTGTGTTAAAGACCATGTGCGTTAATTTATACTCATATGTACAGGAATGATATTTGACAAGTGTAAATAAAGAAAGCTTTTCCGCACATTTGAAACTTTGCAAAATTGTTTTAATTTGAAGTCGATCTGTAATAATCGGATATTCCCTCATACGACAGGTGACTTCGTTACACTAAAGTGATTAAAATACGTGTATCGCAATTTTTTTTTTATGAAAATAGCCATCTGACAATCTGCTGCCCAGTCTTTCTCTTTATTTGTCATCAAAGGTAACAAATGTAGAATTTAAATTCATTTTGTTCATGCAGTTTTGTCTTTTTTTTACTTTATCTTTTTCGATGTACACCAAATTACATTAGAAAAAAGGTTTAATTGTCTTTGTTTTTTGGACCAACTTGAAAACTGGGCCCATAATCAAAAATCTAAATACATGTTTAGATTCAGCATATCAAAGAACCCTAAGAATTCAATTTTGTTAAAATCAAACTAAGTTTAATTATGGACCCTTTGGACCTTAATGTAGACCAATTTGAAAACAGGACCAAAATTAAGAATCTACATACACGGTTAGATTCAGCATATCAAAGAACCCCATATATTCAATTTTGTTGAAATCAAACAAAGTTAAATTTTGGACCCCGATTTGGACCAACTTGAAAACTGGGCCCATAATCAAAATCTAAATACATGTTTAGATTCAGCATATCAAAGAACCCTAAGAATTCAATTTTGTTAAAATCAAACTAAGTTTAATTTTGGACCCTTTGGACCTTAATGTAGACCAATTTGAAAACGGGACCAAAAATTAAGAATCTAAGTACACGGTTAGATTCGGCATATCAAAGAACCCCAATAATTCAATTTTGATGAAATCAAACAAAGTTTAATTTTGGACCCTTTGGACCTCAATGTGGACCAATTTAAAACAGGGCCCAAAATCCAAAAACTTAATACACGGTTAGATTCAGCATATTAAAGAACCCCAAGAATTCAAGAAAAAACCCATTGAAATTGGTCAAGAAATAAGCAATTTATACAAAGTATCTTCTTTTGCACAATACTGTGCAATTGAATATTTCTTGCAACTGCGCAATACTGTGCAATTGAATATTTCTTGCTATTGTGCAATACTGTACAATTGACAATTTCTTGCTATTGTGCAATATTGTGCTATTGGATATTTCTTGCTATTGCGCAATACTGTGCAATTGAAGATTTCTTGCTATTGCGCAATACTGTGCAATTGAAAATTTCTTGCTATTGCACAATACTTATTATATAATAATTTACACATCCTGTATCTCCTGCCATATCATTATTATTTGCTTTTAAATATAAATCAGAAATAACCAACTTAAAATGGAAAATTTTTTTGAACATCCTTATGATTCATCACCCCCAAACTCAATCCCAGCCTTCCCTTTGAGGTATGGTACCTTGCAGTACAATTTCAGAGAGATCCATACACTTGAAGACAAGTTATTGTCTGGAAACTAGAAAAATGCTTATTTTTGGCCCCTTTTTGGCCCCTAATTCCTAAACGTTTAGGCAATTACCCCCAAACTCAATTCCAGCTTTCCTTTGTGATATGGAACCTTGTAGTACAATTTCAGAAAGATCCATAAACTTACACACAAGTTATTGTCCTGAAACTAGAAAATGCTTATTTTTGTCCCTTTTTGGCCCCTAATTCCTAAAATTTTGAGGCAATTACCCCAAAATCAATCCCAGCATTCCCTTTGTGATATGGAACCTTGTGGTACAATGTCAGAGAGATCCATACACTTACACACAAGTTATTGTCTGGAAGTTACAAAATGCTTATTTTTGGCCCTTTTGGCCCCTAATTCCTTAACTGTTGGTACCATAACCCCAAAATCAATCCCAACCTTCCTTTGTGGTACTGAACCTTATGGTAAAATTTCCTAGAGATCCATTCACTTAAACTAAAGTTAGAGTGCGAAACCAATGTGTCTTCGGACGACGACGACGACGCCGGACGACGACGACGACGACGACGACGACGACGACGACGCCAACGTCATACCAATATACGACCACAAAATTTTTTCGGTCGTATAAAAGAAAACAAAACTTCCCTAGAAAATTTATCTTTTCGTTTTTTCATTACATCTACTCTTGTTAGTCAGTTCTACCCATTCGTTTCTTAAATGATATACACCAGGGTGCAAACACCCATGCATGAAACTGTGGCGTTTGCTCATGTCCTTATAAATCCCAATCGTCCAATAAAGAGACACTTTTCCACAGAGGTTTCTCTAAATAAATGTACTTAACAGGTTCAGTATGTCAATGACTTATCATCATGTCATTTCGTATTCTTGTTATAATGTGTATATATTTTTTAAATAATTTCTATTTCTAAGCCTGTACCAAGTCAGGGATATAACAGTTGTTATCCAGTCGTTTGATGTGTTTGAGCTTTTGATTTTGCCATTTGATTAGGGACTTTCCATTTTGAATTTTCCCCGACGTCCGGTATTATTGTGATTTTACTTTTTTCTAGGTAACCTGGTTAACAATGAAGCTAGCTTCCGAGTTAGATTTCATGACTTTGGTCAATCATCGGTGTCAAACAGAGACAAGTGTTTGGTACTTTTATCAATCATTTTCCATCTCTTTTTAATATAAACAAAAGGGATAAGTGCTTATCTTGTGTTCCTATTTCCCTATAATGTATGTGAATTTTACAAATCACATGTTATTAAGTAATCATTGTCGTACTCACTTTTCGATAATCTGTTATTTTATCAATATGTATTCAAAAGTATTTTGAAGTACAGCAATGAATATTGGATCGTGACAAGCGACCTATTTCAAATATACAGACAAAAATATTTAAATACATTTATGTAACATGGGTAATGTAATGTTATATTGTCATACAAATTTAAGCATCATGAACAAATTAATACAAAATATACTATTCATAGAACTTAGTCAGTTCAAGAAAGAGAGGGTATTCTTTATACCAGAAATAATATAGTCAGGAAACTGTCAGACAACCAGAAATTTGAACCTTTTACACAAGCTTCAAATTCTACATTATCTTAGTTGATTTAAATATCACATATCTACCCCCAGGAAAAGATTATCATAATCGGTATTTGGAAAAAACTTTCGGAATTTTGGGGTCCTCAATGCTCTTCCAAATTATTAATTGATTTTACCTTTTCATATTTTTATTCTAGAGACACTGATGAGACTTGTGGAGACGACACTGGCGTCTGGCGTACACAATTATTATCCTGTTACATGTATATATTTTGATGAGATTTCCACTCAGAATAATATTAACTGTTCTACACCAGGAATAGACTACCTTGGCTGTATTTGGCAAAATTGTCTTCTAAACTTTTTTATTTGAGTGTCACTGCTGAGTCTTTTTTTGTAGACGAAACGCAAATGTCTGGAGTATATTCTTTTTTTAATCTGGTTCTATGTTTATAATAATAATAATAAAGACGAAGAAGTTAGTAGTATATTTTGAAACGTTAAAGTGTCTTATCATGGCCAACAAGTTATGTGACAAGAGGTAATGAAGTCATAAAAAAGACTGACACAATAACCGGAACTGTTGAGGAGAGAAAAGGGGAATAAGGGACCCCCAAAAACTGTTTTTAACAAAAACACGAAGTTTATAGTTAATGAATACCAATGAATTACAAAATACACATGACTGCATCGCAATGTGAATTGATAGGAATGAAATATATCACGATGGGGATTAAAGCGTGAGATATTCCGAGATGTTTCCCTTTCATTTTGATTGAAAACAAACCATTTTTACTTTCCTTGTAAAACAAATTATTTTCTTTGTCATGAAATTTGTTATCAAACAATTTATCTACAATTAAACTATGACGCCAAAGAAAAAAAAAGATAAAAGTTCTGGGGTCTGACTGAAAGAAGTAACTAAACATCAACATCTTGTTAATATCATTATTCTGGAAAATAACATGAATCAACATTTGGATCACAACCTTCGTACAATTTCATGCCAGGATTGTCTAAATCACCATTATTTTTGTGATCTTTAGCATCAGGCTGATCAGACGGAGGACCTATATTTTTTACACATGCACATCGCGCTTGAGTCTCGCCTGGTCTAAAATACTGTCTTGGAACACCGACCCATTCTCTTTGAATTCCTCCACTGAAAAACAAAAATATTATTATTGAAAATTTGAACTTGACAACGGTATTATACAGGAATACATATAATTGCTGAGAAAACAATTTGTCAAAGTGACTTTGTTTGTAATTGTTTGGACATATAAGAGGAAGTTCTTAAAACAATTTCTTTTTATTGCATCTATTAATTTACAATTTGGAATTGTTAATAAAATGCTTCGCCGAGCGCAGCCTGATACGACCGCAGAGGTCGAACCCTGAACAGCTGGTGCAAGTTTGGACACAATATTCAAGCTTGATACTGTCTGAATTTGGATTGTGATCAAATTTTGACATAATATAGGTTTCTGACACAAAATAAATGTGGTGAAAGATCTTAAAAATTTGAAATGGGTTGAAATATTTGTATTAGTTTTCAATTGAAAATTTCTTGTTATTGCGCAATACTGTGAAATTGTGCAATATTGTGCTACTGCCCAATACTGTGCTATTGCGAAATACTGTGCAATTGAAGATTTCTTTCTATTGCGCAATACTATGCAATTGAAGATTTCTGAGCAATGGGCAGTATTGTGCTATTGCCCAATACTGTGCAATTGAAGATTTCTTGCTATTGCGCAATACTGTGCAATTGAAGATTTCTTGCTATTGCGCAATACTGTGCAATTGACGATTTCTTGCTATTGCGCAATATTGTGTAATTGAAGATTTCTTGCTATAGCGCAATACTATGCAATTGAAGATTTCTTGCTATTGTGCAATACTGTGCTATAGAGCAATACTATGCAATTGAAGATTTCCTGCTATTGCACAATACTATATATAATAATTTACACATCATGTTTGGTGTGTATCTCCTGCCATATCAGTATTTTTTGCTTTTATACAAAAATAAGAAATAATCAATGTAAAAATGGAAAATTTTAAGAAAAAAAACCCAAAATTTATGGAAAAAAATCCCCCAAAAAAATTTTTTAACCCCTTTAGTAATTACCCCAAACTCAATCCCAGCTTTCCTTTGTGGTATGGTACCTTGCAATACAATTTCAGAGATCCATTCACTTAAACACAAGTTATTGTCTGGAAACTAGAAAATGCTTGTTTTGGCCCCTTTTGGTCCCTAATTCATGCACGTTTAGGGCAATTACCCCAAACTCAATCCCAGCCTTCCCTTTGTGATATGGAACCTTGTGGTACAATTTCAGAATTCAGAAAGATCTATTCACTTACACACAAGTTATTGTCTGAAACTATAAAATGCTTATTATGGCCCTTTTGGCCCCTAATTCCTAAACTGTTGGGACCATAACCCCAAAAATCAATCCCAACCTTCCTTTTGTGGTTTCAAACCTTGTGTTTAAATTTCATAGATTTCTATTTACTTATACTAAAGTTGTTGTCCGGCAACCAAATGTCTACGGACGACGCTGACGTCGACGACGACGACGTGATACCAATATACGACCGCAAAATTTTTTGCGGTCGTATAAAAAAATTGGTGTTTCTCATGGTTTTTATTTAATTGGAAAAATAAGATGTTATTTGAATAATTTTATTTTTATAATTCACATGAATTTTATGTGAAAAAATGCATGTGTCTCTCACATGAGATTCACATCAAACTCACATGACCTGATTTCACGTGAGTTTCATTCACGTATAAGCTTGTTTGAGGTGAAATTCATGTGAGTTAAATTTTCCTTTGTATACATGCACCAAGTCAGAAGCTAATTGTCTAGTGGTTATAGTGTGTTGCTATCTACCATTGTTGCTTTTATTAAATGGTATACACTGAAGTCAGTCCGTTGAATATCCTTTTCAATTGTTTCATATTAAGTTATCTCTAGGCTTTTTGTTCATGTATTGGTTTTGCCCATTTAGTGACCTATGCATCATCGTAATTGATCTTAAAAGTGGATAATTGACAATCTTGCCACATCTCCTTTTCTTATATTTTGGGATAAAACAGGACTTCATAAGTACCCAGACGACCAATATCACAATGTAACTACATAGACCGAGATTACTCTGACGACCAACGGTTATTTTGCCAGACAAGTTGGGGCCGTGTGTCTCTGACGTCCAACGGTTATTTTGCCAGACAAGTTGGGGTCGTGTGTCTCTGACGTCCAACGGCTATTTTGCCAGACAAGTTGAGGCGGTGGGTCTCTGACGTCCAACGGTTATTTTGTCAGACAAGCTGGGGCCATGGGTCTCTGACGTCCAACGGCTGTTTTGCAAGACATGCTGGGGCGGTAAGTCCCACAATCTAAGCTTGTCTGGCAAAACAGAAGTTGGACGTCAGAGTAACTACAGAACAGCAGAATTCCATTATAACGGGACTTAATGTGCTTTGAAGAATCGATAAGTTAAAATTATAATTAGGTGCTGTATCTCAAATTGTACAAGTATGGACTCATGCATAAAAATAAAACAAATATTTGAAATATCACGATCAGATTATTTGTCAAGTCGTTCAGCACTGTTCAGCAGTTTGTTAATGCGTTCGTATTTTGATTTATAAAAGGTAGATCGGCATGCATGTACAAAAGACACATAACAGAAATTTTTAAACATTTTTTTTTAATTTTTGTACGGTATTCATTAATTTATTAGTTAACACTTCATAATAATTTTATACAGCCTACCAAAGCCAACGGAACGTCTGTGCTAATAACTGTAAAGAAATTCATTTTCTTCACATAAAATACATTGCCATCATTTTCTCTGATTTAATGATTAATTTTATTCAAAAATTTCTTTGTTATAAGAATTCATTAACAACTGTTTTCCTGTTCCGAGAATTGCGATTATCATCACTAACTTCACTAACATTTCCCTATTCTGAAAATTGATTATCATCAAATTCCATGGTTCTGATGAGTCGTTAACATTAAATGTTCAGAGAAATTCAAAAATATTAACATCAATATTGATGGTTTTTAGTATGGTCCATGTTGGTCAATCTTTAGTTTTCTACATATATGTTTTGTTTTGTATAATATTATTTGTCTTTTGATTGTTTTTTTTACATGACATTGCAATATAAAAATAAGAAGATGTGGTATCATTACTAATGAGACTACTCTCCACTTGAGACCAATTGACATAAACATTAAAAACTATAGGCAACCTTACGGCCAAATGAGCAAACCTCATACCGCATAGTCGGATTGTTTTCGACTTATGCGTTCTAATATCCTATTGGGATATTTTGCCTCTCTCTTTTAAATGTCAGAAGTTTAAACCATCAAATAGCTTATTGTTAATACAAACCTAAAATTAGAACACCACAATGTCTTCCCTTGACCTGATTTAAACTGAGAATTACATGGCGGAAACATTACAATGTCTGCTTTTTTCTCCTCCTCTGCTTTGTTAGCAAAAACCAGCTTACGATCAAATTCTAACTTCGCTTCTGAAGGGTTACCATGCTCGTCAAAATATTTTCCAAGTAAGTAGCCTGGAAATAAAAGATTTAACATAGACTACAAAATTTCCCTTGATTATTTATGTTTACGTCTAAGGGGCACAAAAAAGGCCAAACCAATGCAAAAATCATTCATATAAGTGATATATCACCAAATCATGTCTTCAAAATGTAATTTAAAGTTCAGTCGACAATATAGCGACGTTTACATCAATAGAGATCAAAGTGTTCAACACCGTATTGAGCGGGAAAATTTTCAAACTATTGTTGATTTTTAAAATCATTTGATTCCGAAATTGACATGAAAGGAGCTAATCAAAGTTATAGCCAAGCGCTATGTAAACCACCAACAATCAAGACCAGAAGGACATTTTAACAGAGACATGCAAAGTTCACGTAATGAACACAGTCGCGCTGAAAATGGGAGTCAGCGTGACATGCACAATAACACCTATACTGGAAGACGAAACGACTACACCAACGACACCACACGAGAACACAGAGACAGAAATGGTGAACAGCAGAGGCACACGACACAGTTTAGATGGTAGATATCAGTCGGGTTTTGGAATGTGAATAATTAGAATAAAAACACTTTTACTGAAAATAATAAAACTTAGAACTGATTGTATAAACATGTTGAATTTATATATTGTAGGTGTATGTGAACACATTTAAAGTATGGTGACGTTTAACATGTATATAGTTATAAATGGATTGGTCAAAATAGAAAACATTTACATGAAAAAGCCAAGACTGGTTCTGGTGGGGTAGGATTATTTGTTAAAAAATCTGATTACGAAACGTTTGATATTGGAGTGTTAGACACATCCTTTGAGGGTATCTTGTGTGTCTCTTTCAAACATAAACATTCAAACTTTAAATTTAATGTATGTGTAGCGTATTTGCCTCCAGAAAACTCAACACGACATGTTGATAAAGATGTATTTTTTGATATACTAATTACACAGGTGTATGAGCATCAAAATTCTGGTCCCTTTTTTATTTGTGGAGATTTTAATAGTAGATGTGGAGATGTAAACGATTATATTGTTGGTGTCGATGATCTATGTCCAAGAGATGTAGTTGATTTTAAATGTAATTCTTATTGTTACACATTTATTGATTTTTTAATAAGCGTGAACTGTTGTATACTTAACGGTAGAAACTTTGTTAACAATGATTATACATGTGTATCAACAAAAGGCTGTTCAGTGGTAGGCTTTTGTATTGTACTATATGATTATTTACATCTATTTGGCAATTTTGCAGTGATAAGAGCTAATGACCTGGTGACCCTGGCGGGTTATGATTTATCAAGTGTAGATTTAAAGTTGATCTCTGATCATTCATTGATTAAATGGAATTTTGATCTGAGCTCTTTTGTTTCGGTAGAATTGCTTAAAAAAGAAGAATCAGAACTGTCTAGTTTTAATAAATATGATTGTAAAAACATACCAATCGATTTTATGAATACAAATTATATATATTTAGAAATTAAATCTGTTATTGACAAGTTTGATATGATTGAACAAGAGCAAAGCTGTGTAAATGAAATATTTTCATCGGTTTGTAAAACTGTAGAAGGTGAAATGATTGACAAACTAACATGTAAAACTGTATGTGTAGGTGGTAGTCGTACAAACAAAAAACATAGAATTAAAAAACAACCTTGGTGGAATGATGATATGTGCAAGGCCGAAAAAACGTGGAATAAATTTAATAATAGTTCACGTGCTTTTGAATTCAAGGCGATTTATATTCAGAAGAGAAAACATTTTGACAGAGAGGTTAAAAAATGTAAGCGAAAATATTGGTTTAGTATGCAGCAGGAACTGTTGTTGGAATCAAAAAGAAACCAACAGCAGTTCTGGAGAAAAATGGTAAAATTGGGGTAGCGGAAAACCGGAAGTCAGTAATTCCTATTGAGGTTATAGACCAAGATGGGAATGTTAATTCAAAACTGACAGATGTTTTAGATAAATGGAAGTCGGAATATAGTAATTATTATATCAAAAGATTTCAAGCAAATTTTCTGAAACGCAAAATCATGTTTCTACTAAAAACACTTTTAATGACTTTTTATTGACGAAACCCATTTCGTTTGTTGAAACAGCTTATGGCATTGAAAAAGCAAAGAAAGGCAAATCTGCTGGATTTGATAATTTACCGGTTGAAGTTTTACAAAAAAATTGCTCAACTTTGTTTTGTACCATTTATTTGATTTTTGTTTTAGGTTCCAAAAAACGCCAGATTTATGGAACAAAATTATTGCCAATCCCATACCTAAAATAAACATGACAGTTCCGCGCGACACCTTGTCTTACTGAGGAATTGCATTAGCTTGTGTTTCGTATAAGCTTTATTGTAATATTTTAAACGAAAGGCTAACGCAATGGGTAGATGACAATAACATATTAGTCGACGAACAAAATTGTTTCCTTCAAAATAGAAGCACTATAGATCAATTATCTTCTCTTCCAAAAAAATAATTGATGGCAGAAAAAAGCTTCGTAAATCTACTTTTTGTGCGTTTATTGATTTTAAGAAGGCATATGATACCATAAATAGAAATATACTATGGTCCAAGTTGAATGTGATAGGTGTTGCAGAAATTTTTTGTGCTGCTATACAGTCTATTTAATCAAATGTATTATGTTCAGTACGATTAAACAGCCATTTATCAGAATGGTTTAATGTCAACAGTGGTCTTAAACAAGGATGTCAATTATCACCTATGCTATTTAATACCTACATGTATATAAATGACCTAGTTTCGTTCTTGAAATCATACGAGTGTGGTATTGATATTAATGATGAAAAAGTTTGTATTTTACTTTATACTGATAATGTGGTTATACTAGCAAACGATGAAAAAGAATTATAAACTCTGTTAAATGCATTAGATATATGGTATGGAGATAATTGTATGACTATTAATTCCAAAAAGTGTAATATTGTGCATTTTAGAACACCTTCTGTTAATAAGTCACATGTTGAATTTAAATGTGGGAATGATATCATTGAATATTCTACTACTTATACATATTTAGGTTTAGTTTTAAGTGAATTTTTAGATTATAATGTAACTGCTAAAGCTGTTGCAGCTTCTGCAAATAGAGCACTTGGCCTTGTTATAGCTAAGTGCAAAATCTTATGTGGTGTTACTCATAATGTCTTTTCAAAATGATATGAGAGTTTGGTGCTTCCAATTGTTGAATATGGTACTGGTTTTGGGGGTTGCCAAAAATTTTCTTTTATTAATGCCATACATAATAGAGCTTGCAGATTTTTTCTTGGAGTTGGTAAATATACTCCAAATGCTGCAGTTGCAGGGGATATTGGGTGGATACCTATCTTTCAAAAACAATGGCAATGCTGAATTCGACTGTGGTGCCGTTTGAACAATATGAGTTCTAATCAGTTAAACAGAAAAGTTTTCATATGGGCAGACATTATGAGTAAAAATATAAGTGTATAAAAACTGGCATTCTTATGTAAGGAAAACATTTTCTGAGTGCAATGCAGAACATTTGTGTATTATTACAGAAAATGGTTATAGTACCTCAGTTGTCAATACTATTATGTCTAAAATGTTTAGTAAATATGTTGAACAGTGGCAATGCAATTTACAGTCAGAAAAAGCTTTATCTGGTAAAGGTCGTAACAAACTTCGAACATATAATTTATTTAAGAACAGTTTTGAAACGGAAATTTATTGTACAATTCCAATGTCATTTTCGCAATGAGTTCTTTTGCCAAATTTCGATGTGGTGTAGTACCACTAAGAATCGAAACGAGGAGATTTGAAAAATTACTTTTAGAGGATCGAGTCTGTGATAATTGTAAGGATGTTTTAGAAGATGAAGCTCATGTTATATTTGATCATGTCCTTTATATGACGATTTTAGAAAAAAAATTATTTGATAAAGCAACACATTTTAATAGTGATTTTATGTCTTTTGATGATAAACAGAAATAAGTGTTTTTATTTACAGATATTAATATGATTTCGTAGCTGTGTCAAAGCCTGTTATCTTATTTTAGATAGACGGAGAAATGTTTTATACTGTAAATAATGTTCTCTTGAATATGTTTTATAATAGACGAATTCTTTATAATGTTTTTAATGTTATAGTCTCTTATAATTCTGTACAGAATGGCTCTCTTTTTATATCTATATATTTTTACACTAAATGTAATGTTGTATTATATATTATTGAGAGATAAGACTTAAATAAAATATTGAAATGAATGAAATATATAATGACTATGAAATAAAACAGTAATGGGATGGGACACAGGGAAGGCCTAATTTTGACTGTCAAAGAACCGAATTATAAGATGAAAAGTAGTCTCAGCATCAGCCATGCCGATCTCTTGGTGTAGATGAGAAGTAGTCTCAGCATCGGCCAAATCAATTAACAATTATAGGTCAAAGTATGGCCTTTAACACGGAGCCTTAGCTCACACCGAACAGCAAGCTATAAAGGGCCCCTAAATAACTAGTGTAAAACCATTCAAACAGGAAAACCAACGGTCTTAACAAATATGAACCTCATGTAGCATTCCACTGTTACTGATTTAAGAAGTAACTTCAACTACATGTTTTGATATGATTTTGTTGTTACAAATGGATGCTCAATATTTTCATTTTTATTTCTTTTTACAAATTCTTATTTTCATTTTGAATGATAAATGTTTAAGTCATTTTAACCAGAGCCGGCAAAATAGCCACTGCGATAATTGAATGGCTGATTTCCGTGTATACGATATAAACATGAGAAGATGTGGTATGATTGCCCTTGAGACAACTCCCTACCAGAGACCGAATGACGTAGAATTCAGCAACTATAGGTCCCCTTAGGCCTTCAGCATTGAGCAAACCTCGTACCACTTAGCAAGCTATAACAGATGGATGTTTCGGTAATACTAGTAATCTAATCAGGTATGCATTCATTCGTATGCTTGATAACTACAAGTTTGGTATCCAAAGATATAAAATGATTTAGTGTAGATAAACCAAGACGTGAAAGTCTGCCAAAGAAGACGTGTGTTGTTGCATGCCCGTCTCTAATAAATTTAAGCATAAATAGCAAAATCCTTGTGTTTTGTATGATAATTCCAATAATCAGTCTTATCGAAAATAGAAAAAAGAATAAGTTCACAATTTCTTGACATAAGTGTAATTTTGTCCAACTATTTTCCAGGAGAAACGGATAAATACAGTTATGCAAGCAGAAATTAGTATGCCCATGTCTGGGTATGGAAAACCCCAAAAATCCATTTGATCTACCATCGAATAGCTTATTGTTAATACAAACCTGAAATTAGAACACCACAATGTCTTCCTTTGCCTGCTTTAAACTGAGAATTACACGGCGGAAACATTACAATATCTGCTTTTTCTCCTCCTCTGCTTTGTTAGCAAGAACCAGCTTACTATCAAATTCTAATTTCGCTTCTGAAGGGTTACCATGCTCGTCAAAATATTTTCCAAGTAAGTAGCCTGGAAATAAAAGATTTAACGTAGACTACAAAATGTCCCTTGATTATTTATGTTTAGGCCTAAGGGGCATAAAAAGGCAAAACCAATACGGAGATTATTCATATAGATGATATATTATGACAATGAAAAAACAGCAATGGGATAGAACACAGGGAAGGGCTAATTTTGACCGTCAAAGGAAACATAATTATAAGAAGAGAAGTAGTCTCAGCATCGGTCATGTCGGTCTCTTGATGTCAGAAAAGTTGGGGTTTTTTCGCGAGAGGAAAATGGCAACCTCCGAAAGGGCTTGCAAATTTTGCATCCTCTATAACTAAACAAGCCCCTGATAGATGTGTGGCGGAAGTGTGTCATTCTCTCAGACTGAAAAATGTTTATCTATATAATATATAGGTTTTCTTCTAAGGATGTTTCGTTCTGCACAATCTACTTCAATGATATGATGTCAAGAAGCAGAAACGTAATCTGTGAATTTGTCATTAATGTCTAACAGAAGATTCTTTAATATGAAATAATGAAAAGGTAACATCGTTCCTAAATGGCTTGAATGTACTTTCCATAATATATTTAATATAATCCTAAACCAGTTACAAATGTAGTGCCTCATTGACCTAATCTTTAAAAAACAAAGTCGGTGAAGTTACAAATGTAATTTATTTGGTATTCCAGCAAAAATAGTAAAAAATAGTAAATCTTATATTGCACCACAGCTGACAACTCTTGTAAATTTGTCAATTAAAAATAACTGTTTCCCTGATCAACTTAAAGAAGCCCAAGTGACACCCCTTCATAAAAAGAGTGACCCGTTATTAAAAACAAACTATAGACCCGTTAGTGTCTTACCCATATTTTCTAAAATCTTTGAAAAAATATATGAAATTCAACTAACTGAATACGTTGATAAAATATTTAATCCTTTTTTGTGTGCATTTAGACGTGGACATGGATGTCAGACTACACTTCTCAGAGTGTTAGAAGATTGGCGAGAAGCTCTTGATAAAACCATTACATTGCAGCGGTATTAATGGATCTTTCTAAGGCTTTTGACTGCCACAAACTAGGTACCCTAAGGAACATTCAGTTAAAGTTTGAAATGTTTGGCCCAGTTGTTTCAGAGAAGAAGATTTTGAAAAGTAATAGACTTGCACGAAAAATGTAAAATATGTCTTTAAAGGCAATAACTCCTTAAGGGTCAATTGACAATTTTGGTCATTTTACTTTTTGCAGATCTTACTTTGCTGAACATTTTGCTGATTACAGTTCGGATATAATTTATGAACTAGATACCCTAAGGAACATTCAGTTAAAGTTTGCAGGTATTTGGCCCAGTAGTTTCAGAGAGAAGATTCTGAAATAGTTTACGACGACGACGACAATAGACGACGATGACGACGACGACAGACGACGAACGCCAAGTGATGGCATAAACTCACATGGGGCCCTTCGGAACCGATGAGCTACATTTTAACGGATCGATTCGAGACCGCTTTTTCCGATTTCCGTGTTTTCAGGTCACACCGCGTACCGCGGATTTAACTCCAAATTCCTCCAAAGATTCTCTCCCAACACCGCGTGGCTGTTAATTGGTTTATTGCCCATCGGATGTACTAAAATTAACGACGCGTGACAACATAATTGGATTAGCCAGATCATTTACCTATGTACATTTAATCGATCTTGATTGCACATGTGTGCTTTAAAATCATGGTATTAAAATTTAAACAAATGTTTTCCTTTCTTTGACAGATAAAGATGATACATTATCATTCAGAATAAGATAATTATTCTCTTATATGTTTTTGTCCCATGCCATTGTCATTTGAAATAAAACGTATAAACGAAAAATATGAAGAAAAACTTGCTATTTTGTATTTCTATTACAGTCCGGTCAGGTTATACTTTGCGTTCTTTCAACAAAGACGGTTTTGCCACAATTAGAATCTTTTATGACTTACTCAATTAGCAATATCCGGTACATTAATTGTTCATTATATAAAATCAACTGGCTTAAAAAGTGTTGTTTTACGGTAACTCGTCCAATCTAAGCCACAGAGTTGATTTATGGGATCAACAAGTAAACTCAATTTATTTTGCAATGTAAAATATTATGTTTCACTACCTCGGTACATTAATACCGACTTGAATTATTTAAATTACGAGAAGAAACTGTAAAGTGACACCTATGTTGAACAAAGGGAATAACTTGCAGTGATTTTGTTAGCGCTCCGTCATTTTCATATTTTACAAAACGGTTTTAAAATGACGAAAGTATTTCATATCAATTTCGTCATCTAAATTTGGAAAGTGTAAAATATTTTCGCATTAAAAATTCTATAAATTTACATGTCTTCATGTTTTGACAAGTTTATGACAGTGTCAACGTATATTTGTTCCGCCTAACAGAAGTTCCACTGGACACTTTGTTATAAACAATGTCATAATATCTATTCCTGTTGGAACAAATATTCTATACCATTTATGTTAGGAACATATACTGTAATATTTATTCCTGTGGAAATAATATTCCAGAATATTTTTTCCTTTTGGAACTTTGCCTCACAATATCTTGCTACATAAATTATCAGCATATGGTGTATCCCCCATGCAGTTGTTCTTTTAAAGTCCTATTTATCTAATCGTAAACAACAAATTAAAGTCAACAATGTTCTGAGTGGTTGGGCTGACATCCATAAAGGCGTACCACAGGGTTCTATACTAGGGTCATTGTTTAACATATTTATAAATGATATTTTTCTTTTGTTATTCCCAATTTCCATTCTCAATTTATTTTATTAGAAATAAGTTCGAATATATCTTATTTTGTAAAACTGATAATATTCAGATGCCTGATAATATAAAGATCTTTATAAATGATATTTTTCTTTTTGTTAACCAATTGGTGATCTGAGATTTATCAATGCATCGTTGGACACGATAACATGGTTATTTAAACTACTTACAATACCTTCTAATTAAGAAAAGGCTTTAATTTTGAAAAGAAATTAACACAATAGTTTAAGTTATAGATACAATGGATAAGCGTAGATTCATGAAAAACAAACCATTCGCCCTCCGGGCTCATGGTTTCTTTTCAGAATCACCTTTTATCATATAACTGTCTAAAGAATGAGTTAATGCAGCTGTGGAAGTCTTTCTGTTGTGGCTGAAATGTATTATTATCTAAAGTAACGACAACAAATCGTAAAAAGAAAATGCTGTAAATATTAAGCATAACGAATGAAAATGGTAGTTTATATAACTATGCAGATGACAATACTTTGTCTTTCTGTACTCCAGATTTTGATTTATTAATTTCAACTTTGGAATCTGAGACAACAATACTTATTGAGTGGTTCCGGGTGAATAAAATGCAAGCAAACCCCGACAAGTTTCAAGTTTTGGGTTGGCAAAAGACCTTTGAACAAAACCCATCTATACATATTCAAAACTCGAACCTTACATGTGAAAAACAGCAAAATTATTAGGCATTGAAATTGACTATCAGTTAAATTTTGATGTTCATGTCAGCTCAATCTGTAGGAGGGCATCACAGCAATTAAATGTTTTAAAACGTTTGGGCTAAGTTTTGATAGACTTAGTAAACTTACTATTTTCATATTTTTATTCTTAGTAATTTTAGTTTTGCCCTTTGGCATGGCATTTTGCACTGAGAAAAATTTCAAAAAATTAGACAAGGTGCAGGAAAGAGCACTCTTTTGTATATGAGGATCTTACCAGCTCCTACGAGGACCTCTCACTTAAAGCTAAGGTGCCCTTCTTGCAAATCAGACGGATAAGAACAATGGCTCTAGAAACTTTTAAGATTATAAAAAATATAGCTCCTGTGTGCTTACAAAATTTGGTGAGTGTCAAAAAATCTAAGTATTCTTTCAGGTATGTAAATATTCTGGATGTTCCACAGGTAAAGTCAACCCGTTACGGTAAAAAATCTTTCAAATCTGCTGCCGCTACTTTATGGAACAGCCTTCAAAACTATTTCAGGACTGAAAATAGTTTTTCACATTTTAAAAGTCTTGTTCAGTCTTGGAACGGTTTGGAATGTTGCTGTTCTGCTTGCAGATAATTCTTGAGATGTTTATTATTTATGTTGCTTTTGGTTGCTCTGGTCTAGCATGTTTTATTTCATTTAAATTTGTTGCTTAATTTTTATTGCATGTTATGTATGTGAGATTTAACTTTGTATTACAGGTTGTTTTATATGTCAAATTAGACTGTTTGTATGTTATGTATATGTTTTTATATTCGGTCAAAAGCTACTTGGAGCTTGTGTTGTGTCTTTAACTTATGCCGAATCCAGGGATCACTACAACCTATTTAAGCGTGGAGGTGCGCCACTCTTAAATTTCAAGCGCCATGTTAAAATTCCCAGCGCCAGGCTTATTTTATTGTCCGCCACACTTGAAAATTCAATAGATTGAAGTTAAATTTCAGATCACCCTAATCCAATTATCATGTCAGTGGCAATTAAGAAATCTATTTGTTAATTGGTGTGAACATTGCCTCAAGGGATGTACACTGACAGCTAATTACATTATTTACATGGTCTCGCGTGGTTGAACAAGGTAACACTAACAACCAATGAACGATCATAACCCAGTTTCTTCAATTTGAAAAGTAAAAATTGTTTGCAAACTACGGGTATTTTATAAATGCAATTGTTTGACTGTACCTTAAATAGAATGTTTATATCCTTACTAGATTATTAAAAGCAGTAATCCTGAAAACAAATGAATTCCCTAACCACATGTTTCTTTTGTTGACAACCATTTCACATATTTGATGAGAAAAAAATGTCCAGTAGAAGAAACAATGCAATTTGGTTGAATTCTATATCAAGTGTAATCTGCGTTAAAGATTAACAAAGTGTGATGACGACGACGACGCTGTCGTGGACGACAACACAGACGACGAAAACGAATGACGACGACGAGACGGACGACGAAGACCAATGACGATCGAAGTATTGTTAGTTATCGTTACACCTTCGATGTCAGATTACCAAAACAATCTACAGATTACCGCTATTGCCCAACAGATCAATTAAAAGACTTTTGAAATGACCATGATGACTCTGACACAAACTAAATTCAAGAAAAGTTGTCCCTACGAAATGATTTCTCATGTTGTTTCTGTCAGTTGAAAAATATGGCAAATAGATGCAAAACCACATCAAAGAATGTTAGTTAATGTTCCACTTTTTCTCGTCGAGAGGTACAGGACCAACTCTTTTCCAACTAAAAACTCTGATTGTTCTTTACTGGGAACCCATACACTGTTTCATTCTAATCGAGTGGCATGAATGAGGCAAACATATGGCATGGAACTCCATTGAAAACTATAGGAAATAATGTCATAAAAGTAAGCAATGCGGGTCTAGTTTGTAATGTAAACACCGTTTTCAAGACGGTAAAATGTGTTTTAAGTAACATGTACTAGAGCAAATGGATACCACGAGATCTCATGCACATAAAAAGACCAAACAAAACAAACAAAACTGATGTATTTATTTTAAGCATTTTACTATTTATTCTATAACAAACCTCAACTTTGGAAGTGAGGTTTTGGAAAGCATGAGTGTATTCAGAAAAAAGGTCAAATATCATCTGTCGATTATCATGATTATTTTACATGTCTTATATGAATCTTAAGCATCGCCATTAAAAATACGTTCTTCATATATAATAACCTTTAAATGTATAGTCCTTCATGTAAAACTGTAACCAATGATTGACGCTGTGTATCTGACTTAATGTGAAGCCGCTTATATCCTCTATCAAACCTTTGTCGTTGAATTCACCTGTCACGTATCCTCGTGTTCCATCTCTACCTAAAAATTAAATTTTATACAAAACGTGAGAAGAATTTAAGATATTATATTTTTGAAAACTTTTATAACGAAGTGAATAACTTAAATTTTCGTCCAATGTAATATAAGCCCATTGACCAGTTTAATATAAGAACGTGCGTTTTCGATTGTATAAACTACAAAATGATGTTAGCAATCTTCGCACATGCCACGTGATCATAAATCAAGAACTTGTGCTCCATACCACAGAAGGAATTTACACAAAGAAGAGGCCGACATGGTTTGTTTGCATATTTCATTTTTTGTATTTAACACTGCAACCTTTTTCAACTGCAAGATTAACATATATATGTGAAGTTTTCAAGTACTAGACTTCAGTTAAAACTACAAAAACTAATACTTTGTGAATGTGATGTATGCACCGGTCTTTGTTGGGGACATGTGCTGATTTTAAAATATGGATTAAGATATCGATGTCTTCTAGGTTTTTGTGTCGTTTTGTATGTGAAAACATTTTATTAATTAAATTCAACTTAACTAATACATACAATTTGAGATGAACATATTAGTACAAATGAATGATAAAAGGATCTGGAAACAAGCTCTTAACTTATATTAATCTGCTTCCTAAATTTTCTGTTACTGTCTCATCGTTTTTATTCGTTTTGGAAGAAGATTTATTATTTCATTGTGAAAAGAGCAGTAAAATTTACAGATACATTGTACTGGTAATTTCTAAACCACGTGTCCTTTTTACATAAAACGATATAATATTTTAGGAACCACCCAGACATTTGGTCAACCTCCACCACTTATTTTTGGTGCATTTAAAGACCTCTATTCTATTAAAATCATCTCTCTGGTAGAATTGGGTTAATTCAAATTGAATGCTTATCAGTGCTACGTTATATATTGTAAATTTCACCCTGAAATGCTACCTCTGCAACTCCGGGTCATTCGTTCTGCTTTGAAGCTAATCCCCCTCCCCTTTCGTACGCTTACTGTTACAGTAGAGAACCTAGCCGATAGAAGCTCTGACCACTTTGGAAGTTTTCCATTTACTTGACTGGCTCGTATTTGAAATAGAATACTCGATTTTTGCATAATAATCATGTAATATATATGATACAGTGTATGAACATGTATTGTGTTCTGGTGGTCTTCCATCTGCCAAGAGGTCAAACTAGAGGTTCTAGTGAAAGCAAAATAATGTTGCCACACAATAAGCAGAAAATCATTTTATCTTAAACACTGTTAAACATGTTGATAGGTCTTATAGTGTTTTGCATCACAAATGTGATGCTTTAAAAAGATCTTTGTGATTGTGTGCATGTGTTTTCCCCCAGTGTCATCTAACAAAATGCCTGGCATTCAAAATGTTACTATCGGTGGAAATTCTAATTAAATGACAATATATGTGTTTACACCAGAACCATAATAAGTATACAAAGAACGATAATTCTTTATCAAAATTTTACCTGTATGAAAAACATCTAGTTTTATACTATATAAAAGACAAACGTCAGAAAATCACAATCCATGTCACATACATCATAAATTAACTTTGGAAATGCATGATTAGTCATGTAAAAGATTGAAGTAATAAGAAAGTCAACCAAATTTTAAAATATTACTGATTTTTAACAAGATTTGGGTTTGAACCTTGAAATACAATTATAACAATAACAGCTAGGATGAAATTTGAAAAAGGCAGGACAGGAGTTTTGAGTAAAAAAAGGCAGGATGAGCAACTTGGCAAAAAAAAAAAAAAAGGCGGGATGACAATTTATGTAAAAAATTCAGGATAAACTAATAAAAAAAAAAAAAAAAGGCAGGACCGAATAGAGTGAAAAATAAAATGCAGGACAAAGATTACAACTAAAAAAAAAATGCAGGACAAAATATTTCATCTTAGCCCCCTAAAAATCAAATGGCGGCTCCCTTAATGTTCATACCAGCGAAGAATTCGTAGCCTCCACCTGGCCCATAATGTTTCTTTCCTTTAGTTACATCAAATACGTGTCCCAAGACAGCGAGGTACACAGGTGATCCATTTTCTCCTTTGTATTTACTCAATTCCTCTTTTGTATACACTTTTCCCGATTTCATCCGTTTGACATCCGAAATACTTATAAGACTGTTCCTAATGGAATCGGGAATAACATCTATAATCTTCTGACGATATGGTTTGAAGATATCAACTGTAAAAATAACTGCAAACGCTGCTACAAGGATTGCTACTAATGTAAACAAACGACTAACCAAACTCATCCTGGTTCAATAATTAGAACATGAAAAATTGTTCTTTTTCACCTGTACGAATTCTTTATGATGTTGACGGAATGCACACACTATTGGAATTTTAGACTATAGTATTTAAAGATCTCCAGATCACTTCTGTATGACAGATGTTTCAAGAAGAATTTTTCTCACCAGTTTTAGTGTCTAGTTAGCGGGCGCTGCCATGTTGTAAGAAAGTAAACGTTAAAACTAACACGGAGAATTCACTTTTTTCCGAACATTTCTTTTTTATTTTTTTTTTTTTTTTTAATTTTCATTGATTTTTGAGAACTGATATTTCTAACCTGCACTAGAATTTTAGACACAGCTTTTATGTAGATACATTTGAGAGATACAAAATATAAATGACTTTAAAAATGAAAAGGGGAGGGCAATCCAGTAAAAAGGCAACAGTATTAGTATACCGCTGTTTAAAAGTCATTAATCGATTGAGAGAAAACAAATCCGGGTTACAAACTAAAACCGATATAAGAGGAAAACAACGGAACAACAGAAACACTGAAGTGCAACAAAAACAAACGCCAATGCAACATACATAGAAACGAACTATTTGATAACAACTGCTATATTCCTGACTTGGTAAAGGACATTTTAAAAAAAAAAAAATGGTTGGTTGAACCTGGTTTTATGGCTAGCCAAACTTCCCGCTTATAATTATTATATAAAAAAAACAGTACATGCGAAGCCGAGTGCATAAAACATTAAAAGCACGATCAGGAGAACAATTGCACGGTCTTAAATCAATTGCTTGTGTTCTAATTATTATAACATTACTTACTTTATAATTATGATATTTCATTTCATGACTAGGGCCGCTCTAAATAATTGATTAATATTCAAATTTTTAATGTATAACTAGATTTTCTTGTAAATTGGTATACGATCTTTATTCAAACAAACGCTTAATTATGTTAAAATCCAAATTTTATATTTACCATTAAGAAATTTTAACATGATTTTTTAATCCAACTATAAAAAAAAAAAACAGCAGACTTGGTTTTATTGATATAATAGATATATGAAGATGTGTTATGAGTACCAATGAGACAACTCTCCATCCAAGTCAATAATGTACTTGAACTAAAAGTGTTCTTTTCACCAGTAGAAGCAGGTTGTATAACAGCACGACGTTTCTCTTAAAGTAAGGAAGAATATATAATTGTATACATGATTGACTTTGACATTAAGAATAATCCTATTTACACCGAAAAATATAATTGCAGAGGATCTTATTTATTATATATTTCATTTTATTTCACCTGTTAATAAGTTTGGACTGTTACTTACCTCTACCGACTAAAAGAACATTCAATCAATGCTGAGACTTGATATGATCTCAAGAATGGATCCAAGGGTCCCTGGACCCCGTTAACTTATGATCATAAATATATTTTTTATAATATAAAATTGTGATCAGAATTCGTAGGGCTTAAAGAATAAAATTCATTTCTTATAACATAAGAAAATTTCTCAAACAGGTTGACAAATAACGATGTTATTCAATTATTGTTAGTGTCCTTTGGGCATCGAATTGGCTATTGCATATAAACGGAAAATTTACAATTAAAAAGAATAGCGCCAATAACAATTAATCTTGTGTTGTACTGCGCTGGCCGGTTAAATATATCTGAATTGCGAAGTTACCACTTCCATTTAACAAAATAACTTTATTCATTAATGAAAATATCGATCAAAATGTATCAATCAAAATTATGCACATGTTTGTGTTTATTTGTTTCATCTTCAATATCCTGTGTAGTATTGTGGATTGAGATTTGTCTATGTGTCATTGTCTGCTTCTTTTCCTTTTTGTTCATGGTTTTGTCTGTCCATCGCCCAAGATTTTGATTGCGATTGTCAGAAAAATAAAACCTAGCCAGTGATTGTTACTGAATAAGTGTAGACGCAAAGTTATGAATAGTACACAATCCTTATTAAATAATAAATAGTAATCCCATGTCAATGTTATTGCAGCGATTTTCGGTGATTTATAATTTTCAATAAACAAACGTATTAAACAGATCTAAATCACACTCAGATGAAACGAGCCAACACAAAACGTATTTTATCTTAATAGTTTTACCTTTATTTCACACAATAGCACTTCTGTCTTTGCTATCAAAAACTAGAAAATTCTTAACCAACCTTGCTTTTCTTTCAATTTTTCACCCAAACACGTTTTATTTAATAAATTGTTTTAAATTGTCTTCAATCAGAGTTTGTATAATTAATTGAATTTAAATCATTGAATGATATCAGTTTTACGTTATCAGGCTTAGTATCAATCCTAAAGATTTCAATTTAATCCAAATACAAGCACTTGACGAATTGTCCACCTTATCAAAGCCGTTACACAATCTATTATAGCATTCTTCTGTTGTCAGTATAGAAGTCTTTTATAACTTTCTTCATTTAGAGGGTCTAAAGGAGATATTCAAAAATTATAAAATTAAATTGATTTATAAATTTAGTTTTCCAAAATACAGTGTTAATGAAAATGGAAGCAGACGACAATGGATGCGTTCTCTTTGCCGAAGTTATCTCGTCCTTCTTTCCTTGACATTGATGAAATATGTGAGTCAAGGCTTCCTGTCAATGGATATTTACATGTCATCAACCGACAAAACGGGTTTCTCTACAGGAACGGGATCTGTTTATCATTCCAGAAAAAAAAACCAAAGTTTCTCCTCCTGGTTATTTTGGTATCATTCATCAATATTTATCAGTAATTCTGGCCAAAGGAATTTTAAAATATTTTGCAATGTGTCCAGTAAAATATCGAATACCATTTACATTCTAGAATGTTCCGTCAGTGGCATCAAGATATATGAAGATGTGGTATGAGTGCCAATGAGAAAACTCTCCATCAAAGTTAATAATGTATTTGAACTAAAAGTGTTCTTTTCACCAGTGGAAACAGGTTGTATAAAAGCACGACGTTTCCCTTAAAATAAGGAAAAATATATAATCATACATGATTGACTTTCACATTAAGAATAATCCTATTAACAGCGAAAAATATAATTGCAAATGATCTTATTTTTCATATATTTCATTTTATTTCACCCAATAATGAAGTTTGGGTTGTTACTTACCTCTACCTACTAAAAAGAACATTCAATCAATGCTTAGACTTGGTATAATCTCAAGAATGGATCCAAGCCGTTAACTTATGATAATTTCTTTATGTTTTTATGTATTTTTAATTTTTTTAAAAGCCTCTTAATAATAACAATAAGAGACTGTAAAAAAATATGAAAATTGTGATCAGAATTCGTAGGGCTTAAAGAATAAAATTTATTTTTTATAACATACTAGTAAGAAAACTTCTCAAACAAGTTGACAAATAACGATGTTATTCAATTATTGTTAGTGTCCTTAGGTATCGAATTGACTATTGCATATAAACGGAAAATTTACAATAGAAAAAGAATACCGCCAATGACAATTAACGTTGTGTCGTACTGCCCGGGCCGGTTAAATATATATGAAATGCGAAGTGACCACTTCCATTTAATAAAATAACTATTCAAAAATATAAAATTTCGATCAAAATATGTCATTTCAAATCAACAATTATCAAAATTATGAAAATGTTTATGTTTATTAGTTTAATCTTCAATATCCTGTGTATTATATTGGACTGTTGTTTGTCTGTTTGTCTTTGTTTCTTTTCTTTTTGGTTCATGGTTTTGTCTGTCTTTCGTCTATATATACATGTATTTCAACTGATTTTTATAGTTTGTTCTTATGCAGTACTGTTACACCACTGTCCCAGGTTAGGGGTAGAGTTTGGCGCCATCTAAGTATATAGTTTAACACTGCCACATTCTGTATGTGCCTGTCCAAAGTCAGGAGCCTGTAGTTTAGTGGTTGTCGTTTGTTTATGTGTAACATATATGTTTTTCTTTCAGTATTTTGTACATAAATTAGGCCATTAATTTTTTCGTTTGGATTGTTTTACAATTTGTCAAATTGGGGCCTTGTATAGCTGACTATGCGATATGGGCTTTGTTCATTGTTGAAGGCAGTACGGTGACCTATAGTTGTGAAATCTGCTCCGGGTCGAACCCGGGATAATTAATCCGAATTAATTACCCCAGTTCACACTTAATAAAAAATTAAACCAGTTTGGGATTTTCCCTCTCAACAAAAATAGAAATGTAAGCGCCAAAATTGTAACCCGCATCTGTCCAATGTAAATATTTACTTTTTTTTCTCATCACAGATGCATTATTTTAAAGTCTGAAATTTTTACCGCACTCCTGACCGCTTCGGAGGAGTTCCACATCAACCACTTTCCGTGTTTTCAAATAAGGTCACTTTATCCAAATTGCACCCATTTTGCAACCCCACCACCCCCAAGCGACGGAAATCTTATAGGTTTCATCATTTGTCATTATGCAGGTTTTTCAACATAGCTAAATACACATATATCCCTCTTGCTGCCGCTAATTTGATATGGTTATAATTCGTGACCCACTAAATACGGTAGCTGGACGTCTATGACGTCACATATAACAGAATAGAATAGAATAGAATAGAATAGAATAGAATAGAATAGAATAGAATAGAATAGAATAGAATAGAATAGAATAGAATAGAATAGAATAGAATATACTTTATTCCGCATTAAAGGGCCCACAAGGGGCAACATGAGATAATAACATTACACATATTTAACAAATACAAAAGAACAATACTGAGGGAAAGAATTACTTGATTGATAGCATTTAATGACACTCACAAAAACAAAGAAATACATATTATTTAACTATGTCTTGTATATGTTGATAGAGTAAATAAGAAGATCAATAGCATTTACATAAATTAATACATATACATATCTTAGATAAGATTAAGATAGAGTTTAAGGCAAATGATCATATAAAATTTACTGACAAAATATAAAATATCCTTGTCCTCGTTATTTAATATAAAAGAACTTTTCCCCTCATTTAACTGGCTAAAATTTTCACTTTACTAGATATAAAGGTAAACATTTCTTTTCTCTCAATATGGTATTTGTCACATTTAATTAAGAAATTTTATTCATTTTCTATTTCACTCTTTCCACATTTACAATAAATTCTATTTTCTCTTGAGATGTTTTTATATCTTTCAGTTTCTGTTCATAATTTGTGTGATGATATTCTTCATCTGCAAAATGCTTTTTCTAAAATGAAAGTTTTTAATCACACTAAGATAATTCTCTGAACCAAAATTTCTTTTTATAGATAAGTAAGTATCTAATTTTCCGGCCTTAAGTGTTTCACTTTTATTTTTCCAATCACTTAATATGTATTTTTTGCGTAAAGCTTGGTTTGAAATGGAACCAAATTTTCTTTAACTAGAAGACAGAACGTCTTCTTTAATATCTAAAATTTTAAGTAATTTAATATCGAGGAGTACCAAGTTGTTTTACCTTGAGTATGTCACTCCTTAGAGTTTGCAAAAGCATCATATAATAATGGAAAATCTGGCAAATTCTGTAAACGGTAACAATATTTCAACAAAGATTAAACAATGTAATAATGTAATGGAAACCTTCCAAGCTCTGATAGTGATGCAACGTTAACACTTTTTCTATGCACACCTAATACAAATTTGCAAAACTTGACATGTAATTGTTCACATGGTAATTTTTTATAACACAAATCTAGATTAAGTTCTCCGGGATTAGAAGAGCGAATTTTCTGATTATTAACATTAAATGAACCCCAAATTTCGGAAGCATATAAAAGTATAGGCTTGATTGTATGGTCAAAAACATGTAAACTAGAGTCTATTCCTGGATTTATACTTAAAAAATCTTTTCTTAATTTGTAATATCCTTCAGTGCTTTTTATATAGCTCATTTTTAGTCAATGAAAAACTTCCTGAAGCTGAAAAATGTATACCTAAATATCTATAACTGGACACACATTCTATAGTAGAATTATTAAAGAAAAAATGTTGCCGCAAGAGTCTTCTGGCTTTATTAAAAATAATTATTTTTGTCTTTTTCAGATCAATCTTTAGACACCAGTCAATGCAATATTTTTCTAAAATTTTTAGTTTCCTTTATAAACCTCCTGCAGAAGTTGAAAAAAAAACCACAACATCATCCGCATACATAAAGCAATCTAAATCTTTACATTTAAGTTTCACAGAGTCGAAGCATGTTTGTAAATATGATGGGAGATCATTAGTAAAAATTTTAAACAGAGTTGGACTTAAATATTCCCTTGACGAACCCCTTTTTTTTACTGGAAAGGAGCTGGTAACTGAATCGTTTATTTTTACACATGCTTTACTCTTGTTTTACATACTATCTATAATATTATAAAATTTGTTTCCTACATTTATTTGTAACAATTTAAGCTTCATTCCATTATGAATAACACTATCAAATGCCTTATGAAAATCTATAAAACAGGCATAAAGTCTTCCTTCCTTAGAATTATAATATTTATCAATAAGACTTTTTACAAAAAAGCAGTGGTCAATATGACGTCATTCGATATGTGACGTCACCCATAATTACGTTACATTGAAGACCTATTTAAGCAAACGTCATATGTCACCATAGCAACAAACTCACATTAACTTCACTTTGCGTTCACATATAGAAGGCGAGGTAATTAACCCGGTTTCACCCCACATTAACTCCACCTAAAATGAGGGGTAATTTTAATCCGTGTTCGCCCCGAGTTAAGGCGTTCACACTACATAAATTTAACCCGGATTAACTAATTCGGGTCGAACCCGGTTTAAACTTGAAGGCATAGTGTGAACGGGGTATTGGTTTCTTAATTATGGCGATTTGTCACATTGGCAATCATACCACATCTTCTTATATATATGATTTTGATTGTCATAAAAATAAAATCTAGCCAGTGATGATCACTGAATAAATGTAAACGTAAACTTTTGAATAATACACAATCCTTATTAAGATCTTAATAGTAATCTCATGTCAATGTTATAGCAGCGATTTTCGGTGATTCATAATTTTCAATAAACATTCGTATTAAACAGATCTAAATCACACTCAGATGAAACGAGCCAACACAAAACGTATTTTATCTTAATAGTTTTAAATTTTTTTCACACAATAGCACTTCTGTCTTTGCTATCAAAACTAGAAAATTCTTAACCAACCTTGCTTCTCTTTCAATTTTCACCCAAACACGTTTTATTTAATAAATTGTTTTAAATTGTCTTCAATCAGAGTTTGTATAATTAATTGAATTTAAATCATTGAATGATATCAGTTTTACGTTATCAGGCTTAGTATCAATCCTAAAGATTTCAATTTAATCCAAATACAAGCACTTGACGAATTGTCCACCTTATCAAAGCCGTTACACAATCTATTATAGCATTCTTCTGTTGTCAGTATAGAAGTCTTTTATAACTTTCTTCATTTAGAGGGTCTAAAGGGAGATATTCAAAAAAATTATAAAATTAAATTGATTTATAAATTTAGTTTTCCAAAATACGAGTGTTAATGAAAATGGAAGCAGACGACAATGGATGCGTTCTCTTTGCCGAAGTTATCTCGTCCTTCTTTCCTTGACATTGATGAAATATGTGAGTCAAGGCTTCCTGTCTATGGATATTTACATGTCATCAACCGACAAAGGGGTTTCTCTACAGGAACGGGATCTGTTTATCATTCCAAAAAAAACCCCAAAGTTTCTACTCCTGATTATTTTGGTATCATTCATCAATATTTATCAGTAATTCTGGCCAAAGGAATTTTAAAATATTTTGCAATGTGTCCAGTAAAATATCGAATACCATTTACATTCTAGAATGTTCCGTCAGTGGCATCAGTCCAATATGTTACTGCATCAAAGCAGCCATTCCCCAAGCGTCAAAGCAGCCATTCTGCAAACGTCAAAGCAGCCATTCCACAAGCGTCAAAGCAGCCATTACACAAACACCTTAATGGATCTAATAGAGAGCTGACGAAAGCAAACTGCGATAAAGTGGTAACGTCCTCCTTGCTAGCGAAGCAACTTTACCCCAGTTTCGAAGTTTGCTTACAAAGACAACATATCTCCAAAAGACCCAACACTCCAAACAATCTCGGTGATTTCAATCGCACGAAAGTTCTTGTGATTGTTCACAACTACTGAGCGAGAGAATCGGGAAAGATTTTAGATGAAGAATCTATAAAATGTTCTTCAACAAGGTGACATTAACAGAAAGAAATAGATATTTCTTTTCTAGATGTATTTTTAGCTCACCTGGCCCAAAGGGCCAAGTGAGCTTTCTCATCACTTGGCGTCCGTCGTCCGTCGTCGTCCGTCGTCGTCCGTCGTCGTCCGTCGTCCGTTAACTTTACAAAAATCTTCTCCTCTGAAACTACTTGGCCAAATTTAACCAAACTTGGCCACAATCATCATTGTGTGTCCGGTGACCCGGCCAACCAACCAAGATGGCCGCCATGGCTAAAAATAGAACATAGGGGTAAAATGTAGATTTTGGCTTATATCTCTGAAACCAAAGCATTTAGAGCAAATCTGACATGGGTAAAATTGTTGATCAAGTCAAGATCTATCTGTCCTGAAATTTTCAGATGAATCGGACAATGGGTTGTTGGGTTGCTGCCCCTAAATTAGTAATTTTAAGGATTTTTTTTTCGTTTTCGGTTATTATCTTGAAAATTATTATAGATAGAGATAAACTGTAAACAGCAATAATGTTCAGCAAAGTAAGATCTACAAATAAGTCAACATGATCAAAATGGTCAGTTGACCCCTTAAGGAGTTATTGTCCTTTAAAGTAATTTTTACCAATTTTTGTAAATTTTGTAATCTTTACAAAATCTTCTCCTCTGAAACTACTGGACCAAATTCAACCAAACTTAGCCACAATCATTATTAGGGTATTTAGTTTAAAAATGTGTGTGGTGACCCAGCCAACCAACCAAGATGGCTGCCATGGCTAAAATAGAACATAGGGGTAAAATGTAGATTTTGGCTTGTAACTCTGAAACCAAAGCATTTAAAGCAAATCTTACAGGATTAACTTGTTTATCAAGTAAATATCTATCTGCCCTCAAATTTTCAGATGAATTGGACAACTGGTTGTTGGGTTGCTGCCCCTGAATTGGTAATTTTTAAGGAAATTTTGCCGTTTTTGGTTATTATCTTGAAAATTATTACAGATAGAGATAAACTGTAAACAGCAATAATGTTCAGCAAAGTAAGATCTTCAAATAAGTCAACATGATCAAAATGGTCAGTTGACCCTTTAAGGAGTTATTGCCCTTTAAAGTAATTTTTACCAATTTTTGTAAATTTTGTAATCTTTAACAAAATCTCCTCCTCTGAAACTACTGGACCAAATTCAACCAAACTTAGCCACAATCATTATTAAGGTATTTAGTTTAAAAATGTGTGCGGTGACCCAGCCAACCAACCAAGATGGCTGCCATGGCTAAAAATAGAACATAGGGTAAAATGTAGATTTTGGCTTGTAACTCTGAAACCAAAGCATTTAAAGCAAATCTTACAGGGATTAACTTGTTTATCAAGTAAATATCTATCTGCCCTCAAATTTTCAGATGAATTGGACAACTGGTTGTTGGGTTGCTGCCCTGAATTGGTAATTTTAAGGAAATTTTGCCGTTTTGGTTATTATCTTGAAAATTATTACAGATAGAGATAAACTGTAAACAGCAATAATGTTCAGCAAAGTAAGATCTTCAAATAAGTCAACATGACCAAAATGATCAGTTGACCCTTAAGGAGTTATTGCCCTTTATAGTCAATTTTAACAATTTTCATTAATTTGGTAAATTTTGGTAAGTTTTACAAAATGTTTTCCTTTTGTAATCTTCTTTTCTGAAACTGCAGTAGAAAATCAATATAGAAAACAATCTACTAATGTACTGGCAATAAAAATAATTGATAATTCTATAACATGAAAAAAAACCACATTAATACCTGATGATGGTGTTTCTTTCTTTACATTGAAAATGATGTCACAACTATAATCCCGAACAATAGGTCGAATGTCAGATATGTTTCAGTACTTTGGCTTCATTTTCTACAGATTCCGAAGTGCAAATGATGCTTGAATTCCTACACTAATTTATACAGACTTCATCCCCTTTCACAGGTAATGCCTGCCTCATATTATATTTAAAACTTTAATAGAATATCAGAAATTTTGAGAGAAAATTAATCAACTATGCAAGATCTAAAACTTAATTAATATTGTTCAAATTATCAATTAACTATTAAAAAGAAAATTCTCATTAAAAAATATAGTTCTTCATTTTATATTTTATCAGAAATTTAGGAAAAAATTGAATTTAATTGTGTCCCTTGTTCTCATTTCCTGGGATAAATCCAATACAAATTAAAGTATTGGTATTGAATTAATATTTAAGAAATATTTCAAACCTTATCATTTTCTTCACAAGAATGAAGACCATATTTTCAGTGTCATGAGTATCAGTCATCATATTTGTTGTACTTTGTTGTTTAAAAGTTGAATACAAAAAGATCAACAAAGCAATTCAAAACCACTTGAATTTTGCAACAACAAATGAGAGTTTTAACGACCTCAGCTGGCTATACAACCCTTGCACAATCAACTGAAGTTTGCAGAAATCATTAATAGGAAAGATTGCCCTTAAATGATAATTTTTATTACCTTTTGTTTTTTTGGGGGTTGCGCAACAACAAAACTTCACAACAAACTTTCTCATCACTTCGCATTTCTCGTTAGATAAATTTTACAAAATTCTCCCTGAAACTACTGTCAAATTAAACCAAACTTGGTTTAAATCACCACTAGGATATCCAGGGACCACTGTGTATGATGACCCTGCCTGCCAACATGGCACACATGGCTGAAATAAAACGCACTTTTTAGTCTTATATCTCTGAAACTAAACGACAGTACAACAGTTGCATTTATCATGCATCAATTGTAAATTAAAATATCAGGTGAGCGACACAGGGTCCTTGGAGCCTCTAGTATTAGTCATATTATTGGATGTATAAAACATTTTGAAAATAAAATTATATTTTGACATATTCCAATGAATAAAGACACACACTCGCTGTGTATAGATATAAGAAGATGTGGTATGAGTGCCAATGAGACAACTCTCCATCCAAGTCAAAATTTATAAAAGTAAACCATTATAGGTCAAAGTACGGTCTTCAACACGGAGCCTTGGCTCACACCGAACAGTAAGCTATAAAGGGCCCCAAAAATTACTAGTGTAAAAGCATTCAAACGGGAAAACCAACGGTCTAATCTATAAAAAAACGAGAAACGAGAAACACGTATGAACCACATCAACAAACGACAACTACTGAACATCAGATTCCTGACTTAGGACAGTTGCAAACAAATGCAGCGGGTTTAAACGTTTTAATGGTACCAAACCTTCACCCTTTTTCTGAAACAATAGTGTAACATCACAACATGGAAAGACACACTATAAAATATCAACTGAAATAGCTTAACTCAACCAAAGGCCATATTAACACCAGTGAACATACACTGAACAAATAAATTTGACCTATGATACAATGTAAATACAAAATAAATAAACTAAGGGAAGAATAATAAAAGTAACATGTTATACCGGTTTGAAATGTTAAACAATTTAAGAAAATCAATATGCTCGAACAAAAATATCAGCCATTTGCAATTACTTTAAACACAGGTAAATGAAAATAATTTTGTTGTTAGGTATACGTGTACAGTTCCAATAGAGAAAGGAAATATTTTACAAATTAAATAATTTTGATGTTCAAAGTACGAAGTGAAAACTTATAGTAATACCAAACACTTATCAAAGCTGGTATATAGACCAGATATAACCCTGAATAACATTAAATAACAAAAAGCATTAAAATTAGTATCAACAAGTCAAAGAAACAAGAAAGTACGATTTGAGAGTACTCGCAGTTACTGACAGCTAGTTAAAAGCCAAAGCAATTAATAATAAAAATCATACACCAGAGACTAAAATCAACTAAAACACATCCCAGGGATTTAGTATTTTAACGCCATGGACAGTCAAAGAAGACATGACTTGTGCAATGCCAAAAATAAATGTATCGACAGACAGTAGGATAGTTAGGAGTTTAACCTCTTTATAGATCAAAATGAACGTGGGTGTGTCTTTATACATCCCGTTTGAAAAGAATACAAATTTAGTTATGTTTTAATTTGCTGATGACAAAATCGATATTAGTGCACGTTATCAAGGTGTACACGCTCATAAAATCAAACATACTCACTCTGTTATTTTCATTTTTAATTAATTTGAAGATAGAATTTTGTTTGTAAGGATTACAATCAGTCAAACTTTTGTCTTTTAGTGCGGTATTAGGACAATAGTTCACCATAATCCTACATATCTTTAATCAGGACCGTGGCACAAGTCTTTAGAACTTGTATAATATGTAGAATATGGGTTAAAATCCCGCCGATGGTCCCAACATCTTTGGGCTAAACTTAAGACGAAGTATAACCATTGTTTTTATATAAAGTTCAAAAGAAAAGTTTAAAATTTTTTTCTGATTGTGTACTTTTTTGTAATTCCAATAACGAGACCGAAGTCGGGAATCTCGACATATGAGCTGTGTCGGATAGAAACCGACCTAATGCAAATGAATATCAATACATCTCTTAACCTATTTCTGGTTGAAAAAATCTCTACGGAAAGTCTGTAACTGTTTGAAAATTGAGTTGATATAAGAACCCTACAAAACAGACCAAAATTCGTCTTTTATTTTTTATTTGAATGTTCCAAAATCAATCAAAGTCTAAAACATGTACATGTATTCGTGCACTTGCATAAGGCCGATTCCTATCCGACGCAGCTCAAATATAGATTACCATAGTCCCTTCATCGTCCTGTTTTGTTGTGTGTTCATTGCTAAACAATATAGGATAACAGGAATCACCGAAATATTAAACACAACAACAAAACACACCAACCACTAACACGTGACAAAATAGACATAAAACACAAACAACGTCATGGCATAAAGGAACAATGCATTGTCCAGACAACCTGACTTAATACAGTCACACTATGTGGTATGTAAGGCCGTACATATAGATGTGTTTTGCGAGTTAAATTGTCTAAAATATAAAACGTTTGCAAGTTAATCTTCTATCGAGCGTTATGCCAAAAGAAAATACGTGTATTCAGAATTCAATGCAGAAAAGGAAAACAGAACCATTGAAAGCTAAACTAAACTAAACAAACAAACAAACAAACAAACAAACAAACAAGACAAAGAAAAAACCAAACAGACAAACAAAAACAACAATAATAACAAAACTCAACTAAACAAAAACAAACAAAACAACTAAAAAAACCAGAACAAAGACAAAAACAAAGACAAAAAAAAAAAAAAAAAAAAAATAACAACAACAAAAAAAACCTTAACAAGACAAAGTAAAAAAAAACAACAATTATCAAAAACAAAACAAAATGCAATGCTTTCACTATAACAGTATAATCAAAACATATACCTAATAGTATATTAAGTCAAAACAAAATGGAAGGCCAATGGTGCTTCAATAAATAATTGGTGTGAATTATTAATTATAATTAAGTTACTGAATGTGGATTAATACTTCCATATATATGTATGAAAGACAGGAAAACTTGAGTATTAATTTGATCCACACTCTATATAAACGCAGACCTGTAAAGTGAAGCGCTAGTAAAGGTGATTAGTTGAAACCGTAATATCATTATCCTAAATACTTTTCTTATGAACATGAACAATGTAATTTTAACAGACTATTTAGTATGTAAATATTGAAATTATAAACAATGAAAACTATTCGCTAGACAAAATAGTTTCTTCGGACTTGTATCAATCCAACTGAAATCGGATGCAATTAAGAATTTTTGCAGTTCATCGTGCAGTAAAAATGACGTTAATTCAAACAACTATAGACCAACGGACGACCTTCAACAATGAACAAAACCCGAAGCTTAGCGTATAGTCAGCAATGAAAGGAACCGACATGACAATATGTGAAACAATTCAAACGAGAAAACCAACGGCCTATTTTTTCACAAAACAGTATACGCGTAATATGACAAACAGCAACCGATGACAACCACTGAATTACAGGCTTCAACATTGGGAGAGGTGCATACAATATGTAGCAGGGTTAATTATGTTTGTGAGCGTACTGCCTTCTCTCTAAACGGGGATAGTGGTGTAATAGCACGACATAAGAACAAACTGTAAGAATCAGTTGGGAATGGCTTGGCTCTTCTGATATGCATGAAGCTCAAAAAACAACTAACACAAAAACAAAAGAAACAAAATACCGGTTTAAGAGTATATGCAGTTAATGAAAGGTAGTTGAAAGTAAATTACAACTAATACATAAATAGATATAGGAAGATGTGGTGTGAGTGCCAATGAGACAACTCTCCATCCAAATAACAATTTATAAAAGTAAACCATTATAGGTCAATGTACGGTCTTCAACACGGAGCCTTGGCTCACACCGAACAACAAGCTATAAAGGGCCCCAAAATTACTAGTATAAAACCATTCAAACGGGAAAACCAACGGTCTAGTCTATATAAAAAACGAGAAACGAGAAACACGTATAAATTACATAAACAAACGACAACTACTGTACATCAGATTCCTGACTTAGGACAGGTGCAAACATTTGCAGCGGGATTAAACGTTTTAATGGTACCAAACCTTCTCCCTTTTTCTGAAACAATAGTATAACATCACAACATAGAAAAACACACGATAAAATATCAATTGGAAGGCTTAACTCAATCAAAAAACGTAAATTAACACACTATGAAATAAATTCGATCTGTGATACCTGAAAGTAAATACATAGTTAATAAAATATTAGGGACAAACATTCAAGGCCAAAAAGCAAACAAACAAGTCCAAACAAAGCCATGGCAAGACACCACCGCGAAATATTTAACCCTTAGAAAATAATCACTTTTGAAAAAACCGGTTTTCATAATATTATATAAAGGTAAATGAAAAATAACTTTGTCGTTTTAGGTATACTACTTCTGTCTATATAAAATCTTCCAATAACTAGTATGTTCTCCAAGACTAAAGTATCAGTCAGTACACGTCCAACGGATTTAGTGTAATGTTGTAATTAACAGTCTGAGAAAAGCATGACATAGTGCAATGCCAAAATATAAGTACAAAGTATCAACAAGATGTAGGGCCATACATTCTCACAACTGTATAACAACATACAAATAACAATATTTTACCTTATCAAAAAATATATCAATGTCAGTACCGATAAACACAATAGCAAAAGATCCTAGGTATACACGATGTATAAGCAGACGGTAGACATTATTTGATTTCTATGTTTCCCAGTTCAAATATTCTAAATAGGCGGGTGCTTAAATTGTTGCCGGGTTGAACGTTTACCTTTGATAAACAGTTTTCAAAAGTGAACGGATTGAACTCATTATTTTTGATTATTTTTATATCAAAGTCTTTAAAAAAGAGACAGGGAAAAGTTTCTAAACTTCCGCATTATACGAGATTAATGTTGCAAATAATCTTTTTTCAAGCTTACTATTGGACCTTGTATCAAGTTTAAGATTCATTGAGAATATAATAATACGTGGTTACAGTTGAATATTAAGAATGAGTATCCGGACAGGAGAATATAATAATACGTGGTAACAGCTGAATATTAAGAATGAGTATCCGGACAGGAAATATCACTACTCTTTGTTATACAAATCTTTAATTTAGACATTTTAACTTCTAGAGCCTTATCTACGGATCCATATAAACAACGAGATCTATTCTAACCTTTTTGACCATGATAATTCATTTAAAAGTTAAAGAGTTTAATCAATAATAAATAAAAATGTTACACAGAAGTTCGATAAGTTAACAGTATCACTGACATTATAATAATTTAATTGCCACACATTTATTTTATTTAAATGTCCTACTTCTTCGAACGAGAAGGTAAAAGATTGGATAACAAGATTCGCTATTTCATATTTAGTATAATAACATATCTACATGTATGTGTATTCAGAATGGATGATAATTGTTGGATTACGGACAAAATCGATGATGTTTTTTTTTCTGCGTTGCTAAAGTAATAGCATTTTTATTCTTAAAAAGATAAAAGGATTTTGAATTTTTGCACATTGGTTAAATAATGCGATGGGATCGAAATTCAGCTAAATCTACATCAAAGGAACGAATACTTGTTTCTAGATATACAGAAGGGTCATTGTTAATTTTTGTATATTATGAGGACGAAGGCTTTTTAAAGTGTTGCGATAAATATTTGACAAAGCTGTTGTTGTGGTCATTGGAATGTTCCATATTTATGTAAAACTGGTCAACGTGATATGACTATAGATACACCAAACTTATTAAAACACGAGAAGTGACAAGAGAACTGATAATAGAACCAAGGCTGACTTTTGTGAAGACAAAAATGTTATCAAATATTAAAGGAAAACATGCAATACCTTTGTTGACTTGAGTAAACAATTGGGCATTGTTTATCGTTAAGTATCCTTATACGTAGCCAATTTGGGTAATCATAGATTAAATTAAACACGCGAGAAGATGTAGTGCATACAGATTGACATTACTGGTATCCTGCTCAGCATGGATTCCAGGTTATGATGTAAAAGCCAACATGACTTGACGTGGAATCCGTGTAAATAAAAAGGGGATATAAAAGATTATCTACTTTGCCCATGGAATACACAGATTCATTTTAAATTGACTGATCTGGAATTTTGAGATTTCGTTTATCCTTTATAGTGTCAATGGAATTTAATAGAGAAGTAGGGGAAAATTGGATTATTTCATTTTAACCTTTTACAACTTATTGTAATAATTCGTTGTTTGCAATTGAAGTTGCCGTGGCAGGAATTTTCACAAATATATTGCAATTGAACAAAATTGTTTCGGTTGCCTTTTAAATATTTGTGAAAATATTTTGATAGAGGGAATTACCGCAGATTTATTAAGTGAAGAATTTCGGCTTATATTTAAATATCACGAAATTATCATTGTGGCACTAATTGCACATTTTAGTGGATATTTGCAATGAACTTATCGCTTCAAAACTTTTATTATGTTCTGTGTCTCGTATCCATTACACGTGGATTTAATATAGGATTTCTTATTCCAAAAATTCGACAAATATCAGTCTTCCAAGTTTTAAAACTTCAGGAAAAGCTTTCTTGTTAGCTGTATCACAAACTAGTGCTACATATGAATGGCGAGACAGCAGATGTAACGATGCCGAGGCACTAAATCAGTTCATCAATCTCAATACAAGTTATGTGGACATTATTGTGGGGCCTGTATGTCAAGGCGGTAAGTACATATTACAGGAGTATCATTTAGGGGGGGGGGGATATTCTAAAGTGGAGGAGACAGGTTTATGCAAGTGAAAAAATGTAGTAATCTGTGAAACATTACATTTTCTCATGTTTAAAATTTTGCAATGCAACGGTTTTTTTTTTTTTTTTATAGAGAAGTAAATCTAATGTAATTTCATTTTTCTTAATAAACTAAAATTTATATTTATTTTTATTATGATTTACATTATATTACGTACATATGTAACTCTCTTGCTGAAAAAAATTTTGAAGTCAGCGTGGTAAAATCCTTTTAAAGACATTAGACCTCCCAATTGCAGACATACAAAACTGATGATGAGACAAAACAATAATGGTACTGATCTTGGACAAATTGTAACGTCAAAAGCCCGAACAACATTCAAACCATAACATTTAAAGATTAAGTTCCAAGTGAACAATATATATATATATAGGGACGCTTTGCGCTAACACTTGTCTCTATAATACATTTTTTTACCAGTTATAGTAGCCATTCTGATTATGAATGACCAACTATTGTGACAAATGAATGAATTGTTTGATTGATGCTCGTTTAGTTAATTCCAGTGGCAAATATTTCAAACATATTCAGGGCAAGTACAATCGAAAAGTAACACAAACAGGGATCAAATATCTGAAAAGTGGGTTAAATGAGAAAGAAATATCGGAAATTTGAACTGCCACAGGAAAAAGACGATATTTTGGACATGGTCAGACATTTTCTTTTCTTAACCTTTGTTTCTCTTATAACAAATTTTAATCTCAGATCAAATTATACATAGATACTATATTTCCGTCATAATTTTGTTTTTTAGCAATCACTTTTGTGGAAAAAATGGCCACTCTGTGGAAGATACCATTTCTAACATGGACCCCAACAGATGAAGCACTTCATACAGCTTCCAAGACCTCCTCGTTAATCAGTACATTTGGTACTTATCAGGACCTAACTAAAGTACTGGCTACTGTTCTAAAGTACCATCAGTGGAACAATATAGGTCAGTATAATAATAAGCAAAACAACTCATCAATCAAAGACAGAAGTAAAGGATTGACTACTGAACACTTTGCAGTTATGAATGTAAGAGGACATGGGTTTTACGTCGGTTAGAAAACAACATTCGGCTAGAAATCTTAATTAATGGAACAGAGTGAAAATGATTGTTATCAAATTCGTGAAGGTTTATAAGGGAGCTACCATTTGATTTTTATGAGGGGGGGGCTAGGATGAAATTTGAAAAAATAGGCAGGACAGGAGTTTTGAGTTAAAAAAAAAGGCAGGATGAGACACTTTGCAAAAAAAAAAAAAAAAAAGGCAGGATGACAATTTATGTAAAAAAGTCAGGATAAACTAAAAAAAAAAAAAAGGCAGGACCGAATAGAGTGAAAAATAAAAAGGCAGGACAGAGATTACAACTAAAAAAAAATGCAGGACAAAATTTTCATCCTAGCCCCCATAAAAATCAAATGGCAGCTACCTTATTGTTTAAAAGGGATGCAATACTATCAAAACATAAGATTACTTTATAAATTTGCTTCGATTTACGTTAATTGCAGGAAATGTAAAATGTATTTTAAAGGGCTTTAGTTTCGAAGCACAAGTTCATTTTGTTGTTACCGACAAAGCACACATATTTTTTATCCTGTTATTTAACATTGGCTCATTTAATTGTTGTCTTCCAACCGTAAAGAAATCGACATTACGTTAACGCACAGTGCGCAGAGCCAAACGTCTCAAAAAGGTCTCAAAAAGGATGTTAACGTTACTTCCATAGAAGCAGGATACTGTGACCGTGGAAAAACTTATTAAAATCTGTTTTTTTTTTCATCTGATATCGGACATGTAGACTTTTATTTTATTTAGTTCAAAGATTTTCTATAATTTCCTGACAGTTTAGTTTAGAATTCGAATTCGATAGTCGTTGTTTTTAAAGAACTTTCTTAGATTTCATTTTTATTCATGATTGAGTAATTCACTATCTGTTTTTATAACGTGAAAAAACCACTTTAAGGGGATAAGGTTTAATCCAACAAATTCAGTTCATTTCTTGCTTTAATCCATAAATGATTTTATCGTTTAGTGGCAATCCTTTCAATATCCCTTTTTCATCAGTTCTTGTCAATGTATAATTACAGTGACATTAATCCGGTTTTTTTTAATCATAGTTTATTATTACTCTTTAAAAGTGCTAATTGTATGTTTTGTAAACTTTCTCACTTTTATTGGCACATAATCTTATTTCTTTGTTATATCATTATCTTTCTTGATAGTTGGCATTAAGTTAAGTCTTCAGCCCGTGGGATCAGCCTTTCGATCTGACACCATTCGTTATTTGAAAGTGAAAATAAAATTCCATACTAAAACTCATTGTTTGTAATCGCTCTACCAGTCTGTTAGTTAGTTCCGCCAGTGGGTTTGTGTTATATAGGCAGGTAACCAGTCGTCGGTCCGTGCCTTGTGTTTCGGCATTTTTAGCTATTTCCGTAGCATAACCTGTTGCATTCGTTCTATACACCTTATCGCTATTCCCGCTTGACCCGAGAATCTGTCCCGCTTGAACTTTTGACGTCATACAACAATCACTTTTCCATTGTGGCGTCAGATATTTTCGATTATGACGTCAAAATTTTACGGGAACTTCTGTGATGTCCAGTAATGGCGGACAAATAGCGATAAGGTGTATTGGTCCCAGGCCCTCGTGGTTCGTCTAAAAAAGACTCATCTGTGACGCTCAAATTTTTTTTTAAAGACCAAATAAAGTGGGAAGATGAAGAGCATTCGGACCCAAAATTCCGAAAGGTTTTGCCACATACATCTATGGTAATACACCTTATCGCTATTTGGAAATCTGCGCCGGTTGACCCGAAAATCTGCACCGCTTGAACTTTTGACGTCATACAACAATCACTTTTCCATTGTGGCGTCAGATATTTTCTATTGTGACGTCAAAATTTGACGGGAACCATTGTGATGTCCAGTAATGGCGGACAAATAGCGATAAGGTGTATCTATTCCTGGGGTAGAAAGTCCGAAGTATTTCGAAAATTTCTATGTTTTGTAAATAGTTAATTTATAATTATGATCATATCAATAATAATGCATGAATTCAGATTGAATAAAACAGATTTTGATGTATGTAAAGATTTACACAGGTTTAACATTATTCAAAACCTATAGCATTAGAAAAATATTGGGTTTTAATTGAATTTCATTGAAACATTTGTAGTCCCGTTTTAAACACTTAACGCATAATTAGTGTCACTGCTGGTGAATGTTTATCCCCAATGGTTTCACCAGCACAGAAGTGATGCTTCTGTGTTGACATGGATTATTAACTGTTAACAGTAGAACGGAAGCACTGACTACTGAGTTGATTATACCCTCAGAGACTAACAGTCCACCAGCTGGTATCAACTGACTACTGAGTTGATTATACCCTCAGAGACTAACAGTCCACCAGCTGGTATCAACTGACTCCTGAGTTGATGATACCCGCAGAGACTAACAGTCCACCAGCTGGTATCAACTTACTACTGAGTTGATGATACCCTCAGAGACTAACAGTCCACCAGCTGGTATCAACTGACTACTGAGTTGATGATACCCTCAGAGACTAACAGTCCACCAGCTGGTATCAACTGACTACTGAGTTGATTATACCCTCAGAGACTAACAGTCCACCAGCTGGTATCAACTGACTACTGAGTTGATTATACCCTCAGAGACTAACAGTCCACCAGCTGGTATCAACTGACTCCTGAGTTGATGATACCCTCAGAGACTAACAGTCCACCAGCTGGTATCAACTTACGACTGAGTTGATGATACCCTCAAAGACTAACAGTCCACCAGCTGGTTGATGATACCCTCAGAGACTAACAGTCCACCAGCTGGTATCAACTGACTACTGAGTTGATGATACCCTCAGAGACTAACAGTCCACCAGCTGGTATCAACTGACTACTGAGTTGATTATACCCTCAGAGACTAACAGTCCACCAGCTGGTATCAACTGACTATATACCCTCAGAGACTAACAGTCCACCAGCTGGTATCACTGACTACGGAGTTGATTATACCCTCAGAGACTAACAGTCCACCAGCTGGTATCACTGACTACGGAGTTGATTATACCCTCAGAGACTAACAGTCCACCAGCTGGTATCAACTGACTACTGAGTTGATTATACCCTCAGAGACTAACAGTCCACCAGCTGGTATCACTGACTACGGAGTTGATTATACCCTCAGAGACTAACAGTCCACCAGCTGGTATCACTGACTACGGAGTTGATTATACCCTCAGAGACTAACAGTCCACCAGCTGGTATCAACTGACTACTAAGTTGATTATACCCTCAGAGACTAACAGTCCACCAGCTGGTATCAACTGACTACTGAGTTGATTATACCCTCAGAGACTAACAGTCCACCAGCTGGTATCAACTGACTACTGAGTTGATTATACCCTCAGAGACTAACAGTCCACCAGCTGGTATCAACTGACTACTGAGTTGATTATACCCTCAGAGACTAACAGTCCACCAGCTGGTATCAACTGACTACTGAGTTGATGATACCCGCAGAGACTAACAGTCCACCAGCTGGTATCAACTTACTACTGAGTTGATGATACCCTCAGAGACTAACAGTCCACCAGCTGGTATCAACTGACTACTGAGTTGATTATACCCTCAGAGACTAACAGTCCACCAGCTGGTATCACTGACTACGGAGTTGATTATACCCTCAGAGACTAACAGTCCACCAGCTGGTATCACTGACTACGGAGTTGATTATACCCTCAGAGACTAACAGTCCACCAGCTGGTATCACTGACTACGGAGTTGATTATACCCTCAGAGACCAACAGTCCACCAGCTGGTATCACTGACTACGGAGTTGATTATATCCTCAGAGACTAACAGTCCACCAGCTGGTATCACTAACTACGGAGTTGATTATACCCTCAGAGACTAACAGTCCACCAGCTGGTATCACTGACTACGGAGTTGATTATACCCTCAGAGACTAACAGTCCACCAGCTGGTATCAACTGACTACTGAGTTGATTATACCCTCAGAGACTAACAGTCCACCAGCTGGTATCTACTGACTACTGAGTTGATTATACCCTCAGAGACTAACAGTCCACCAGCTGGTATCAACTGACTACTGAGTTGATTATACCCTCAGAGACTAACAGTCCACCAGCTGGTATCAACCCAGTGATAGTAAATGAAAATAACATAAATTTCGTGCGTTCTAAGTGCTATTCTGGATTGACTTTCATCAGGAACGCTCGAATCCAAACATTGGAAAGCCTAAAATTGAGAATGGAAATGGGGAACGTGTCAAAGAGACAACAACCCAACAAAAGAGCAGAAAACAGCCCAAGGCCACCCCATTGGGTCTTCAACACAGCGAGAAAATCCCGCAACCGGAGGCGGGCTTCACTGACCCCTAAACAAAAATGTGTACTAGTCCAGTGAAAATGGACGTCACACTAAACTCCGAAACATATATTTAAATGAACCAAAATAATAAAAAAAAAAACAAACATACAAGACTAACAAAGGCATATATAAGACCTAAACACGTGAAGAGATATTTGACCACACTAAAAGGTATCAAATTCATCTATAAGGTCAACTTTGCATGAGGGAGTTGTAACCTCAATTTATTGATTTTGTCTTAATTCATAAACTGAAAAATTACGAAACCTTTGTAATAAATCATGTAAGTAGTACGGAAGCAATAACCATACCTTCGCCAATGTAAACAGCTGGTCCCATATGAAAATAAGGAGATGTGGTATGATTGCCAATGAGATAACTATCCACCAAAGTTAAAATGAAGTGGATGTAAGCAATTATAGGCAACCGTACGGCCTTCAAACAATGAGAAAAACCTATACCGTATAGTCGGCTTTAAAAGGCCCCGACATTAAAAAAAATACGAAACAATTCGATTGAGAAAACTAACGACCTGATTTATTACAAAACAATTTACGAAAAACAAATATGACAAACATGAACCAACGACAACCACTGAACTACAGGCTCTTGACTTGGGACAAGCACATATAGAATGTGGCGGGGTTAAACATGTTTGAAGGCGCCAACCCTCCCCTAACCTAGGATGAAAAATTTTGTCCTGCCTTTTTATTTTTCCCTCTATTCGGTCCTGCCTTTTTATTTTTCACTCTATTCGGTTCTGCCTTTTTTTTTTTTTTTAGTTTATCCTGACTTTTTTTTACATAAATTGTCATCCTGCCTTTTTTTTTGGCAAATAATCTCATCCTGCCTTTTTTTTTTTTTTTTTGCAAATAATCTCATCCTGCCTTTTTTTTTACTCAAAACTCCTGTCCTGCCTCCCCATAAAAATCAAATGGTAGCTCCCTAAGTGAAGATCATGTTTAAATGTTGTATTTTCTACATTTTAGAGTGTTGAAATTTGATGTCTATTTTTGTGTTTGATAAATTTAGTTTAAACATTCTAAATTTAATTTCTAACCTTTGGTTGAATTTTCAAAAGTTGGAGGCCTTCCAAAGACTACACAGCTTATCCCCAACATTTATCAATTTCAGTCATTTAAAAATTAAACAACGTCAATCAAACATGGCTATGACTTTGAAACTGATCAGTTTGAAATTGATTAGGTGATAAAATGTAAATATACAATATGTCACAATTGTTTTGATATTGATAATGAAAATTAAACATTTCTTGTCTTTTTCAAGTATCTTTGTGAATCAGCGATACTAAGACGTTAGGGTAACCAGAGTAGAATAAATTAGTTACCAAGTTTATAAAGTACGGCGAGTTAGATTATATTATAACTTTCCTGACGCACCAAATCTATTTATATTACTTTGATGGAAGACATTCCAGGGGCGGATCCCGCCATTTTTAAAAGGGGGGTTCCTACCCAGGATGAGGTGGGGGGCTCCAACCGTATGTCCCCATTCAAAAGCATTGATCGTCAAAAAAGGGGGGGGGTTTCAACCCTCGGAACCCCTCCCCCTGGATCCACCTCTGCATTCCTTTTGAAAGTCAAGTCTTAAATAGTTTTGTTTTAATATATATAACAAGAGACGTGATGTATGCATCAATGAGACAGCAACCCCATGACAAAAATAAGCAAATGAAATCTAGAGGGCAACATACAGTCTTCAACAATAGACAAGTGCCAAGCTCCTTATATATAAGAATAAGAATAAGAATAAGAATAAGAATAAGAATGAGAATATTTTATACAATGTGGCAAGCTCTTGATCGTCCCGAGTCTTAACAAAGTTTCCAAATAAATTAAACAGAAACAATCAAAGACCTAGCTACGCCATCAACATAAAATTCTACAACAAGAAAAATTAAAGTATGATTTTTTAAATCTTAGATTTTTTTAAAATCCTGTATAAAACGGCGAAGTTTGTCCCAGTTGTCAACTCATGTCATTGGATGCTAACCTTAAAGGTTAGTGAATTTACTATATTTACCTATATAGCGGTTATTCTTTGACCCCACTAGAATTGCTTCTCCAACTACTATCTTTTCATATTTTATTCATGTACAGTCCAACACGAAATTCAAAAACAGCTTTTTACTATTTGTAGGAATCATAAGCAGTTCCGATGAAATTAGACAAACTTTCTCCAAGGTGATGAACTCAACATTTCCAATGTCCAATATTAACATAAGACGGGAAAAAGTTATTACGCGTTTCACAAGAGGAGACATGGAGAATGCTATCTACGATTTAAAGAGCCAAATAAGAGGTATAACTAAGTCAGACATGCATGATAATTCCGGATTTTTTTACCGTTTTGATTTTGCATTTGTAAAAGGAATTTCCGTTTTGTATGTTTCTTGTTTGAGGATTTTTGCTGCTCAGCAAGTTTTGAAACTTCCTTCCGTTTTTTTTTTTTTTTTTTTTTTATGCTAATCTTCTTAATTTTTCCAAGATGATACAATACAATGTTTTAACATAGCCTTTTTATTTCTCAAGTATAAATGATTCAAATACTTGTTATTTTCTAAGGTTTTTTTTTGTAAGTGTAATTTTTTCCATAGGTACTTGGGGGCAGGACAATTTTTTTTTTAGCCCTCCCCCTTTTTCCCCCTTTTTTTCCAAAATCCGTTATTTTTTTGTTTTCGATTAATTTATATCAGTGACAGCTGTGGATAGTAAACTTGGAATTGATAGTAAATAGCAAATACAAGTTATTTCTAGTATATTTATGTACATATTATACAGAAAAACATGAAAATAATGGAAATTAATGGAAAACAAAAAATAACGGAAAAAAGGGGGAGGGCTAAAAGATAATTGTCCTGTCCCTAAGTACCTATGTTTTTTTTTCCTGCTGTGTACTCCCATTGGTATTTCATTAACAAAAATTCAACATGCCGGAATGAAAAAAAAGGAATTTAAAATTTTTTTTTGTTTTTCATAGAATTCAATGTGATTTCTTCCTCTACATTTCTATATGAAAAGTCAAGAGAATTCTATCTTACGACTCTTGAGATTATTCTAAGGTCTCTCATCATAAATGGGGCTCCAGTAGGGTACCCCTCTTAAGTAACAAGGTCACATTTAAAAATTGCCTCAGGCCACCTAAGCAAACTATACAGATGTTCTAAACTGATGTGGTTTTGAACACTTTTTGAAGTTCACAGGTCCTTTTAGATTAAAAGCCACGTTGCAGTTTGGATTCGACTATCATGGTGAAGCATCATATATATATATATATATATATATATATATATAGACAATTATAGACTTGGATTACAAAGCTGCATCAATCCCCTCCTCTTAAATTAAGTCCCCTAAATGAAACAGAGAATGGGAATAAATGTGTATGAAACAACACCCCATCAACAGCTAATTAACAAATTCAGGCATCTACTGATTTAGGAGTCAACACTTTATATATTTCAAGCTATAAATAGCTTCAATATGAAATAAATTGTGCTGTAATTTAAATAGAAATTACCAAAGTTATGTCATAGACTCCATATTTCATGCATACATAGATCGGAAAAACATGATGAAAAATATGCCAGTAATGTTATGTAAAAGTTAATTCAGTTTCTTATTGTTTTTTCCAGTTTTCATTCTATCTTTTCCTGAAAAATACATAGATGATTTTATGAAGGTGGCCTTTGATAAAGGACTGACCAGTAGTGGACAGTACATTTTCATCCATCTGACATTTGGAGCAGGACTTAATCATACCAGTAGCCAGGATGATATCTTTAGCTCTTTGTTAGAAGTTGGCCCTGTTTCAACAACATATTCAAAGTTTGAGAATGACTGTAAAAATTTTCTGAAACCATCAAATCTGTCTGTACCTCTCAGTAACCAGGTATACTCCTGTTAATGTTGAATTTTTATTTATTGATAATTTACCCCTCCAAAAGTGCAGTAAATAAAAATATCTAAAACCAGACAAATTATTTTGAATTTGCAAAAAATAAAAACCCATGTAGATTAACCTATAGAGTGTTTTTGACTGGTATATGACTGTAATCAGCTTTGTGAGTTTTATCCGGTAAAATAAAAAAAAGCAACAGGGGTTCAAATTTGCTTTAAATAATAAAAGGTCTAATTGATTTTTCAAATGAAAAGGCCCTCCTTTAAAATCAAAAGTTCTGTATAAAGCACCAGTGTAAAGAATGAGAGGTCCTGGACTTTTGGAATTGAAAAATGAAAAGCCCTTTCCAACAAAAATGGGTTCAGGACCTCGGACTCACCCTAATTTGAACCCCTGAGCAAACACTGTTATTTTACAATTATTAAGACATTGTGTCAAAAAGATTAATGTGTACTTCTGAATTCAGAATTTAGAAATCCACTAATTTATTTGCCATACCTGTTTATAATATTTTTTTTATTTTAATAGCTAGTTTTTATAAGACTTAGTATAAGATGTACCTGAGAACGTAGAGAACAAAAATTGTAACATGAAATAGTCGTAAGAAAATCTATAAAACAAAAAGATGTGCTGTCTATCATTTAATAGTTTTGATATGCTATAACAAAAAATAAAAAGAAGTATTCAAATTACAAACTTACTAATTATGTTGAATCATAACTGAATTTAAGGTAAGTGAGTTGTTGGGTTTTTTTTGCAATTTAATCTATATTATGTACTAAATATTATGTATGTCTCCTCTTGCAAACATAAGATAAAGTTTTTTCGTATTTTTACAGATAGATGATTTTTCTGCTTATTTATATGATGCCATTGATATGTTTAGCCATCACAATACAGTCACAAACAGTAAAAACTATACAGGTAGATTAGCTTGTTTGAATATTGTGCTTTTTGTTTAATTTATTGATTTTTAAGTTTTAACTTTCTATATAAGAATAAGAAGATGTGGTTTACGATTATTGCCAATGAGACAAACCTCAACTAGAGAGCAAATGACGTAGAAATAATCAACTAGCATAGTACACGTGTATATACCATTATATCTCAGAAAAGTGTATACATATGTCTGCCTTAATGCACATGATAAAACTTTTCTTTGGATGGAGATTTGTGTGACCTTTTACATGCATAAGTCAGCAGCCTGTAATTCACTGGTTGTCATTTGTTGCTGTATATCATATTTGTTTTGTACATAAATCAAGCTGTTAGTTTTCTCGTTTACTCATCCACACTCGTCTGAGAAGTATTTTCATCCTCGCTTGATATTTGTTTCAGGTTATTCAGGATTTATAGAGAGATTTGTTGATAACAAAGCCATCAGACAGTATCATGTGACCCATTTTCAACACGGTAGTCATCAGATAGTTGCAAATATAACTAACTTGACAGATTATTGGGAGAATATTGCCGTAGTCTGGACTGGTGGAGAGAGACCCTCGGATACACCACATTGTGGATTTTCTGGAGATCACTGCACAAAGGAAAGTATGTATTGTATAATTATATATGTGTTACTGTAACAGTTTATCTGAAAAATACAGCTATTTTACTATACTATACTACATATGTTTTGCTTCCAATATTTATTATCATTTACAATTTCATTCATTCGCTTGTTCATGGTTTGTTTGTTCCTTTGTTCCTTTGTTCCTTGGTTCATTCCTTTGTTTGTTAGTTCGTTCATCCATCATTGGACTGTCAGAAAAAGACTTTAGTTTACGTTATTCTGCATGAATCATTAATTCATGTTACACCGCCACATTTTCTGGTACCATTAATTACTGTGTACTCGTGCTAATTGGAGTTTTTACTCTTCAACATGCACGTTAAACATACCTGTGATGTCTTTTACTTCTTCCCTATTTTCAGGTAAGTACATTTAATTTTGTAGGTCTTCCATCAAATTCCCAGTCCAAATTCCAAGGAAACTTTAAGTTAGTTGGTTTGCAACATATAATTGTCACAATATCTATGCCCTATTTCGAACAACCCATTAACCCTGTGACCTATTTATTTCAGAAGATGATAGGACAGCAGTCATAGCCGGTTCCTGTGTTGGTGTGATTCTAGTCCTGACTATCTTAATCACAGTTCTCATATTATATAGGTATAGTAAAACATTTTTGATACATATGATAACCATTGAGATATTCCATGTTTTATACAAAATAGCATTTTTAATAAATAAAAAACTGCTGAACCAATGCCTCTTAGATTTTGTGCTGATAGAGTTCCCTTAAGTGGATACCAGATGGTATGCAGGGTTGTCAGATCAAAATATCAAATACGGCTAAATTGACAACAACACTTAAGTAAACTGCGAAACATGTCGACCAATATAAGTTGCAGTTTACTTATTAAATTAAGTGTTGTTGTCAATTTAGCAGAAAATAGCATTAAGTTAAATTGACACTTTTTGTGAATGTACTACTTGGATTCATTATTATTATTGGGATACTTGTGGATTTCTTGGGTAAAGGTTAATCATGAATTCAAATGTTTAATGAAGTAAAAACTTTCTGTAAGCTTGTATGCAAACTTTGACAAAACCACGAAATATGCTTGAAAATGCAAATTTTCCTCAATCCACGAAAGTTAGTGTCAATGAAAATAAATGAATCCACAATAACTACAATTTTTAAATATTTGCAGTCCTGCAAAAAGCAGTTAATGAATATCATCATGTATTTGAATATTTGTAGAAAATTCCGCTTTGAAAAGGAACTTATGGGAATGTTATGGAAAGTAAATAAAAATGAAATCAAACTTAGAAAGAAAAATGGAACAGCGACTGTAGTCCCTGCACAGGTCAAAGGTCAAATTCATCCAAAGAAAAAACTTGTTAGAATGGTAATATAGTTTTAAGCTTCTTGAAAAATGATGATTTACAGTTTTTAACACCATTTTTGAGTAGGTAAATTAATGTTTAGCATTTTGTTTCAAGCTACTGTATTGTGGAAAAGTCAAAGTAAGGCCACTTCAAATTGATTCTTAGTTTAATGGATTGACACACTCCAAAATGTTGGAAACTTAAAAAAAGATTCTTTGGAGACTTTTTGAATTATTGCTTCATTTAAATGAACCCACAACTTCTTTTTAAAAATGTCTTTGCTCGTCCCACAATTCTCAGTTCCTCTCACAAAAATTCTGGTATTGCTTGCTAAAGTATTCATTTCAGAAAGAAAAAACTTGATCATTTAAGTCCAATGAACAAGTTTTTAGTTTGGAGTGGCCTTTAAAGGAATATATAGAGGTATATTACACACAAAAGAATATAAATGAAAAATGAGTCATTTCAAAACAGATTACTAAATTTCTCTTCAAATTTTCATGAATTAAACCATGAGTGAATGATATACATATTTTAAATTTCCAACCTAGTTGTGGTAATTCTTTACTAACATATAAATATCCTCATAAAAATTAAAGAATCATACATAAAACTTGAGTTATGTAACCCTTGAAAATAATTTCTGAGAAAAATGATTTCAGAAATATGTGATGAAAAATTTTATCCAGTATTTTTGCCTTCATATTTATCCTTATTAAAGTTTCAGAATACTTTTTCAACCTTTTTAATTTGTATAATTTATTTTGAAATTTCAGAAAATCTTGAAGCATCACCCAAACTTTTTTTTGCACATAAAATTATAGCAAACCTTTTATTGTGTTTTATAGGAAACAAGGAATACCTTAGGTTTTGGATCATCTGTGAGTTTAGACAGAAATTTACTGTATACCCCTATAGGTAATTACAAGGTAAGTAAACTTGAATTGAATAAATTCAGAATTTTTTTAGAATTTTTATTATTGCGAAAATTAAGATGGGATAGGTTTCGCAAAAATAAACTTCGCATATTAAATTTTGATAGCAGTATTTGTAGACAAAATTTAGATGCAGATCTAGGATTTGAAAAGGGTATGGGGGACAACAAGGCAATGCTAGGAAAGGAACCTGTAAAAAAGATTATGTATTAACCATTATGTATTAACCATTATGTATTAACCATTATGAATTAACCATTATGTATTAACCATTATGTATTAACCATTATGTATTAACCATTATGTATTAACCATTATGTATTAACCATTATGTATTAACCTTTGCCATTTCCTGAAACAGCAATTCACATTTTGTACATTGTTGAACAATAGTAAATAAATAAATTTGGTGTATTTACTGTCTTCTGATTGGTTAAGTATTACGTTTATTTTCAATGTTGTCAATTTTTAACCATCTGACATGTATTCATACGCCAACATATGTGTACGTTGTTATTGTTATATAAATCATTAAAATGCCTTATGATAATTTATAATGAATGTATTAACCATTATGCATTTATTTGCATTTTGCATTTTACATATTTGCCATTATTCTGAAAGTCAACAATCTCAATTTTGTACATTGTTGAACATTAGTAAATGAATGCCAATTTCTCTGAATTAACAGATTCAATACGAATACAATTTCCCATGATTGAAACCTCTATGGCAATTTCTTAAATTAATTTTAGTAAATTTGTGTTATTTGCTAGCTGTCTAACAGGTTTTGATGACTCTATGGTGACATAATAACTTGTTAACAGTTGATTATATGAATTTTATTCCAAAATTTCAATAAATTTCTAGTAATGTGAAAATAGATATAAATTACATGGAAATAAATATTTACTAAAATTTATTGATGTATCTTATTTCCACATAGGGAACAGTTGTTGCAGTAAAAAGTATACAGAGAAGATCTATAAGACTGACTAGAGAAGTTCTCAGAGATTTAAAAACTGTAAGTTGACATACATACAGTTCTGAGCCTTAAACTGTTGGATTTTCTTTCTTTTTAATAATTGTACTTGGAATGCTTTTACACTTAATTTATGGAAATGTCTTATAATACCTTTTATATATTTGTGCTTTAATATGTTTTATGCTTTATAGGTTCAGCTATTTACATGAAGACAAGCATAAAAAGAAATTAACCTTATCATTATTGAAATTTTCATTTTCAGTTAAGAGAATTGCAACATGACAACTTGAATCCTTTCGTAGGAGCAAGCCTAGAGCCAAACAATAGTTATATACTTACACGATACTGTGCCAAAGGAAGCCTACAGGTACAAAATATTCATTATGAAATATATAACGCCTATAATTTTATACAGTTAACACTTAGTTTTAATTGTCTGAAAATTCACGACAATATTAGGCCTATAACCCCACCACATTCTGCATGTGCCTGTCCCAAGTCAGGAGTCTGTGATTCAGTGGTTGTTGTTTGTTGCTGTGAAACATTTTTGTTTTTCGTTTATTACTTTGTACATAAACTAGGCCATTATTTTTCTCGTTTGAACTGTTTTGCATTTGTCAATTCGAGGCCTTTTATAGCTGTCTATGTGATATGGGCTGTGCTCATTGTTGAAGGCCTTACGGTGACCTATAGTTGTTTATTTCTGTGTCATTTGGTCTCTGGTGGAGAGTAATGTCTCATTGACAATCATACCACATCTTCTTTTATTTTTCTATATATGTAACTATAGATGATAGGTTTTTAATTTCATTTGATGTCATACAATTGTTCAAAAGCCAACAGCAGTCTGGTATAAGTGAAGAATTTTGCAGGCATAATAGAGTTTGTGTTTTACCATTACTTCCAAAAGGTGTCCAATGAATCATCATAGCATGAGGAGATTACCCTATTAAAGGTTGAAGTTAAAGTCGTGTGCTATTATATTTATAAATATATTGAAAGTAGAATAATATTTCTTAACCTCCAGTCTTCATTCAGCTTACAATTGTTCAGTGTGACAGTTTTTTTTACAGTTAACCTGGTTTAAAACCAGGATCCAAGTTGATTTCGAACTGTGGGACATTATTAAGTATAGCAAAGATTCAAAATTTATAAACACTGTAAGAATTTAATTTTTTTCCTTTTCAGGATATTTTAGAAAATGATGACATAAAGTTGGATTGGATGTTCAAAATGTCTTTTGCGATAGATTTAGCCAAGGTTTGTGTCTTTGTGATATTCGATTATCTCCCCTTTTAAAAACTTGACAAAAAATAATTTAAGAGTTGGGGCTGTTCCAGAATTGATTGTATGAGGGTAGGATGGTACTACTTTGAAAATTTGATGGGTGGTTTTTTTATTTTCGAAAGATATCTTTACCAATTATCAGAAATAATCAGTTAAAATTTTATGCATGGCATGGTAAAAAAAAAATCTCTTCTGTCCCCCATACATATATTTCTGGAACAGACCTTACATTTATACGCATCAATCACATATGCAACTACACAATCGAAAAAAAAAAAAAATGACTTAGTTTATGGAAAAAAAATGTAGCTTTTTAGTTACACTACAACTTTCATAGTACAAAATTGAAACTTTCAAGAAGCAAAAATTGATGTTATGTGCTCTGGGAGATATATCTACATTGATAAAAGATTTCTCTGGATCTATAATTATTTGATAGTTTGCAAAGTTTAATTAAAGTATTTTAACTTAGTTTTTGAAGGTTTAGATAATTCTTATTATTGTTTTACTCACAGGGATTGGAATTTTTGCACAAAAGCCATTTGCGTTCCCATGGCAACTTGAAGTCCAGTAACTGTGTTATTGATAGTAGATGGGTGCTGAAAATAACTGATTTTGGTGCAATAACTTCTCAACCTGAGGAACCAAGTGAAGAGCTAGGGGAACATGAATTCTATAACAGTAAATCTCAGTAGTAGTGATCATAGAAACAAATTTTAGATTTTGTATAATTTTATGTCATTAAAGATAACCGAAAAAAGCTTATCTAGGACTTTATTAAATTTGATATATTGTAAATCCCAAAAATGTTGTGTTATTTATGTTATTGCAAAATTTGCAATGGAAAAGGTGTAGCAAGATTTAAAAATCTCATTTTAAATTCTGATAGCATTATTTGTATGCAGGATTTACTGAAATTGCAATGTCAAATCTTACATTTTTGTTCATTTTTCAAAAATGGCAATAATAAATGCACACACAAATTTCTGAATTTACAGTACATATGATTTGTTTTTTTTATTGTGAACAGAGTCTTCGAAATATAATATTTCTTTGTTTTATCATCCTTAAAAAGAACATTTATTTTGAAACTAAAACATAAATTTTTGAAATTGCTACAAAGTTGGCCAGGTAATGAAAATGGAAATTGAAAACCTAATTACTGTATTTTATTTTTTTCCTCCAGGAATGCTTTGGACAGCACCAGAACTATTAAGGCAACATAAACAAGACACTAAAGGAACACAGAAAGGAGATGTATACAGCTTTGGAATTATTATTCAAGAAATATTGCTTAGGTGTACCCCATATTATTTCAATAATGTGAGCTCATCTAAAGGTAAGGGAGATAATTAACTCACATGTTTAAAAAAAAAATGAATTATCTCCCATGACAAGGGATTATTAACCGATACATTTGAATGGATATCATATTAAGATTTGTTTCAAGTACAAACTTATATAGTATAAATGTTATCCTATACATTCTATATCAAATATCATTCCCTTCTGAAAAAGTTTGCTATATGTAGTTGTTATCAGTTAAAACACAAAAAATATATAACTGGATGATTGATTGATTGTTGGTTGCTTAACATCCAGTGGCATATAACTGGATGAATAAGTGAAAACATTGATATTACCTTTTCATAAAATTATTTTGTCACTAAGGTAATTTTAATAATTTTGGAAAATATAGATTAACTTTCAGCACTCAGTATTTTAAGGGTGTTGTATATAGAATAAGCTGAAAGCAACTTAATTATTTACAGAGATAATAAATCGTGTGAGGAAAGGTGAGGATCCTCCATATCGGCCACTCATACCAGATAATAGTAACATCCCAGACAAGGCTTACAATCTAATGACAAGTTGTTGGAATGAGAATCCTGACTTTAGACCAGAATTTAGTAATATCAGAAAGAAACTCATAGATCTCAATGGTGGCAAGTAAGACATCAGTTTTATACAATAAAAAAGTTTGATTTTTATTTCTTGCAATTTTTCTTACTGTATAAAAGTTCAGTTGAAGAAACATTCATCATCTATTTTAAAAAAAATTGTTTTTAACAAACCTTCTTATATTTTCAGGTTCACAGATTGTTATTAATTTTTTCTAACTGTTAGTTTATCATTATTTCTCATCTTTTGCAGTATAAATACTAGACTGTGGAAAAAAGTTTCCTTTTGTCTAGTTGGACTATCAATTTTATTAAACCTATGATTACTTTGTATTGGAAAGAATGAACAAGAAGGAATAATGATTCTTTTGATGAGTACAATTTGGAATGTAAGTTGCAAATACAAATGAACAGCTGAACTTCAAATATTATTTATATTTATATCTCTCCTAGGAAAACCAATATAATGGACAATATGATTCACATGCTAGAAGCCTATAGTAACAACTTAGAGGCCCTGGTGTCAGAGAGAACAGAAGAACTGGCCAGAGAGAAACAGAAAACTGATTTATTATTGTATCAAATGTTACCTCCGTAAGTTGAATTAAAAATTTTGAAATTACCAATTAACACCTTTCCTTACCAGTTGTTTGTTAATTAATTATGGAAAATAAATTGTATTGTTAGAGCTTGTTTTTGATACATGAGGTGTGTTATGCCATTATGACAGCAGGATAAAAAGTGATGATACCTAATCACATCACAAAATATATTTTTTTGTTTACATTAAAAGGACATTCATGTTTGACTTCATGCATGATGTAAAAAGAGCGAGAAGTTACCAACGGGGCCTTCAAAAACATCATGCAGGCCAAAAACAAAATCAATTGTCCTCAAAACACTACAGAACATAAAGATTGAACAACATGAACCCTATCAAAAACCAGAGGTGAAGTCAGTGAAGGTGTTCTTGCTCCACTAGGGGCACCTGCCTTGTTACTCATTACAAGTAGAAACATGGTGTCACATCCAGTAATGTTACAATCCAGGAAAAGAGGAGGGGGATTGTATCAACTGATTATTCAAAATCATATTGTGAATAATGACATTTTAAAAATCTTTTTCTAGTCATAACTTGATTTATGTCAGCTAATTAATCAGTTCATGTCAATTACTTATAGGTCTGTTGCAGAGCAGCTGAAGAGAGGAGAGTCAGTTTTACCAGAAACTTATGAAGAAGTGTCTATATTCTTCTCTGATATTGTGGGGTTCACCACCATCTCAAGTACTAGTGAACCATTAGAGGTATGTATTATTGGTACATTTTGCATGTTCTCAGGGAGGATATAAAGTTAAACTTTTTTCCACACAATACATGTAATAAAATGAAACTATGCAAAACCAATGAGATATTGAGAGAAGTAGAAGATAGCAAAGGGATATTTAAACTCATAAGTCAAAAATAAACTTACAAATTTATAATAAGAAGATGTGGTAGGATTGCCAATGAGACAACTCCCCACAAGAGACCAAATGACACAGAAATTAACAACTATAGGTCACTGTATGGCCTTCAACAATGAGTAAAACCCATACGGTATAGTCAGCTATAAAAGGCCCCGAAATGACAAATGTAAAACAATTCAAACGTCAACCACTGAATTACAGGCTCCTGACTTGGGGACAGGCACATACAGAATGTGGCGGTGTTAAACTAAGTTTGCTGGTGCCAAACCCTCCCGTAACCTTGGACAGTGGTGTAACGGCACAATACAAAACAAACTATGCAAAACAATAAACAAAAAACAAATATGAGAAATAACAAAAAACAACAACCACTCAATAACTGGCTACAAATTTGCAATTATACTCAGGGGAGTGGGGTAGATAAGGTTCAATCTTTTCTTCGATGTAAAATGAAATGATGCAAACCCTTAATGAGATAAACACCCAGAATTCCTCACTGTCAGTGGGAGGAATGTTTCAAGTCATATTTTTATTACATTTCTTAAAAAAAAAACTTTTCAAACACTTTACAGTAGTAATTACAGTACTTTAGATGTAGTGCTTGTTTATTTTACCGACTCCACACACTGTTTTATGCAGCTTATTAATGTATAAGAACTTTGAAATTACCAAATGTAATACATCTTTTCTAGGTTGTTGACCTTTTGAATGATCTGTATACAACCTTTGATGAGATTATAGCCAAACATGATGTCTACAAGGTATTATTCTACACACTTGCTATTGTGGATTCTATTAATTTCATTATAATCATATTTGGTGGTTGTATAAAAATTTGCAATTTTAAGGGTACTGGGATTCATTTATTTTCGTGAATACCAAATTTCGTGGAATGAGAAAAAAATGCATTTTCGTGGGTATTTGATTTCACGGTTTTACCAAAGTCCTCTGTTGTTTCACAACATGCTCGTATATTTTTCATGCCTCCGTAGCAGCGAAAGGGCATTAAGAGTTACCTTTGTCTGCTGTACGTAAGTACGTCCCGAAATTAGTTTCTGTTCTCCAACTTTAGTTTGCCTCGACCAAATGTTATGAAACTCATACACAATGCTTATTACCATAACTAACAGATCAAGTTTGAATTTGGGTGGCGTCACTTTTCCCCTTCTTAAGTTATGTCCCTTTATAACATTATATGCAATCGGGGGCATCATCTTTGTCCCATTCTCCATTTATTTTATTTTTTAAATAACAAGATGCACTTATTAGTATAATCAGGTGTGTGTTTGTCTTGAAAAAAAAGGAAAAAGTCTATTAGTAAACATTAAAAATCAAATGTTACTCCACGAAGATAAAGATGAAGACAAAGAATAAAATCAATTTGAGTTTAAAAGCAATAAATACTTTAAGAATTGTGTTACTTTAAATCTATCAATTGTGCATATGACCGACAAGGATTGCAAGATTCATAGACAAAGTTTAAACTAAAGGTGCTGTGGGGTTACATGTCTTTGAGACAGTAGACCAACAACACAAAAAACCAGAAACGATACCTAGAGGTCAACATATGGTGTTATTTAACATTAGATAATTGCTATACCACAAATCAAGCTGTGAATCACTTTGTCAAGTCAAAATATTAAAAAATTTAACAAAGACCACTAAAGACCTGCAATAAACACCAAGTTGTCGAAAGGAAAGAAATACTAATAATTATATAAACTGACGACTACTGACAAAGTTACAAATTAGGGACAGATACATTATAATGTGTTTCAGTTAAACCAGTTTTTGAGTACTGAAACTTCCCCTTTATTTATCTTGATAAAGTGAAATTACAAGATAATGCACAATAAAAAACATTTAAGTACATTGAATTATATAACAACAGGTTGAGACAATTGGAGATGCTTACATGGTAGCCAGTGGCCTGCCTAGAAGGAATGGAAAAAGACATTCAGGAGAAATAGCCAACATGGCATTAGATCTCCTCAGTGGAATCACAAATTTTAGTATTCGCCACATTCCAAATGATAAATTACAATTACGTATTGGTCTCCACATGGGACCTTGTGCTGCTGGAGTTGTGGGCCTTACTATGCCTCGTTACTGCCTGTTTGGGGACACTGTTAATATGGCTTCCAGAATGGAATCTACAGGAAAAGCACTACATATTCATACAAGTGCTGCCATGAATACAGCATTAGAGGAACTGAACTGGGGTTTCATGATGGTGGAGAGAGGAATTGTTGAAGTAAAGGTTTGTATATAGCTTCTTTCTCTGTATATTTATTACTTTTCAAGAAAAACAATGTTAAAGTTCATAGAATTATGTGAATTGAAAAGAGTGATTTATAAAAGGTTTAAATGGACAAACTAAAAATTTGTCATCTATGGTGTTTAAAATAACCTATCTGTATCATCCAGTATGTCTACACAAGTCTTGTACATTAAATGAAGAACTAACCAGTAAAACTCATCAGTAGCTTGTTATCCATAGCTGCTATTATACCTACACTAGTTTTCATAAATTTACGTTGGGACCAGTTATTCAGCTTATTAAAATTCATATCAAAGAAAAACACTGTTACCCACAAATAGAAAAACTTATGCAAAGTGAATCTGAAAAAAGCATTGTCACTGAAGTTGATTGTTAAGCACTCTTTGCAATGACTTAGTAGCCAGTTTTTATAGAGAACCACCAACCTTTAGCTAACACTGAGAAAAAGTTGATAACTTGTATAATTTACATCTCCAGGGTAAAGGTTTACAGAAAACTTATTGGTTGATAGGGAAGACTGGGTATAACAAACCTGTACCAAAGACCATTAGAAGGTAAGTACTGTAGAAGGGGGTCTGGAGGTATAACAAACCTGTACCAAAGACCATTAGAAGGTAAGTACTGTAGAAGGGGGTCTGGAGGTATAACAAACCTGTACCAAAGACCATTAGAAGGTAAGTACCGTAGACCATTAGAAGGGTCTGTAGAGGGGTCTGAGGTATAACTGGAAACAAACCTGTACCAAAGACCATTAGAAGGTAAGTACTGTAGAAGGGGTCTGGAGGTATAACAAACCTGTACCAAGGACCATTAGAAGGTAAGTACTGTAGAAGGGGTCTGGAGGTATAACAAACCTGTACCAAGGACCATTAGAAGGTAAGTACCATAGAAGGATGTCTGGAGGTATAACAAACCTGTACCAAAGACCATTAGAAGGTAAGTACCGTAGAAAGAGGTCTGGAGGTATAACAAACCTGTACCAAAGACCATTAGAAGGTAAGTACCATAAAAGAGGGTCTGGAGAGGGTCTACCAAATAGAGAATAACTGTCAACAAAAATAAATGGAGAAAATTGACCAAAAAATTAACTAATACAGAATTAGGAGTTCTGAAATATAGCAAATAGAGAATAATGGGCAAAAAAGAAATAAAGAATTGAGAAAATGCATGAAAAGATAAAACATACAGAAATGAAGACTCCTTGGTAGGGAGCTTTGTTGAAAATTTCAAAAAAGACTTGAATGTGGATTCCAAAAATTATTTAGTCAAAATTTTTAAAGAGAGTAAAAAAAAGGGCCAAATACCTCTGCTTTTTAGTTGGTTTACCTACATGTCTTATCTGTGTACTTGAAAAAAAAAAAAAGAACATTCAAATAATATAAGAATATATTTATGTTGTGGAGCATTTTGTATAATTTCATGAGTTATACTACAGAACAGTCCATTGTGACTTTAATTTTTCAGATTGCAAGCAAAGTACAAGAAAGCACTAGCTGAAGGTCGTCCAGCTTCCCCTACAGAATCACATATCTCAGCAGGGGACCAGAGTGATAGCATGTATGGCAGTGCTTTCCGTAAAACTTCTTTAGCTGTACGCTTTATCAGGGCCCTTTCTACAGAAAGTATTCCAGGTGAATCAAGGTCAATGTCAGAGTTAACTGTGAGAGACCTTAATTTATCATGTGATAGTATGGAGGATCCAACTAGTCCTGACCGGTTGAGTCCAGTTTTGTGGAAACCATTAAAACGAGTTAAGAAAGACAATGAAAAGTCCTCTAAATCAGAAAAGATAGAAACTGGTGCTAAAAATGGAAGTGATAGCGATTCACCAAGAGACAGGACAAGAAAATATGCATTTGTTATACCAAAAATAGAAATAACATGATAGTGATTAAGTAGTGTATGAACAAATTTTAAATCCGTCCATACAATTATAATGGCATCAGTTGAAATATCATAATGGGAAATTATTGTTAATATATTTATCTGTAAATGTCCATTTAAATTTTATATAATTTTTATATGTTACATGATTTTTGCTACAAAATGAAGAACATTTCATATTAGATATACTTAAAAAAAAACAGTTGTATCATGATTATTAGCCTTTGTAGCATGACAGCTATCCATCTGTATTATAATCAAGTATCCCAATCAGTCCAAAGCAGGATTTGTTATAAATATAAAAGAAGATGTGGTATGATTGTCAATGAGACAACTCTCCACAAGAGACCAAATGACACAGAAATTAACAACTATAGGTCACCATACTGCCTACAACAATGAGCAAAGCCCATACCGCATAGTTAGCTATAAAAGGCCCTGAAATGACAAATGTAAAACAATTCAAGCGAGAAAACTAACGGCGTAATTTATGTACAAAATAATATAAGCTTATATCTTAATTAACATGACATTATGTGACTTACCGAATTAGACTATTTACCGGATTTGTAATAACATAAGCAACACGACAGGTGCCACATGTGGAGCAGGATCTGCTTACCCTTCCGGAGCACTTGAGATCACCCCAAGTTTTTGGTGGGGTTCGTGTTGCTTAGTCTTTAGTTTTCTATGTTGTGTCATCTGTACTATTATTTGTCTGTTTGTCTTTTTATTTTTGGCCATGGCGTTGTCGGTTTGTTTTCGATCTATGAGTTTGACTATCCCTCTGGTATCTTTTGTCCCTCTTTTTTAATTCTTTACAATCCTTGGTTAAAATTTCAATGTTTTTGACAAGGCAGAACACTACTTTTTAACATTGATATAATTTCATGGCACTCAGGAAATTACTATGAGATCACATGCTCACCTCAATGAGGAGGTTGTGAGTTATGTCTGCTGCACTGCTGCAGGGTCGAAACTTAAGATGGGTATTTGTTACTGCTAAAAACACATACTTGTGCAATTAAATTCTCTGTTGATAAATTAAGGTCAAGGAACAGTAAATGGGCTATGTCACAGATTTTGCTAAAATTTTACATACAACCTTGGCTCGTTGAACTATAACTTGAAATTGAAAAAATAATGCATTTATCTCTTTTATCATCTGGAATATCACTGATTGAATTCTATGTATTAGAAATTAGAGATTTGATGATTTTAAGACCAATTTAAGAGGGTCTTTTGCTGATTTTATGTGCTCTCTATACGATTGTTCACCATTTTTGAAAGAATTCGATCATTAATATTTCAGATGATAAAAGAGATAAATGCACTATTTTTTCATTTTTCAGTTATAGTTCAACGAGCCAGAGTTGTACGCAAAATTTTAGCAAAATCTGTGACATAGCCCATCTACTGAAATTTGACCTTAAGGTTCAAACTCCCACAAGCCAAGTTGACCTTAGATGGATTTGGTAATTCTTTTAGACCCATTTTGATCCTATAGAATTTTTCTTGTTAAAATAGTTACACATCTTTGGCTTTCAATTTTTTTGGAGTATGAGCCTTCCAGAAAAGTGCTTCAGACGCAACATATTTATTAAGTGCTAAAAATGCAGCATTTATCATCTTTATGAGTAAGGAAATACACAGGAGTAAAGTGACCAGTCTTCCTGCAGACTTTTACCTTGATAGCAATTAAAAATCCATTTCAGTATATCAGCGTAGTACAAATCATATATACATACTACATTATGTGTGTGTCGATTATTCAAGTAATATTTCATACTGAACACAAAGCCATCAGTCAGGCCAGTTTCAATAGTGGAGTATTCCTGAAACTTTTGAAGTATGGGGGAACCATATTTGAATGTCCTAATAGAAGAATTTAAGCTAAATACATTAACTGTACCTAGTATTCTAAACAAGTTGCTACCCTTCTGGGAATAAGTACTGGTTCCCTGCAATGAAGAGCAAGGGATGGTAACTCCCAACAAAATCAATATAATGTTTTACAATTTCAGGATTTCTTACATTGTTCATACTTCTCCAGGAAGGATTTAATAACATGATGTTTTACAAATGATTTTCTGGACTGTACTGATCACAAACATAACACAGGTCTAATAAAGTCACTGTACCATGAAAAATTAAGGCAATGACAAACAATATGGATGGTTTATGTCTTCTTACTTTTCCATGTAATATTGCAAATTCAATTCATCTCGGAACAGTCTGACAGTCCCATACAAAACAAAACTACAGTTTTCACTTTCAATCTTTTTACTTTGTACTAATATTTCATAGAACAATTTACAACACAACCACTTAAACAATAAAGTGAATAATAGAAACTTTATAACACAACCACTTAAACAATAAAGTGAATAATACCAAACTGTTATATCTTTGCACATTTACATTAATGTATACAAAATTATGAAAAATGATAGTCATATATCCACCCCCCTCATTCTACACAAATTTCATCACCAATTTTAATTAAAAGCAATTTTAAAAATATTTTGAGATTTCTTATCAATTTTTCCTTTTCCATTTTTTCCTATTAAATTTTAACCTTAATAGCCATCAAATATAAGCAATAATAGTCTTTGTTCTCTTGTTGAAAAATGACAATATACGAATAGATTCAGTCAAACCAGTATATAAAGGCCACCCTCACAACTATAGAAAACTGACCTATTAAGAGAGGTGACCTTTCAACTGAGGTTCAAAATGCAAAAGTATAATATCACTACAGGAGGACAAGAATTATAGGAACAGGAACAGTCAAAAATGGTTTCTAAATGACCATATTTGCTATGCTAAACTGAAAACTGTTTATTATGACAAAAACTGACTGTTGTGGAGACTTTCCACAGACATTGGTATACAAAACTTGTTTCAAAAAATAAAATTATAGTACTAAGTTAAAACAGAAATACTTGTAACAAGTCTATAATTTTTCACATAGAAGTAAACATGCATGTTAAGTAAAAGCATATCCTCTTTGACTGTAAACAAAGAAGGCAGTGATAGAACCAGTCTGATATCTTTCACATAATCATATTTTGCATATTTCATGAATTCTTTCTTTCAAATATTACTTTCAATAAAGACTAAAAATATATACAAATAGTTTGAAAAGAATTTCAGATTAAAATTTATATACAAAAAACATCCAGTGTTATAAAAAGTTTTCATAAAAAAAAAAAACTAAACTCGATGTTTTGTATCTATCATTATTTTTTAAACACTCAATTTTGTTGAAATTTTGAAATTCAATGTAAAAATAGAAGAAATTCAAAGTTTGTTACTCAAAATTAACTCCATTTGAATTCAAATAAATCTTCATTAGCATATTTGTATAAATATGTGGAGAGTGTCTGCATAAAGTTCATAATACGGTGTAGTTTTCCCAGCATAGTATTTTTTACACATCTAAAGTTTTAACTTTTACCGACTTGACGCAGTTTAATACAGAAACGCCCATTCCACACACAATATTTCGTTATTGATAATCTATATAACTTTTTGTTATCTAGGGACTATTCAGATATACTTAGATAAAGATAATAGTACATTTAAATGATCAATACCATATAATGCTCTTCTGTAGATACAATTTTTTTTTCTCACTTTATCAGGGACAAAAACAAACATTAAGCATTATAAAATGAACAGTAGTAAAGGTCAATCATAACACATTCATAATATTAGATTCATTTTTATCTCAAATAACTTTCAAAGAATTTTCTAAGTGCAGCATAAAAATATTTACAAAATCTGTACATAAATGCCATAAATCTGAATGTATTAATACAAATTCTGAGGTCACACTTCAGTCTATAAAAATCTGATAAAAAACGTGTACACATACAAATTTTAACACTATATATAGCTATACAGATTTAAGGAAAGATAATTTTTGTAAATAAGAAAAATTTCATCATATTACATGTATAACCATTGTCAAATTTTACCAGAGTTATCTCCCATTATGCTGTAGATTTCTCATACAGAACAATTTTTAACATTTATTTCAGGTGCATTTCATTAACAAAATTTGTCATATTTTTATTATTTGAATAGAATATTTCTTTTAATAAAAGCTTCACTACTGTGAGATTTTAACTATTACTCAAAATGGAGACAACCCCTTTTTCTTTCCTTTAAAACTCACTAAGAGTTATTTCCCTTTCTGAACAGGTACCTTCTTGAAGCTTATAAATCAAATTTTTAACTTGAATGATTTCAATAACTGTGTAGACATTAAATAAACAAACAGATACAATTAGGATTTCAAGTCTTGGTACAATAATGAAAATTTTGCTAATAAAAATTGGGACTCCAAAACTGATGACCAGCTGAAGCATATTTATTATAATACGCTGTGTATTTTTTCAAACGGTCAATTACAGTATGGAATCCTTTTTTTAAAATATTTTCTTAAATCTTTCTCATCTTTATTATTAATATGACATGCAAATAACAAATATGAAACTATTTCCTAATATATTAAGTCTTTAAAGAATACCTTCCCAATTAATACAGAGACAATTTGACAATTTCAAAACACAACAAAGTATACATTAGAACTAGAATCCAGAATAAGGTATTAAGGCAGTGTTTAAAAATAATGCCATTCACAATTTAATAAATGTTAAACTTGTTCAATAAAAGTTTTTTTTGGCTACTGACTTTTATCTAACAGTTTTTTTATATGATAAAAAAGTTACTGTGTTTCAAAAACAAAAAACAATGGATTGTAAAATCTATTAATAGTCACATGCTCAATAACTAGCAAATTCAGAAAATGGACAAAATGTTTTCTAAAATATTGGAAATTATAAACCATGACAACCGGATATTATGCTCTTGATAAAATTAAATGCAGCTACAATTTAGAAGGAGTTGTGGGGATGTGTCAATGAGGCTGCAATCATTTTTATGTTCTTTTTTAACTAAAGGAATGCTATTTAACATCATTTATCAATAAGAAGCTAGTATCTTAAAGTTAAAGTTAGAGTAAGTGATTTGTTTATACAAACATTAAACCATTCTATCAATACACAATAAAAATCTTTTGTTTCAGTTTACCCAGATTTGTTTTTTTTTTTTAAATTTATGCAATATAAATATTTTTATAAATTCAAGCGTTGACAAAATTTACCTTGAGAATAAACATATGACATATACAAAAAATAATGTCTTTACTAAATTGTAACAAACAAGAAAAATCAACTATAATAGACCCGATAACACAATTAATATAAAAAAAAATGCACCTGTGCTTTCTCGATAATATTTTCACAGTGTGGTGTATTACTTTTCGAGACAAATTATAACACAATTATAGAAAACCTCATCAGCTCTAACTCAAAATATGTACAATTTTATGTTCAGGGGGTCTTGAATTTAATTTAACAACTTCTCACATACTAATTTTTGACCTTTTTCAAATGGAACAAATCACTTCTTTACCTTAAAATACATATCCCAAATTTCTTAAGTGTAATTACAACCCCTTACATGCTATTTGAGGCATAAAACATGAAGAAATAAATTTTGGAAGGTGTATGAAAAAGTTTGATAGTAATACACTGTCCACACTAGGGACTATATTTGTAGACAAAGAAAATCAAAGGGCTATAATTGTGTCATTGGGCCAACTGCTATCACAAACTTTTATAAAAAGTAAGCAATTTCTATCTACTACTTGGATTTACAAACTAGACAACTCTGCTTCAAACAAAAAAAGCTGCCTTAAACAAACAATTAAAAACATGGCAATATACAGGTTGTAGTAAAAATTCCCTTCTAACAAATTAAAAGGAGTAACTCATTACATTGAAACAACAATTTTACTATTTGATATCTAAACTTTGTAATCATTAACAAGTACATGTAATATAGATTTATACCAAAACATAATGATACAGGATATAAAAATGAATTCCTGTAATAACAGCATTCATTAGTTTTCTTGGACCAAAAAGACCACAACTATAAAAAAAGTCTTTTAGCATTTTAGCAAATAAACATTCAATCTTCATAAAAGAAAAGACAAAATCAAAGTTCAGAAATATATAGCCTAACAGTGCAAGTCAAATATAAGTATGTCCTGAGAAATATAATTCAATTTCAATCAACCACAAATTATACTGAATTCCACATTGAACACCCCACCCTCCCCAAAAGCGCTCAAGAAAATTCAAAGATGGGCCATTTTAAAAGGCAGAAAGTTCATCATACTGTTCCATTTGAATTGATATGTCTGAGTGGGCACCTGAAAAATACTCAGATCACTAAGGACTGAATAAATCTCTGTTTGAAAAAAACCCAAACTCAAAACAAACAAATTAAAATATGCTGCCCCACTTTAAATGACAATTTAAATATCCATTATTCATAGGAGGTGCTCCATTAAATCATACATCTTTAGTCAGGAAGGCACTGAAAATGTGGTTACCATCCACTGAGGCAAATTTAGGATTTGTCTTCCATTTTCAATGTCTTTAACACCTCCCTTGGTCATATGTATGCTTTCATGGAACAGCCCTAGGGACGTGAAGTAAGCATTGGTGGTCTATCAAGCTTTTCTACTTTGGATTAAGACTTAAATTGGGGACAGGATTTTGAATAGCACATATTGTTATAATTATGTGTTCATGGGAGGTTGTCTCCAATGAAATATTTAAAAGAAACATAACATTTATAAGTACAGTCTACTAAGTGGCCTCATGTTCAGTATCTTGGTCCGACCTAATATCAAACTGAACTAAAAACTGAACTAAAATGAGTGGACATAATTTTCTGCATCTATGTCATCATTTCATAGTGAATGATGACTGTCAACACTATTTGATGATTTCATTGGTTGTTCATGGAGTAGGCGTTTCTGGAGGTGTGATTGTCTCTGTGGATATTGTTCTTTTGGGGCAAGGGACTTCTGCTTCCTCTAGACCACGCTTTTTCTGACCAGGCTGAAAAAGTTCACAAAACATTAGTTACTAGAATTGAAGTCATAGTTACAATAAAAAGTAAACTAATAAAGGCAGAATTTTCTTGGGCTGATAGTTCTTTTTTGTTATAGCCACAATACTGTTTTCTTTTCTTTGATTGTAACATCACAAAATGAGACTTATCGCCAAGTTTGTACTTACTGTGAGCAGCATGATGGGTGCCACATGTGAAGTGGGATCTGCCTACCCTTCAGGAGCACCTGAGATCTCCCCAAGTTTCAAGTGGGGTTTGTGTTGCTTAGACTGTTGTTTTCTATGATGTGTTTTGAAGACTGTCATTACACTTTAAGGATGTACTTAGGTCAGGTTTAGGAATTTGTGTCAGATGTTCGGACTCCTTGGTTTTTTTCCTACGATACAGGGTTAAATATTTTGCCCCATAACACCCATTTTTCTTTTCATATAAGACTTCAGTAGCTCATAAAAGGTCATTTACCAAAATTTAAGCAGATTCTAGATTTCATTTCTTTCGTTTTTAGACCCAAATAATACCAATGCAAATATAAGGTAAAAGTCCGAGTCAGCCTTTTCCTGCCATTTTTTAAAAATTAAATATCTTGAAAATGAGCTCCATAACCTATCAATATTGTTAGCTTATTTTGTTCCTTAACTAATGCTCTTCTGATTTATAGTATCAATTTTAAATTCTAGATTTTTTTAATTTCACCTTTGTACATCCTTGACATGTTTTTGTTTTTATTTGTGGTTCTGTTGGTTTATCATTGATTTATGAATTCTAATCGTCCATTTGGTACCTTCTGCCTCTTTTTTGACATAAAATGGAGAAAATAATAGTTGCCTATCATGCAGTTGCTATGGGCAGAGATATTTCAACAAGAATGTAAGACTAACAAAATCTAAGGCACCATCAAGTTAAACTTCCAGATTGGAAATTAAGACTTGGGTGTTTTGAGACTTCCAGTTCCTTATTTTGTAATTTTTCAATGTCTAATCATTACATGATATTATACCTCAAAACTCATACTCCAGTTAATAGAAAAATAATAAGTAATTTGGTTCTCTTATAATAAAAGTCATTCTTATCAAGAAAAACCAAAAAAGGGTTTATTAGTTCCACAGATTTCTTAAAAAGGGTTCAAAGGCAAAGTCAAGAAGTAACACAAATCGTATAGATCTGAAAATACAGTAGAATATACTGTTATACTTACAGTGCCTATAGGAGGAATCATTCCATCAGAATCTGGATACATTAAATCTCTAGCTTTACTCATCATCTCTTCATCCTGTTCAATAAAATCTTACCAGTTATCAAATAATTGTAATATGCAATATTAGATCGTGTTAAACTCAGAACTATTTTAGAATTGGATACAGTCCGTAACGTAAAGTTAACAATACGAACGATGCCCGAACCATATACGGACGATGCCCGAACGATGTACGACGCTTCCGAACGGTGTACGAATGCAAACGAAACGCTGACCGAGCGTTATACGGACGCTGAAGCGAATGATGTACGAACGAAACCATGTACCATAAACCATGCCATAAGCGATAACATAAGCGCCTTTATCGTACATCGTATGGTTTTGCGTACATCGTTTCATTTAGCGTATACCGTGTCGTTTAGCGTACATCGTTTCGTTTAGCGTATATCGTATCGTTTAGCGTACATCGTTTCTTAGCGTGCATAGTTTCGTTGAGCGTTTATGTTTTTTTTAATATAAAACATGAATTGTGTTCTGTTAAATCTTTTATATAGGTGATAATATAGTTACGTAAAATTTAGATTGGATGCATGTTTCAGTTTTAATTAATAATATAATTTAATAAATTATAATTTAATCTGACTCGATGTTGATCCAACATTATTTACATAAAAGTTTGAAAATAAACACTGAAATAAATTTAAACAAATTAAAAGATACAATTATGATTTTTTTTAGCCGTAGAAATACGTACTTGGTGAATGTGCGGTAAACTACAGTCTGCAGAGTATTCAGTCAACATTTTTGAAAATAGGCTAAGGTATAAACATTTTTTCCAAATGAACAATTCGGCGTTTTGCATTTGCTTTTTTTTTTTTTCATTTGCGCCGATTTTTACAGGTAAATTACAGGTGAATAGATATAAGAAGATGTGGTATGAGTACCAATGAGAGAACTCTCCATTCAAGTCATGTTATTTTCATTTATCATTATAGACCTCTTCCATTAGCCACTTGTACAAATGTAATGAATTGTCAATCATAACATGTACATAGCTGTTGTCCTCTGCTCACCACGGGAGACGGAAGAAGGCCTACACCTCCAGACTTTTCCTTGACAGTACCCGTAGTTATTTAGCCTCTGTCTTTCGGACATCTACCACATGGTTATGCTCGATCTGTGTTTTGACAATAGAATCCGTGGTGACTCTGGCTTTACACGATTTTATGGTACATTTGTAAGATATGTTGTTATGTTTCAGGACACTAACCTTCCGATATGTATGGCCCTCGATGATTAAAGAATTGACTCCTCGGCTCGTTTCAGTGTGCAATATGTCCATCATGTTACAACGAAGTTCCAGAACAATATGAATCAAAATTAACTTAAACATAAATGAACAACATTTATAACCAGGTTTTACCAATGGTATAGTACAGTACATGTACAAGTATTAACTTACGGATTAACTTACCTGTAAATCTAATTAGGAGCAAATATAAAATCGGCAAATGAAAAAATGAAATCGGCGCAAATGAAAGAATGAAAATTTTCAAAATCGGGACAATTATCATACGCCCGAACAATTTATTTTAGATGGAATTGAATTAATCTAATGTTTTACAAAAGTATATTCGAGTCTTAAGGTTGACCTTTTGTTCAAAAGGTTTGTTAAATATTGTTATGTATTCTCTTTTATAGCATGTATTTTAAAATGGACAGTTTTATCTATTTTATATTTATAACATTTAAAATGTCCTCCTAATGATACATCTAATAGTTACCACTGGACATTAAACAGCTAACTATAAATTCATTCGTCATATTCTTAGTTTTGTTATAATGTGAAAATCAAATAACATGATGAAACAATAATTATTGCAGATTTTCACTACGGAAATAATGGGAAATAATTGTAAACAAAACCACTCAATCACATCCCTCGCCACAAATTAAAGTCTAGCCTTTTCACATTAAAATACATTATTTTCATAAATCTATTTCTAAATAATTTTAAACAATCTTAAATCAAGCGGTCATTTTCTATTTGCCATAAAAAACCAACAAACAAACAATTATTTTCATTTCTTATTTTAAACAGATAGATTTTTTTTCAATGGTCGGTGCCTGTCAGCATTTATAAAATCTAACACCGTGTTTGCCAGAAAGAAAGCTACATAGAAAAGGAAAACAACAATGTCTTAGAAATACTTCCAGGCCCTATTTTCTAATTTCTGTTGTAATGTGGTGTAATGCAAAGAGGTAACTCCTGAATACTGATTTGTACCCTTAAGCATTTGTGGTTAATAACAAATCTATGGTAGTCTCTTTTTCTTTACTCTTAAAGTATTCGACTAAATCATGTTTTATTTATGAAAATTGCTCATTGCTAACGAATGTTAAACATTGATCCCTAGATTTTCAATTGTTTAGTTGTTAGGTTACTGTCTGATCTCGCAAACCTGACATTTTATGGCCATTATTTTTGCATCCAATTGAACCAATGTGTTAAAAGATATAAAGCGACACCGTACAAGAGTCGTTATTTTACATAAACTATTAGCATTTTTTTTCTATAACGAAATACGAAACCACTTCTAATTCGCTCAGGGTTATTGTGCTTGTCTTTTGACAAAATATGGCCTTGTCTCAAAAACAAAAATTTAATATGATATAGAGTAAATTAAATATATAAAACTGGACTAGAGTGGAGAGTTGGGAAGTAGGAATTCAATTTTAATTGAATGTTCTAAATCTTAGTGTATTTCTGATATATGATTGTACAGACTCGGACATTTCTTTGTTTTGCTGAAATGAAAGGTCACCGTCACCAGCAAATAAAAGCAAAATGGATATAGCAGATCTTTCTAATTTTGAAAACAATATTTCTCTTGCTTCGTTGATAAAGGGCACTTAAAAATAGTGAATACTATCCTCAACAGGATGACCACAGCTGCATGCGGGATTGGGTTTAATATTAATAAGGTTTAAATCTGCATTTGAATTACTGCACCATATTTCTCAACTGTGTATCAATAATATTAAGATTTCTATCATCACAACTAAAATAGGAAGTGCGTACTGTGAATAAATACTCAGTTTACTATTATTTAAAGCAAGTTATCACATATAATACCACGTTAACAATTAGGTTGACAGTGTTTGATAGTCTGAAGGAGACAGCATCAAGGATTTAACATGGAAAAGCTTTTGTTGTATTCAATCTTACTAAAGTATTCTTTATTATATTTAACAGATATATATCCGAGATACGATAATGTAGTTTTCGTTTTTATATCACACTTGATCATCAATGATGGGATAATGTCTACTGAGAGAATTTAACCAGAGACTGGATAACGTAGAAATGACCAATCAAAGGTCACTGTACGGCCTTCAACAATGAGCAAAATCCATACAGCATAGTAAGCTATTAAAGGCTCGAAATGAAAATGTAAAATACACGCAACACTGTTCAAACATCACCGCACGTCAAACTTTGAACCGCAGAAAAACCTGATTGGACATTCGTGACAATTTGGCATGCCCTCATGAATTGGCGTCGTCCTATTATTATGAGTTATTAGTTTCCTGTCTATTCTGTCATTTATGCATTTGATTTGTAATTTGTTCTCATGTAACACATATTTGTGTTTGAGTGTAAATAAAGAATTGAAAAATGTATTTTGCGTTAAATATGCAATGAAGTAATTCGTAATCTTCAAAAATAGTTCTGAAACGGTTCATAAAATGTGGAATGTCTGATTAGAAATATAACAATTATGTCCACTGCGATTATAAAGCGGGCTATATTTGGACATTTTGAGATACTATAAGTACTTGTTTTCTGTGATAGAATTTTAGAGGTCAATACGACTTTTAATCAGTTGGATTTTCAATTTTAATAAAAAAATGTGTTTGGTTTTCTTCTTTTCTTTATATTCATATCATGATTCTTTAGTTTGAACATATTTTATTGTTCAAAATGACAAATGGATTAGACACAAGTTTTCAACTTAGTAACGTCTTCTCCAATGCATACATAAATATACAATTTAACATGAAGATATAAAATAAATTACATATATAAATTTTAAGAATCGAATCAATGGATATTTTCCACTTAATATAACTAATCGAGTGCGCCTATTTTCAGAAGAAATAAATACAAACACACCGAGCTGTGTAAATTAAAATAGGTTAGTGTACATGACAAGTCATGTGTGTGAATTTGTTTAAATGTAAATTATACACGCATAGTTTATGATGTGATACATATTAAGTCGCTTTTCTAGTTACGGATTAATAGGAAAACGGAATAAATCTACGTAATTGTAAGTATCAATTTTGTTTTTAATTAAAACCATTGAAACGTTTCAGAATACAATAGTCAATCATAAAGATCATCGTATCCTTAAGAGCATAAATTGATCATGTTCTAGTAAGATCTGTTACAGAATAAGGTTGTCAAAGTTTTTATATACTTTTGTACAGATAGAAAAACACTATCATTTTCGTCAGAACTCAAAGACTCATCACCAGAGAGCAATACATAAATTGTAATATTGACAGCAAAACATTGATTTCATTTATCATTATAAGCCTTTGTGAAGAAAAATTGTTACAATATAATAAATAAATAATGATTCGTCGATATTTCCCAGTGTCTTCTGAATATTTTTAAGTTGAATAATTTTAAATTTGTATACTAAACATTTAAAATTTTACTCTGCTTATAAATAGCATTGAAAGTACAACATCTATAAACGATAAACATTGATAGAGGTAAATGAGCCACTCTTTCTCATGTCATTAGACAATGATTTCTAATTATACAATATTCTTTCAATGGATTTTTTAAATGTAATGTAGAACTTATCAATTAAGACATTTCTTATCCCTTTTGAAATATGAAGTCACATGCACGAAGAAGTTTGTCTGACGTATGAAAATTGAAAAAAAAGGCATGACAGGAGTTTAGAGAAAAAAGACAGTATGGGCATCTTGCCAAAAGAAAAGGCATGATGACTTTATGTAAAACAAGTCAGAAAAATTACTAACTAAGAAAGGCAGGACAGAATAGAGTGTAAAATAAAAAAAAGCAGGACTACATTTACATTGAGATTACATTTAAAGAAAATGCAGGACAACATTTTTCATCCTAGCCACCCTCCCCACCCGTAAAAATTTAATGGTATCTTCCTAATGTTGATCTCGACAACGAGCTTTGTAACCGCAGAGAAAAAGTCAATTGTGAGTCGGTGTGACTCTATCCACCACCAACACATAACCACAAGCTGAGTGAGGAGACGTTCTTGCTATAAGGCGGCTAGAACTATTTTCGACCTTGTCGTCTTATTTTTAAAATTACGTCATAGATTATCTGATCGCTACAAGATTTGTTTAACTTTCAAATTTCATCGAGGTCTCTTCTCTGGATATAACGGCTATCTGTATGTTGGCTTTAAAGTCGACAAGATAACAGGTTCATGTATTTAAGTGAATTTAAGATTTGTTGCAATTCTAAAGTACAATGGTTAAATCAATCGTATCATTGATGTGCCACATGGGCATCCCTATAAAATAAGACAGTCTATCGTTACCCATGGCATTAGATATTTTATGCATGTCATTGGATGTTTTCTATCATAATTTAGGCCAGCTAATAACTAGTGTGAAGCTAGCGCTAATAACCTATATTATTTACGTGTCTGAAATTTTGAAAATGAAACTAAACTCTAGAACAGACCTTTAAGAACGTCGGGTTGGGACTTTATTATTTGTGTGAATTTGTGATTTACGTATTAAACTCTTCACGTTTGGGATTCGATGAAAAATGATTTAGCAAACATTGTTGAGGAACACAAATAAAAAAATAATTCTGTATCATAAATTTAATTGCAACTCTTGAAAAATTTCAAAACCAGCTGATTTTTTTTTATTTCTTCATGTTGAATAATTTAAAAAATGGGGATATACACGACTTCCCAAATTTAATCTAAAATTCAACTCGTTACTCAACACTTTTAATATTGAAACAATACGAGATATAAATATTTTTTTTTTATCAAATTCGAAAACTGGGAGCTATCTGAAGTCTGTTCATAGGATCTCAGTTTTAATATAGGCGTGGCAATCCATCACTTTTATCCAATCAACTGTCCTTAATAATAAAGATTGGCGTGCAAATGTGTCTGTGTCAAGTTCGAACAATATATTCATATTTCTGGACGTACAAGAATACTTTATTTTTTATTAAGAATAAGAATAATACATATGTCGGGTTTAGGCTATTTCATTCGATAGTAGTAGATGAAAAAAGGATTTTCTAATATTCTATCTATAACTGAAAAAGTGGCATTAAATCGTAGAGGCAGTCCCACTTTATGTGATGAATATAACATATTGAGCTTTTGGATTTTCTTCTGTCCATTACCAAATGTCAGCCTGTACCACTGAACATATATAACTTCCGGACTAGCAAACACGGGCAACCCAGTTACTAATCTTCTGCTTCCAACTAAGCGTCATGTTCTAGATTGTCGGAATCTTGTTGAGTACAACCATCCCATGACTCACGTGCATATTACATAATTGGTCTTATAAGTGTTAAGTTTATGCGAATAGTATAATTCCTAGTCAATACATATTTCATTTTTTTTAGAAATTTAATCTTGTGCTTGCACACTTTAAAACGTTTTCTGTTCTGTATAGAATTTACCATTGGAATCAAAAGTAATACCTAAGTGTTTATGACAGGAGACAATGCTACTACTTGATTTTGAAGTTCCATTTAATTTCATCTGGAGAAGAATTACAGGAGAATAGCATAGTAATTGTCTTGTTAGGATTAAAATCAATAAACCAATCCCTAGACCATGCTGAAATTTGTTCTAAATCGTTATTTAAGACATCCTCTATTGTGTAAGGACTATTGCTTGAATAAGAAAGGGATGTTTCATCAGCACACAATCGAGTTAGACTTATCAAATTACCAGCTTTGTCATATACATGAATAAGGAATAGTAGGGAACCTAATATAGAGCCTTGTGGAACTCCTGCATTAGTATTCTCAAAAGGCGAATATGAACTTGAAACAAAGCGCTTTTGTAACTAATTAAGTGATTAAATACATTTTAAATTATAAAAATTTCAAATACTTTTCCCACTGCTGATAATAATGAGATTGGTTTATAATTGGAAATTAGTGATTTGTCTCGGTTTTGAAAATAAATATATGCTCAAAGTCAACTCATTTTAAAAAGTTTTGAAAATAAAATGGTTAAATGCATTTTTTTACATAAAGCACACATAAATTTACATACATTATCAGATCAAAATATCTTAAATACCCCAGTCCAGAGATACGTGTATATTCGACTGAATACACCATATCGATAATTTTACATTCGACGTGTTACGTAACAAGATATGTGTCCAGGTAAAAGATCCAGCAGGTGGTGTATATTCTAAAGTGTTTATAGCCTTCAATATACATCTGACGATGACATTTAGCTTTAGGGCCATTTTGTTTTCGCAAAGAAAAACAAAAATAAAAAAATTATATATATAATATTCTGTTGAAAAATCTTTTTAAAGGTAAACTGATAAGCATAACGTCTTCGTAATTTCTTGTTCAGATCCAGGGACACAGATGTCAGAATGAATAGGAAAACACTAAATTCTTAAACAATATGTTGTAAAATGGACACCAATCACATTTTGATAGACTAGTGTACTGATAGATTTTCTTGTGTATTTTCTATGTTCTGGAAACTTCAACATCCCATCAACAATATTTAAATTAAAGTCGTAAGTTTTATAAATTAAATATATTTCTTTAAATATCATTTGCAAGGCTGCATGCACATTGCACCTATCGTTTCGTATATTTCTTTTCCGCCATGCATAAGTTTAATGTTCACTTTAACGTTGTGCACGATGTTCCTACAACACGACGTTACAGAGGGTTTTTGACTTTGATTAATTTTTGCAAGTTTTATTCGTTTTTTTTTATATGTTGTTGGTTGATTCTGGCTCTGTTCTTTTTGTGATGTCATTTTATCATAAATGACCTCAAGTTGTAGAAATCGATTTAATAATGTTTACCCTTTAGTTATTTCACCTAAAAATGCAGTACTGTAATGTAGGAAGGAAAAATGGGACGGAAGTACATGTATACGGTTTTCCATAAATAAATATTTTTTTTTAGATGTACAAAACTTTTATCATAGGATGTTTAACTTTCATGGTGCATATCATCTGTCATTGTAAAATTTCTATATCTTAATTCAACCCCAATACAAATATATCTGACACTCTGCAAGTAAATCGAAACATTTTATCCTTGATTAATTTGAATAGAATTGTATTTTCCTGGCACATTATTTGTCGAAATACACCTCTTCAATAACTTGAACCTTGGCTTGAGAATTGTTTCCCAAGTTATCTAAAGTTTCTTGCTTAAATTGTTTAACTTCTGATATACATTTTAAATATAGTAATCTACTCCTGGATCGTCCGTAAAAGCGGCTAATGTAATCCCGGTTTTATTAATTCAATGAAACGGTTTTCGCCGCTGTTTGGGATTAGTCTTTCAATTACCTCCATTTCATGCACAAGTTTATATTGATGAAAAGTTCCGGCTTCGCTAGTACAGGAATTACTTTCATCACGACAGTTATAACATGAATAGCAGGACAAATCACGATGAAACACGTCTTCAAAATTAATAGTTTAAAATTTTGGGTAGTTGAAAATTGAAAGTGAAACTTTTCTTTTATTGTTAACTTTGCACTAAAATGTATATTCAAACCTATTCTATTACTTTCCTCTGAGCAAAATCTTGAGGAATTATATATTGAATAACCCTATCAAATATGGTTTGTTTTAAACCGAATTAAACGTACATCAAACGGAACTGAAACTGTAGGAGATCATAGTGGGTTTAACGACAACGAGACAGCAATCAAACAACAAAAAACACATAAGGACAGCTAATGGGCAACATATGTAGTGTTCACCAATAGAAAGGTGTATACACAACATCCCTAATTTCTTTATCATTGTGAATAAATTTTTCCCGGAAAATAGAATACATGTACTACATGTCTTTGATTTAACAGAACAAATAATAAAAGATCTGGCATTAAAACGTGATTCTCCATATAATTTAAAAATTGAAGAGAAAGCCAGAATATGAAAGTTATACAATTTAAAGAATACCAATCTTAAAGTTTTACTACTTAGAGGTATATTTTCCCCCTTCTTTTAACCTACAAGAAAACTTCATGAGAGCCGATGATTAAATATCCACCTAATTTTTCCGAAATGTTAATATATAATATTAATATGGCGTCAAGTGTTTATTTGCCAATCAAATCGGTATGCACGTTAAATAAATATTAAAATGTCATATAAATAATGCTTAAAAATGATTCAATTATATTATCTATCTAAAATATTAATCATGAAAAAAAAATAATATATATATTAAATGACTGAAGCAATTTAAAATTCTAAAGGATATTGTTACAATATTGCGAAAACTGAGACTACTATAACTGTTATACATGTAGTAGTCTCAGCAACAATCACGTAATTGAAAAATATAAGCAAGTATGACAAACCAATCAAACATTTGTTGTTTGGGATTATTCATGGTTGACTAGTTCTATATTAACCAGTGACACGTGTCCTAATTATTAAGAAAAGGGACAGAAAAGTATTAAACAGAAATAACCGGTTTTCAAAACTATATTTTCAAAATCCACTGCATGATTTAAACAGCTTAAAAGTGTTTCATTTATTTTATCTTTGTGCGTATCGAAAAATTGATAGCAAGTTGAACCTCAATTTTCATGACTTACGATTATTAGATTTCTTTTGAAATTGATCGATGAGCGACTTTTCACAAATACCGAAAAAAAAGAATATGGCGTAGCGTCAATTAATGGACAAGCAACCAACGAGAAAAATAAAATTTAAGAGGCATCTATGACTAGTTTTGAGTTAGAGAAATCATTCAATGCCATATGATTCTATTTAGGTTTGTGCGTTTTTCGATTTACGAATAAGTCAATAAGATAAAAAAAAAGAAAAAGGTAATTGAAGCCAAAAAAAAAAAAAGAATACAAAAGATAAATGAAATAAAGTAATAACATAAGTTTACAAATACTTATTAAAGCAACATTTGAACTTATTATTACCTTTTTTAATTGTAATTTAATGTTTATGTATATTTAATGTTACCCGATATGGAGTTCTTCTAAAAGATAAAATTCACTTGAATGGGTATTTCTGGTGTATATACATGTATCACACGTGCTATCTACATGTACAATATACAGAAATGACACGGCTGGGTATTGTAAAGTTTCTGAAGGAAGATTAATGTCAAATGCATATCCCGGCGAAGAATTTACTAGTTTGTCAGAACGGTTAGGTGTACTTTGTGCCAACTACCATCATATTGAAAAGGTTTGAATCATGCCATCTCTTCTTTTCTCATAATATGAATTGCGCCAATAAATGGAACTTAATTGTGCCATATTTACCTCGAAATGATTAACCTATTTACACGTACATGTAACATTAGAATACTGACTTCAACTGTTAAATAACTTTATAATTACTAAAGATATGATTATAAAATTTGAAAATATGTACTTTTAGAAAGTCTCCTTCTATATGCCATGTTTTTTGTGTCAATTCTATCATTCCATCAGGTCCTTAGTGCAATATTTTGTTCTTAATGCACTAAGGAGGCCCTTCTTGTATTTCTACTTGTACCTGTAAATACCGGAAAGGACCTCCTCAGTGCACTAAAAACAAACATTTGCAAACAAGTCTATAACATTTGCGCAATTAAATGATTGTTTTATTGGCGCAAATGAATGCTGCAGTTTTTAAAATAAAGTGATGCAAAAAAAGAATTGGCGTAATTCAGTTGTGGCGCAAATTAATTCTTTTTCAGCAAAACTGGATATCGGCCTTCAAAACACCGTGTGTACACAAACAAAACAGTATTCATCTTTTACGCAGTCTAGCCTGAGAATAAAAGTTTTGGCAATTTGTGTAACGTTAGGATTTTAATTTTAGAATGTAATGAACAAGTAAGAAGATCGTTAGAAACCTTAAGTGAATCGGAAAATGAGCTATGCACGATGAAACGGAAAAGTTTGGTGCGTCGATAAGAAATTTCATAGAGGCATGTGATATTTGTAAAATTTCAAGTCTTTCAATAACAACCATTTGTAGAACTGATTATTTCGATCCTTCAAATATGTGTAAAATAATTAAAATTTATATTATTTACTCTCTTTCATATATACAATTGTAGTATGTTTATAAATACTGTAGATTTGTATTTGATCATCGATTGCATGCATAACGTCCAGTGACAAATATTTCATGTATTCGTTAAAAGAATTAGAATACAATTGATTGGTTATTTAAGGTAAATGATTTGCGTTAGAATAGGTGAAACTTGGCCAGAAGCTTACCTCTAAAATAAAGAAATAGAAAACAGGTAGAGTTATTTTTTAATTCTGTACTCATACATGGACTTACGCACTTTTACAGTCAAAATAACAGTTTTAACACCGACAGCAGGAATCAAGCGACGCTGTTTCCATAGATGTCTTCAACGAATTTGTATCTATCCTGGCAATTTTCGGTTTATATCAGACTCTGACATTGAGGGAACAAATACCATGGATGTCTTGTCTTTTTTTAATACATTTAGATATAAAGCGTGTATCTCATATAAAGCCTCATTTATAGAACATAATATATAATTTATTTTGTCAAGGAAATATTTGGATCAGAGAAATATTTGTTAGAGAGAGAGAGAGAGAGAGAGAGAGAGAGAGAGAGAGAGAGAGAGAGACAGACTTATATCGCGGTATTTGGTCTCATGTTATTCAAGTCAAAATGTGATGGGAGGAAACGTTTCCCGTCGTTTATATATATTCCATAATGATATTAGTTGGAGATTTAATCCAATCCAAACTAATAATTGTTTTTATCCCACATCTTTTTATATTAAATTATTTTAACTCAAAATTATAATTGAAATAACTTTCTGAAATAAAACCATAACATATATCAGGCGCTGAACAAAGCGATATACCATACGATTGATGAAACGCTAAACGATATCACATACCATACGATAAGCGAAACGCTAAACGCTAAACCATACCATGTACCATACGACAAATAAAGCGCTTAACGATACCATGAACCATACGATATACAAAACCCTAAGCGGTGACATTTACCATACGATGAGCGAGCGATGAGCGAGCGCTGACGAGCGTTGTGCGGACGCTATACGAATGATGTACGAACGATGACCGAACTCTATCTGACGATTCCCGAGCGCTGTACGTACGATTCCCGAATGAAAAAGTGTTAACTTTACGTTACAGGGACTGTATGTCCATATCTATTATATTTTAAAACTTAAAGAGCGAAAAATAAAAGGAATAACATTATCAACTATCGAAAAGTAATTTCTGCTATCTAAAGGACATTTAAATTCCAATGTAATTATATACTGTGAAAGTACTTTTATTCGTGGGGTATCAATTTTCGTGATTTTCGTGGATAGCTTCATCCACGAATTTAAGTGTCCAACGAAATATAACAACTGTTGTCCAAATCAAGACATGGAAAGATCCCCATGTAGGTTTGACTACATGGATACGGGCATATATTCAAAGAGAAAACATCGATTATCGGCAAACGCACTATGCACTATATATACAACTGCAGGCAGGATTTTACCCATTTAATCTTTTAAAAAACCTTAACTGTACGTCTTTTAACCTTTTAATTCTCATGAAAAAATATTTTTGATCGATGAAAGTCAGATTTCCGGTGATGATGCTATGATGAAGTGTTCATTTTATCTCCTCATGATATTCATACGGAAAAAAATAATTTTATATTGGGCTTGCTTTTGATTAGAAATAATTCTACAATTCAAAGTACATTTGTAGCATTTGTTTATGTAACTGGATTTTTTTAAGTGACATGTTTATGGCCCCATTAACACCTTTGATAATCTTTAATCTGTTGATCATTCGATCTCGGTTTAATTAGTGTCATTTCACTTCTGATTACACATGTGCAATAATTCAAATGTTTACTTTGCAATTTCCTTCAGCGGAACAATTTGTAAGCATAGATGAATCAGCTTATTTCCGAAAGTAATTATTTTATTTCAAATTTGTTGAATGTTGTAAGATATGAAAGACGAACAAGTAAGTGAAAATGAACACATTATTTCTCAATGTTCACAAATCATTACAAAACAACATATGATTATTATAAAGAATCTTTGATTCTTATGGCTTCAAATTCTTTACTCGATTTTTGTTCTTCAGAAAACTAAAATCCACGAATTTAAGAACCCACGAACATGTAACTTTTGCTCAAACCACGAAAATTGATACCCACGAATAAAAGTACTTTCACAGTAAACACTAAATAGATGTTAAGATAAAAAGTCATCAGAATTACCTCCCCTTATAATTCAAAGCTTTACATTTTTTTGAATCAATAAGTTATAACCATATGATAAAATCTTATAAATATCTTCATTTAAAATGAAAAGTCCAACTACTAAATTGCTATCCTGCATCAAACTTCATTAATTTGAGTCAATATCTTTACTGATAATTTACAATTATCTGTGATCCAAGATGGTGGGATATGTCCATGCTACTCTTTTTGATAATAAATTTGTTTGTTGGTTTTTCAGAGATAAATATAAATTGTAAACCATAAAATTGAGTTCAGAAAATTAATTTTTGGTGACTTTGTGTAGTTCTGATCTTTGTTTACATCTGTTATTTATGTATTTGGTTTTAAGAGTTATGACATCTAATTCCTAAAATTTACCATTCATGAATATTGTTCGTTTTACAAGATCTAAAATCAATTACAAGGTTCCAACACTTAAGGCTATTTTTTTCTGTTTTCTTAACTTACTTTGAACCATGGGTGACTTATTGCATCACTTAAGACAATTCTTTTCTTGACATCTACAGTCATTAGTTTCTTGATTAAATCAATTGCTGAAAGGAAGAAAAAAATCATAAATCAGACAGGAATCTGATGTACAGAGTTGTCGTTTGTTTATGTAATTTATACGTGTTTCTCGTTTCTCGTTTTTTATATAGACTAGACCATTGGTTTTACCGTTTGAATGGTTTTACACTAGTAATTTTGGGGCCCTTTATAGCTTGTTGTTCGGTGTGAGCCAAGGCTCCGTGTTGAAGGCTGTACATTGACCTATAATGGTTTACTTTTATAAATCGTTATTTGGATGGAGAGTTGTCTCATTGGCACTCACACCACATCTTCCTATATCTATGATTTATGCGCCTACGGCGGGGGCATAAAAATTTAAACATTTTTCTTCACATGCTATTTCTTGATCTTAAAAAGCTTCTGATCAAGTGTCATAACATTCCATGCCGGTTACACTGAGTCACCGATGTCGAAAAATGTTCATCCTGGACTGAATGTACATGTATATGTAAACTACAAAAATTTCAGTCCCAAAAATATATTTTCAAAATTTTGCTGAAATTTCATAAAATTCAAATAAGATTTGAAAAGCTTCTGTCAAAGTTTCCTTAATTTCCATTATTTTTGACAAATTTGTTGATGTTAGAAAACAATAACCTTAGACTGTAGCTTAATGTTGCTATAAACTCAAAAAAATAAAGACCATTTATCAGTTAAATAGGGGAACAAATATTTTCTATTTCAGTTGAAATGTGCATGATCATTGTAATAAAAGATTAAATTACATCCATTACATTTGAACTTTGATGGATAATTGTCTCATTGGCAATCATACTACATCTCCTTATTTTCATATTATCAGATAAAAGAATGTGTCTGAGGACACGAATGCCCCCTCTCAAGCTTCAAACAAACGAAAATGGGATGGACGGACGAAAAGACAGAAGGATGGAAAGACCAAAGGATGGACGGTCAAGGGTAACACTTAATGCCCCTGTCGCCTATGGTGGGCGCATAAAAAAGGTAGAAAAATATTTTACTTGTGACCAAACAACGCTGAGGATTTGAATGTGATTAAATTAAGATTCAAATTACCATCTTCTGATATATTGCTCCAGTACTGTTTTGGGAATGTGAAGTGTCCACCAAGAATCTGTTTTGGTAGTTCCATGTCTTTTCTTTCATCAGAAAATGGAGGGTACCCTGATAAACTGAAAAATATTATAATACAATTAATTTAAAATTCATCGTTTAGTTTATGAAAAGTTTAATTTTGAAAATTCCATTACATGGTAAAACATGCTCTCATTCAGCTTTTTACATGTTGTGGATTCTTTTATTTTCATGGGTACCAATTTTTGTGGTTTAATGAAAAACTGTATTTTCGCTGATTTTAGATTTTGTGATTTTACCAGTCTGCATACAAGCCTATTGAAAATTAGTACTTTGTTGAACATTTGAATTGATGGAACCATTTATTATCAATGAACATTTCAATTGGTGGAACCATTAATTATCAATGAACATTTCAATTGGTGGAACCATTAATTATCAATGAACATTTCAATTGGTGGAACCATTAATTATCAATGAACATTTCAATTGGTGGAACCATTAATTATCAATGAACATTTCAATTGGTGGAACCATTAATTATCAATGAATATTTGAATTGGTGGAACCATTAATTATCAATGAACATTTGAATTGGTGGAACCATTAATTATCAATGAACATCTGAATTGGTGGAACCATTAATTATCAATGAACATTTCAATTGGCGGAACCATTAATTATCAATGAACATTTCAATTGGTGGAACCATTAATTATCAATGAACATTTCAATTGGTGGAACCATTAATTATCAATGAACATTTCAATTGGTGGAACCATTAATTATCAATGGACATTTGAATTGGTGGAACCATTAATTATCAATAAGTTATTAAGAGTTGTGATTCATGGTTAACTTCCATGATTAAAAACTTTTACCTGACATGTAACAGACAGTCTCACAGATCAAAAAACATAATGCCCTACTGCTATCATAGGTGTGGTATAACACTAAGAATAAACCTTACTTTATTTGACCTTTTAACTTTTTTAATTCAAGTGCCACTGATGCATCTCTTGTAGACGAAAAGTGTGTTTGGTGTTCAAAATTGTACCTGGTATATTTTTTTCACTTACCATATAAATAATATAACCCCTAAGCTCCAACAGTCTATAGCTTTTGTATACTGTCCACTTCCTGCTGTGATAAGAATTTCTGGAGCTAAATATGTTGGTGTTCCACAAAATGTCTTCATGATAGACCCTGCATCAACAAACTTTGATAAACCAAAATCTGTAACCTGTAATATATATATATCAATCTAAAATGACTTCTGCAGAACAAAATTAATGTAAGATTCACTTCCATATTTTCATTTTTTCTTCCAGCAGGTTTTATGAGATTAATTTCATATCTTTTTTATCAGTTTATCAATTTTGGATATTATATTTTTTTTCAAAATTTCATTTACATTTTAACTGCTCATGATACTCAGATTGTAATGTTCATATAATGTTTATCTTAATAATAAGAATTTTTCTTAAACAGTTAGAATACAATATTCCATTTTCTTCTGACAGGGAATTCTGTGAAAAACATTTTGTGTGGATATTTGTCTCATTGACAATCATACCACATCTTCTTGTTTTTATTTTGTGTGTTCTTTAATATTTATTTTCAGACTTGGGCTCATACAAATTACTGACAAGCTTTTTTTCAAAGGCGCATTAAATTTTTAGGTTTAAATCAACCAATTAAATTCGTATTGTGGTTCACACAGCTTGTAGACAGACCCATATTGTATATTATGATTGTTTATGATCTGTCATTATTATCATACATTGATCTAATGAAAAATAAAAGAAGAATGTGTCCCATACAGATGCCTCACGCCCACTTGTAAATATGCAAGAGTCAATGTACAAATTCAAACCTACTGATATTTTGTTTTCTTTGAAACTTAACGACATTTGTTTCTGTATGTTGAGTGTGGAAACAGCATATTCACCTATTTTTCCAATTATAAAGAGACATTACTCAAGAACGGTGAAAGTGGCAACATCCAAATTCGAACTTGATCTGTGTTTAATGATAATATGCATTGTATATTATAAAGTTTTATAACATTTGGTTATGGAAAAGTCAAGTTAGAGAACAGAAACCAATTTCTAGCTTGCATTTCCTTTTATGATTTTTAAGGAAGCAAATGATTTAAGGGTTCCTACATGTCCTAGTTGTATATATAGACTTTGTAAAGTTGAAGTCATCACTTTAAAAGTTAAACAGTCACCAACATGATTTGGTTGACCATTATTGATATTCTGTGTTACATAGGACACCCAATATGTTTGAATATTGTTTCCACCACAAGCCTGCGAGTCTTTTCACAAAAAATCTTAAGAGTAAAATTACTCGTAAGTCATACACATTTCAGTATAACTTACGATCAATTTTAATCGTAAGATTTTTTGTGAAAAGAGTCACAGTTCTTTATCTTCTATTGTGACATCACCAAACTAGACTTGAAGCTGAATTTGTAATTACCATGAGCAACACAATGGGTGCCTTATGTGGAGCAGCATCTGATTACCCTTCCAGAGCAAATAGGATCACCCCAGTTTTTGGTGGGGTTAGTGTTGCCCAGTCTTTTGTTTTCTATGTAGTGTTTTCTAGATTGTTGTTTGTCTCTTCAACATATGAATTTTAATCATCCCTTTGGTATATCCTGTCTCTTTTTCAGCCTGATTGCACAGGAATATTTGCCACTGAATATTAGGCAAACAACAAGCAATCTTTGTTTGATTTAAGAATGTACCTAGGTCAGGTTTAGGAATTTTTGTCAGATGTTTGGACTCCTTGGTTTTTTTCCCCAAGATACAGGGTAAAATATTTTGCCCCATAACACCCATTTTTCTTTTCATATAAGTATAAGACTTCAATAGCTCATAAAAAGTCATTTACCGAAATTTATGCAGATTCTAGATTTCTTTCTTTCGATTTGAGACCCAAATAATACCAATGCAAATATAAGGTAAAAGTCCGAGACAGCCTTTTCCCGCCATTTAAAAAAATTAAATATCTTGAAAAGGAGATAACCTATCAATATTTTAAGCGTATTTTGTTTCTCAACTAATGCTCTTCTGACTTACTGTATCAATTTTAAATTCTAGATTTTTTAATTTCACCTAACTACATCCTTAACCAGTACAGTAATATCTCTCTTTATCAGAGATCTCATAATAGTTTCAGTCTGACTTCTCTGATACTTACCTTGATCAATGTTTCATTTGCATCTGTCGCTAGTAATATGTTCTCTGGCTACAACAAAAGTAAAATATTACTAAAATACTATCACTGCTGTGTGCATAGAGAACAGTTTTGTATAATGCCTATCTTAGATTAAATAGGAAATATATAATTTGTAAAAATTTCAAAAAGTTATGAACCACTACATATTTTCATAGTGTTTAGCTGTTTTTGAGACAACATCATTATAAATAAACTTTTGCATCTTTTTATCAATTTGTTTGTATAACAGTACACATTAAAATTTTATATATGAATAACGGAACGACAGAAGTCTTTAGGTCGATATATATGGTCTTGCATCATAATAAAATTGTGGATTACAAGTTTTCATTGAAATAAAACAACTGGTGTGGTAGCTGTTGAGCAGACACAGTATAGCACTGGATAGTTAAGTGTACAAAAAGACAACATGAAATACATGATGTATTTGACACCAGAATAATGCATAAACAAACAATGAACTACTCATTCAAGACAGAAAACATGCATGCACATTCATGTGCAAATCCAAAGTCAGGATCCTTGTCAGGGTTTATTTTTTTTAATTTCTTAATTATTTATGTAGAAGGTCCTATAACAACAACACTTTAAGGAATGCTCCAGTGATTTATTGAGATCGACATGTTTCGTGGCTAGGCTAGAAGGATAGAAAACAATACATAAAATCATGCTGATGTACAAAATCGGGTTGAGAAAATGTTGCTATGGTGAGTAACATTATAAATAGCAATTGAAAGAGAAAGTGAAAGTAAGTATATATGGAAGTAAACTATTTAAATAAAATAAAATAAAATGAAAATACAATGTTTTTGTTGTTAAAATGTCTGTTAAAATTATTCTGCCATCATGTGTTAGCACTCTTGCACAGTGGAACGAATTATACAATAAATTATTGTCAGTTGTGTTCTGTGTAAACTTTGTGTTTTTGCCATTAGGGCTTTCTATAAAAACATATATGGGACCCAGGGAAGGCAACTTAAATTTGCCACTATGGGTGGGTGTGAAATATTGTGTTGAACGGGTTTAAAATTATGCAGGACTCTAAAAGCTTCTATGGGTGGTCACTCTGTTTTCAAAGTGCCTTCCCTGGGTACCATGTATGTTTTAATGGAACAGCCCTTAGAGGAATTGGTTATGAAGACATATCTTTGGTAGTCACTGTTACTGTGGATTTCCTGGGTATAGATGAAACACGAATGTCAAATGTTCAACCAAGTAAAACAGACCTTGCCAAAACCACAAAATCAAATATCTTCTAAAATACGAGCTTCTCCAATCCACGAAAATTTGTATCCACAAAATAAATGAATCCACAGTATATTGTTTTACAACTTACAAACACTGAACATTTTGTTTAAATTAGTCTACTATTGAATATAATAAAATGCTCCGCTGATACGACCACAGAGGTCGAACCCTGAACAGTTGGGGCAAGTATGGACACAACATTCAAGCTTGATACAGCTCTGAATTTGGATTGTGATTAAATATTTGACACAGCATAGGTTTCTGACACAGAATGAATGTGGTCTAAGAACTTAAAAATTTTTAATTTACCTATTACGTATGGTCCAATATCCAAAATCTAAATACATACACGGTTAGATTCAGCATATCAAAGAACCCCAAGAATTCAATTTTTTGTAAAATCAAACTAAGTTTAATTTTGGACCCTTTGGACCTTAATGTAGACCAATTTGAAAACGGGACCAAAAATTAAGAATCTAAATACACGGTTAGATTCAGCATATCAAAGAACCCCAATATTTCAATTTTTGATGAAATCAAACCATATCATTATTATTTGCTTTTATATATAAATAAAAAATAACCAACTTATAATGGAAAATTTTAAAGAAAAAAAAAAAGGAAAAAAAGGAAAAAAAAAACCCTCCCCAAATACTTTGAAATCCCTTATGATTCATCTACCCCAAACTCAATCCCAGCCTTCCCTTTGTGGTATGGTACCTTGCAGTACAATTTCAGAGAGATCCATACACTTGAACACAAGTTATTGTCTGGAAACTGTAAAAACGCTTGTTTTTTGGCCCCTTTTTCCTAAACCTTTATGGCAATTACCCCCAAACTCAAACCCAGCTTTCCCTTTGTGATATGGAACCTTGTAGTACAATTTCATAAAGATCCATACACTTACACACAAGCTATTGTCCTCAAACTAGAAAAATGCTTGTTTTTTGCCCCTTTTTGGCCCCTAATTCCTAAAATTTTGAGGCAGTTACCCCCAAAATCAATCCCAGCCTTCCCTTTGTGGTATGGTATCTTGCAGTACAATTTCAGAGAGAGATCCATACACTTGAACACAAGTTATTGTCTGGAAACTAGAAAAATGCTTATTTTTGGCCCCTTTTTCCTAAACCTTTTGGGCAATTACCCCCAAACTCAATTCTAGCTTTCCCTTCTTGATATGGAACCTTGTGATATGAAATCCAGAAAAGCGCTTCGGATGCATGAAATTATTAAACGTGTTGTTTTCAATTTTTTATTGTCATGAAACTAGAAAAATGCTTGTTTTTTGCCCCTTTTTTGGCCCCTAATTCCTAAAATTACCCCCTAAATCAATCCCAGCACTCCCTTTGTGATATGGAACCTTGTGGTACAATGTCAGAGAGATCCATACACTAACACACAAGTTATTGTCTGGAAGTTACAAAAATGCTTATTTTTGGCCCCTAATTCCTTAACTGTTGGTACCATAACCACCAAAATCAATCCCAACCTTCCTTTTGTGGTATTGAACCTTAAGGTAAAATTTCATAGAGATCCATTTACTTATACTAAAGTTATTGTGCGAAAACCAATGTGTCTTCGGACGACGACGACGACGACATACCAATATATGACCGCAAAAATTTTTTGCGGTCATATAAAAATAAGAGGATGTGGTATGATTGCCAATGAGACAACTTTCCACGATTGACCAAATGACAAAGAAGTTAACAACTGTAGGTCACTATATGGCCTTCAACAATGAGCAAAACCCATTCTGCATAGTCAGCTATAAAAGGCCCAGAAGACTGTATGCTGATATGTCGATTCCTTTGTTTTTCTCTCTGACAATATACCCGAAATCTTGTATTTAGAAAGGCAAATGAAAACCAGACATTATCTATACCTTTTTAAAGGACTGGTTAATTGACTTGATATAGAAAGAAAATGTGGAAAAGTTATTCAAGTTCCTTCTTTATATGCAAATTTCTCTTCTGCTTTCAATAAATTATTACCTTTAAATCTCTATGGGTTATTCCTTGATCATGCAGATACTGTAAAAATGAGAAAAAAAGTATTTTATAAATAATCTAAACATTCAATTATTTACCAATACATAAATCTTTTATAAATCTGTGTCATTAATATTAGTTCTGTTTGCTTTAAAACTGATCTTTAAGGAAAAGGAACAAATTGACCCTAAATAGAACATGCAATTTAAAATTCATTCAAGGAAAAAGTTTGATGAGGTCATTTGTTTGGCTCCTTTAATTTGTCTGTTAGATATCCTCATCAATATCTGTATATTTTGTCTCATAATTCTGCTTCAGCATGTTTATAGGGCATCAAACTTCTTGCATCTAATATAATAAATTTCTAAAACTGCTAAAAAAGTGTCATTTGTATTGCGAAATGAGCCATAATCTTACCAAAAAAAATATTTTGCTACAAGATAACATATACAAAGATGTTGATATGAGTCAAATATGTTTGCAGGTAAGGTTGTGGCCCAAATCGTATTTTCCAAAACTATAAGTAAATTGAAAATTCTATGCTAAACATGCCAACTTCTACATGTTTACACTGGACGTTAAGCAACCAACAATCAATCAATCTACATGTTTATGACATCACAAATGACATTTCTGCACTAAAGGTTATATCATCCTGTTCTGTTATTTACATAACTATCATAATTTTGAAAGCATTAAAGAATTATATTACATTTTCACTTTCAGGGACCAGATAATGGTTCCTATATACTTCCTTTGCAAAATTAAATTTTGAATCAACAAATGTATTTTATTGAAAGTATTCATTTTTGATAGTTTAAACAAAAATAAAATTATAATTATTTGAGTAAAATAGTGATACAAAATCCAGACTGTTTGATGAACACATGCACAAAATAGCCTTGGTACAGTTTTCATGTAGGGACCTTTGTAGCTGACTATACAGTATGGGTTTTTCTCATTGTTGAAGGCTATACAGTGACCTATAACTGCTTTTATCTTCGTTATTTGAACTCTGATGGAAAATTGTCTCTTTAGCAATCATACCCCATCTTATTATTTTTATATTGAAAGGTATTTTGTAATTACTCTGGTGAAAATTGTTTAATGAGACTTGTGCTGCATAATAACCGTAATATTCTTTTCAATGGCTTTTTGCTAAATCTAATTTCCATTATGATGTCCCTTTAATTACATAAGATTGAAATACTAAACAAATAACTCACCTTTACAGCACAAATAATCTGATAAAATAATAACTTAGCCGTGGGTTCATCATACTGTCCTATACTAACAACTTTATCAAATAATTCACCACCTTCTACTCTGTAAGGAAAAACAGAATAAATATATACTACAAAATAACGTCTAATGAACAATGAGGGGCCTGATGGGGAGGTCTCATCACGATTCACGAGTTAATTTTTTTGTCAATCACGATTCACAGAAAATAAATTTCCATGATCATGGATCACGAAAATATAAAGAGAGTATAAATCTGTAGAAAAACGGATCACGATAGCGAAAATGCGCCGATCACGAAGAACGAAAATAACCCATCAGGCCCCTCAACAATCAAAATACAAAAGACATTCAGATGTAAATAATAGGAATATCCATATACTAGTAAACATCCTTTTTTTAATTCATTATATTTGTCCACTTCTACTAATACACTGATACAATTACATCAAGTATACATTCATAATGCATGATCTACATTCTTAACTTAGAAAGAATGATGTATTTACCTTTCTCTAATTCTTTGGCAATTCAACCCTTTCCAGACCCATTGTATAAAAAAATTTAATTAACGTGTGGTTGCCGATGATGTCAAAAATGATTGGATGAGTTTAAGGGTCATAACCTTTATTAGCTCACTGAATGAATCAAACTATGCTAACAGATGCTAATGAAATTGACAATTTTGTGGAATGTGGAAGGCACTCGAAGGGGATTTTCGTTTATCAAATGAAAATTTATTTGATAATCATTAGAGAAACAGATTCTTACATTGTTATTTGTGGATTATTGGATTTATCCAATCTCGATAGTTAAATTATCAATTTTAAAATAAATTTGATAATCCACTGGTACCAATGTAAGAATCTATATGACTTTAAGTGTGGAAATAAGCTTAAAGTTTATTGCACTCTGACACAAGCATGTCGGAGAAAATAGTATTCTACATTGTAAGGTAAAACTTTAGAAATGACAAGAACACTTCGTATATCTGCTGTTTGGTCATCATTATAGAGAGATGCTCCTACTTCTTATGTAACATGATTTGAATAAAATCAGCAAATACACAAATACACAAAATGACTTAATTCAGCTTACTAAATGGAAATTAGTCATTCAAGGAATTTTAGGAATAAAGACATGACTATCTATAATATAAGATTGGTATAACTTTTAATAATATATAATATATACATAATATATGTGTAAATTTATTCAGAATTTTAAAATATACATACAATTCTAAAACTATATATAATACATCTGGCAGGTCTATTACATCTTCTATACCAATTATACATGGCTGAAAATCACATATCAATAATAAATGTATTTTTTATTTTCAAATTTTACAAAAGGTTTTGAAAAATTTGTTTGAATATTGAGCAAACAAACAATGTACAAACAAAAGTTGTTATAAATTTGAAACAAAAATTAGACACCAAAGTAAATTGATGTATGCATCTAATGCACTAAATATCTAAACTTGCAACTCAATATATTGCAAACCACATAGAGCTCTTAACTGCATTGTAAATATGTCAAATACAAAAGACAACTTAGGTACAGATAATATGCTTTATATATAAATAAGAAGATGTGGTATGAGTGCCAATGAGACATTAATACATTTATAAGGGACTCCTGTGGTGATACATATATTTAGCGCCAGACAACATTAAGCAGTTATCAATCAATCTAAAACAGATAATGTCAACAAAATAGCAATTTCTTACAACAGAAATTCATCCACAGTTTACCATGATTTTTACAACAAAAGGTTTAAGACTCTTAATGAAAAAAACTTGTGTCATTGTATCACTGTCTCGTTGATGTTTACCCGACATCTTCTAAATAAATGGGGAATGTGTCCATGGGACACAGATGATGCCCCGCTTGCATATCATATAAAGTTATAAAGGGACATAACTGAAGAACGGTAAAAGTGACGCTACCCAAATTTGTTATTGATCTGAGTTTTGTAGTAATAAGTTTTGTGTATAAGTTTCATAACATTTGGTTGAGGCAAACTTAAGTAAGAGAACGGAAACGAAAAATTCATCAATTTTTCCCTTTGTAAAGGGGCATAACTCTAGAACAGCAAAAGTGACACAACCAAATATCAAACTGTATCTGTATTTTGTGGTAATAAGCATTGTGTATAAGTTTCATAACATTTGGTTGAGTCAAACTTAAGTTAGAGAACAGAAACGAAAAATTCAGCAATTTTTCCTTTGGTGAAGGGGCATAACGCTAGAAAGGTTAAAGTGACACCACCAAAATTCAAACTTGATCTGTATTTTGTGGTAATATTCATTGTGTATAAGTTTCATAATATTTGGTTGAGGCTAACTTAAGTTAGAGAACGGAAACGAAAAATTCAGCAATTTTTCCATTTGCAAAGGGGCTTAACTCTGGAACGGTTAAAGTGACGCCACCAAAATTCAAAATTAATCTGTGTTTTGTGGTAATAAGCATTGTGTATAAGTTTCATAACATTTGGTTGAGGCAAATTAAAGTTAGAGAACGGAAACCAACTTTGGGACGTACGGATGGACGTACGTACATACAGACGGACAAGGGTAAAACTTAATGCCCTCCGCTACCACGGGGGCATTATAAAAATTCTGAATATTTTTGATTTGCTAGCATAAAGTGATTGTTATTTGCTGGTATTAAATGTTTCAATATTCTGAGTACTTACATAAAGTGATTGTTATTTGCTGGTATTAAATGTTTCAATATTCTGAGTACTTACATAAAGTGATTGTTATTTGCTGGTATTAAATGTTTCAATATTCTGAGTACTTACATAAAGTGATTGTTATTTGCTGGTATTAAATGTTTCAATATTCTGAGTACTTACATAAAGTGATTGTTATTTGCTGGTATTAAATGTTTCAATATTCTGAGTACTTACATAAAGTGATTGTTATTTGCTGGTATTAAATGTTTCAATATTCTGAGTACTTATTTGCTGGTATTAAATGTTTCAATATTCTGAGTACTTACATAAAGTGATTGTTATTTGCTGGTATTAAATGTTTCAATATTCTGAGTACTTACATAAAGTGATTGTTATTTGCTGGTATTAAATGTTTCAATATTCTGAGTACTTACATAAAGTGATTGTTATTTGCTGGTATTAAATGTTTCAATATTCTGAGTACTTACATAAAGTGATTGTTATTTGCTGGTATTAAATGTTTCAATATTCTGAGTACTTACATAAAGTGATTGTTATTTGCTGGTATTAAATGTTTCAATATTCTGAGTACTTACATAAAGTGATTGTTATTTGCTGGTATTAAATGTTTCAATATTCTGAGTACTTATTTGCTGGTATTAAATGTTTCAATATTCTGAGTACTTACATAAAGTGATTGTTATTTGCTGGTATTAAATGTTTCAATATTCTGAGTACTTACATAAAGTGATTGTTATTTGCTGGTATTAAATGTTTCAATATTCTGAGTACTTACATAAAGTGATTGTTATTTGCTGGTATTAAATGTTTCAATATTCTGAGTACTTATTTGCTGGTATTAAATGTTTCAATATTCTGAGTACTTACATAAAGTGATTGTTATTTGCTGGTATTAAATGTTTCAATATTCTGAGTACTTACATAAAGTGATTGTTATTTGCTGGTATTAAATGTTTCAATATTCTGAGTACTTACATAAAGTGATTGTTATTTGCTGGTATTAAATGTTTCAATATTCTGAGTACTTATTTGCTGGTATTAAATGTTTCAATATTCTGAGTACTTACATAAAGTGATTGTTATTTGCTGGTATTAAATGTTTCAATATTCTGAGTACTTACATAAAGTGATTGTTATTTGCTGGTATTAAATGTTTCAATATTCTGAGTACTTACATAAAGTGATTGTTATTTGCTGGTATTAAATGTTTCAATATTCTGAGTACTTACATAAAGTGATTGTTATTTGCTGGTATTAAATGTTTCAATATTCTGAGTACTTACATAAAGTGATTGTTATTTGCTGGTATTAAATGTTTCAATATTCTGAGTACTTACATAAAGTGATTGTTATTTGCTGGTATTAAATGTTTCAATATTCTGAGTACTTACATAAAGTGATTGTTATTTGCTGGTATTAAATGTTTCAATATTCTGAGTACTTACATAAAGTGATTGTTATTTGCTGGTATTAAATGTTTCAATATTCTGAGTACTTACATAAAGTGATTGTTATTTGCTGGTATTAAATGTTTCAATATTCTGAGTACTTACATAAAGTGATTGTTATTTGCTGGTATTAAATGTTTCAATATTCTGAGTACTTACATAAAGTGATTGTTATTTGCTGGTATTAAATGTTTCAATATTCTGAGTACTTATTTGCTGGTATTAAATGTTTCAATATTCTGAGTACTTACATAAAGTGATTGTTATTTGCTGGTATTAAATGTTTCAATATTCTGAGTACTTACATAAAGTGATTGTTATTTGCTGGTATTAAATGTTTCAATATTCTGAGTACTTACATAAAGTGATTGTTATTTGCTGGTATTAAATGTTTCAATATTCTGAGTACTTACATAAAGTGATTGTTATTTGCTGGTATTAAATGTTTCAATATTCTGAGTACTTACATAAAGTGATTGTTATTTGCTGGTATTAAATGTTTCAATATTCTGAGTACTTACATAAAGTGATTGTTATTTGCTGGTATTAAATGTTTCAATATTCTGAGTACTTACATAAAGTGATTGTTATTTGCTGGTATTAAATGTTTCAATATTCTGAGTACTTATTTGCTGGTATTAAATGTTTCAATATTCTGAGTACTTACATAAAGTGATTGTTATTTGCTGGTATTAAATGTTTCAATATTCTGAGTACTTACATAAAGTGATTGTTATTTGCTGGTATTAAATGTTTCAATATTCTGAGTACTTATTTGCTGGTATTAAATGTTTCAATATTCTGAGTACTTACATAAAGTGATTGTTATTTGCTGGTATTAAATGTTTCAATATTCTGAGTACTTACATAAAGTGATTGTTATTTGCTGGTATTAAATGTTTCAATATTCTGAGTACTTACATAAAGTGATTGTTATTTGCTGGTATTAAATGTTTCAATATTCTGAGTACTTATTTGCTGGTATTAAATGTTTCAATATTCTGAGTACTTATTTGCTGGTATTAAATGTTTCAATATTCTGAGTACTTATTTGCTGGTATTAAATGTTTCAATATTCTGAGTACTTATTTGCTGGTATTAAATGTTTCAATATTCTGAGTACTTATTTGCTGGTATTAAATGTTTCAATATTCTGAGTACTTATTTGCTGGTATTAAATGTTTCAATATTCTGAGTACTTATTTGCTGGTATTAAATGTTTCAATATTCTGAGTACTTACATGTCGTAATGCTTTCAGTATCTTCACCTCTGTCATAACTTGATTACTCAGATTCTATAATAAAATATATCATCCTGTTAATGTTGTTTCATAATTTTTTCAATGACATATTATTTCATGGGCTTTAAAGTATAGTGATGAAATTCTGAGAGATCAAAAAAAAAAAAAAAAAAAAATTATGCAACCTTAGAAATTCATTTTTAGCAAGATCAAACATTTCTCTCTGATATAATTTGCTTATATGAGTAAATCTGCCAATAAGCAAACAGATTGTTTTTACTGTGGTATAACAATGTTTGAAGGCTTTTACATCAGGCTGTCAAAATGACAGCAAAAAGGCTTAAACCAATCAAGGGTCATCACCGAACAAAGAAAGCTTAAGTGAAAATCTAAATATCAAACATGACATTTTAAAATTTGAAAACCATTGGGTGTATGGTTCCTAAATCAACATCATAATATTTTGTTCCTAACAAACTTCATTGTTGGAAGGCCATACAGTTGCCTATAATTGCTTACATTCACTTTATTTAAACTTTTGTTGATAGTTGTCTCATTGGCAATCATACCTCATCTCCTTATTTTTATATTCAGGTGTTCTAAGGCATATGTTTAGAAAATAAATATAATCTTATGAACAAAGAACAAATAACTTTGTAATGGCAAAGGTTGCATACATATACAAATATATAAGTACTACCTTTTGAACGGAACCAAACATTACATACACATGTTAAAAATCTGGTAAGAGCCAACTTGATTAATTGAATGATGTGCTAGGATAACAATTGGGAGAGCTCAAAATTCTGAATATTTTTGCACCTGTCAGATTTTCTTTATATATAACGGTTTTCAAAATAAAAGACAAAACTTGCATTACACCCCTATGTTCTATTTTAATCCATGTCGGCCATCTTGGATGGCTGCAGGCAGGGTCATCAGACACATTTTTAAAACTAGATACACCAATGACGATTGTGGCCAAGTTTGGTTAAATTTGTCCCAGTAGTTTCAAATGAGAAGATTTTTGTAAAAGTTAAAAGAAGACGACGGACACCAAGTGATGAGAAAAGCTCACTTAGCCCTTTTGGCCAGGTGAGCTAAAAATGATAAACTGCATGAATGGGAAGATGTAAACCATTAAAGGCTTCTTTACAGAAGAATAACTATAAATTCAAGGGAACCAGGATTATTATGTAGTGATAAGGCTCAATTGTATTTAATTTCAGTATACATGGTATATGAACTTACAACTTGGTGTTTGCCACCTATGGAAAATTTTTTCTTTGATATAATTTTTACTGCAAACTTTTCACATGTTCCCTTTTTAAATGCTAACTTGACTTCTCCACATGCACCCCTGTAATAAAATCATAGAAACATTAAATCAATGAAGAATAACCCTACAACCAGCATTCGAATATGTTGTCTGTTTTATACATACAGATACATGAATTCAAAATTCTGTATATTTATACAACAAATTATTACTTTAAAATTCAACAATGAAAAACCCTTACATTAGATTGTATTAACCATTGCTAACATTACACTACAGAGTTAACAATTGTTTGTTATTTTGAGAATTTCAGATTGATGGTAAGTCTTTGATGGTTTCTGTTTACTTTTCTAATTACTTCAAACTCTAAACAATTGAGTGCTGAACACTTTGTATAAATGCCTGTTTTTTGTCGCCAACGATTGTATGTTTACCTCCAGATATCTTTTGGCGGTTTTTCATCTCATCACAAATATTGGTTAAGACTACTTAAGAAGGCCACAGATTTTATATGTAAAAAAATATGCCTCCCTTCCAGAGCATCTGTACAACGTTTTGGTTTTTATAGCATTTTGCGTTGCTCAATCTGTGATTCTGATTAAAGGCTGTCATAACATTTGTCTTTGTGAATATCTGCTAGTCTTAACAGCCTTTCATAGCCAACTATACAGTAAGGGTTTTTCATTGTTGAAGGTGGCACTATTTTGATATTAACCTTTGCCTTTAATTGTGTGTATGGGATGTCTTTGTTTATATCATTTTCTTTATATAACAGACCTACTTTATTCATTCTCTCATCTTTTAATACATACCTGCCTAGTGTTTTTGTTAATGTATATTTTTCTTTAATTTGATCAGGAAGTCCAGCTTCTTCATCTATACTCAGATCAAGATACATGTATGCTAAAATAGAACAAATAAAATACTACAACAATGTACTGTTAAATATATAACAGCAGAATAATTCATACCATTAACTGTAATTTTAATTTTATCATCATTATTAAAAGATAAACCTGGTATACTTTCTGAAATATAACAAAGTTTCCAACAAAATATCCTCTGTATTTTGAAGTCCATATACAGTATCAATTGTAAATACTAGAGCCTTTCTATCAACATTAACAGGAATACTGTGTATTCAATACAAAATGGATGTGACAAAAAATTTATTGGAAATTTATATGTTAAATCACAATTTTTTAATGTTTTTTTTTTTTCATGGACAAATTATTCTGTTCAATACATTCTATATTGGTAGAAGAGGTGATGAAAAAGTAAATTGACCCTGGGTACATGTATATACCTTTATTGTTTTTCAAAGCCAATGCTATTTCATCATTGTTGGATAAAACCTGCTTGTTCCCTTTACCTGAAATTAAATAGATAACATTTGAAAGATTGTGAAATTTACTATACTTATCAATATATGTATGCTTGCAGTTAAGTGATAAACCACTCTGAAATATGAAAAAGTATATGTACAACTTATCTAATAAACAACTGTGCCATGAGCACATGATACACCTGTCGCGTGAATAAAGTTCAATAACTTCTCAATGTCATATCAGAAATTTATGAAAAACTAATGGGAGGTTATCTTAATAGATATAAACCAGTCACCAAAGTTTCATAAACACTGCTAAAAGCACTTTAAAGATATTGTCCGAAAACTGGAAAATCACCCCTTTTTTATGAATAAAATCCCATAACTTGGAAACGTAAAATCAAAAATTTATAAAAATCGAAAGGGAGCTTATGTCAATAGATATAAACAATTTACCAAAAATTCATGAAAACTGCTGAAAGCATTTTTGAGTTATTGTCCAAAAACTGGAAAATCCCCCTTTTTTTAATGAATAAAACCCCACAACTCAGAAACGTAATATCTAAAATTTATAAAAATTGAAAGGGAGCTTATGTCAATAGATATAAACAATTCACCAATTTTTCATGAAAACTGATGAAAATATTTTTGAGTTATTATTTCGAAAACTGGAAAATACCCCTTTTTTCAATGAATAAAACCCCATTAGTCGGAAATGTAAAATCTTAATCTATAACTAGAGGCTCTAAAGAGCCTGTGTCGCTCACCTGTATTTTCTGATGCTTTGAAAATCATGTAAAATAAGGTTAAAATCATAATTTATAGTATTATATCTAAGATAATAGCAAAAAACAGCAAAATTTCCGTAAAATTACTAACTCAGGGGCAGCAACCTAACAACTGGTTGTCGGAATTGTCTGAAAATTTCAGGGCAGATATATCTAAATCTGATGAACATTTTTTGCCACCAGTCAGATTTGGTTTAAATGCTTCAGTTTCAGAGATATAAACCAAAAACTGCATTTTACCCTATGTACTATTTTTAGCCATGTCTGCCATCATGGTTCACGGGCAGGGTCATCGAAAACATTTTTTAAACTAGATACTCTTATGATGATTGTGGACAAGTTTGGTTACATTTGTCTTAGTAGTTTCAGAGGAGAAGGTTTTTGTAAAAGATTACAAAAATTTAAGAAAAATTGGTAAAATTGACTATAAAGGGCAATAACTCCTTAAGGGGTCAACTGACCATTTTGGTCATGTTGACTTATTTGTAGATCTTACTTTGCTGAACATTATTGCTGTTTGAAGTTTACCTCTATCTATAATAATATTCAAAATAATAACCAAAAACGGCAAAATTTCCTTAAAATTATCAATTAAGGGGTAGCAACCCAACAACTGGTTGTCCGATTCATCTGAAAATTTCAAGGCAGATAGATCTTGACTTGATAAACAATTTTAACCCATGTCAGTTTGCTCTAATTGCTTTGGTTTCAGAGTTATAAGCCAAAATCTACATTTTACCCCTATGTTCTATTTTTAGCCATGGTGGCCATCTTGGTTCGCTGGCCGGGTCACCGGACACATTTTTTAAACTAGATACCGAAACGATGATTGTGGCCAAGTTTGGTTAAATTTGGTCTAGTAGTTTCAGAGGAGAAGATTTTTGTAAAAGATTACAAAAATTTAAGAAAAATTGACTATAAAGGGCAATAACTCCTTAAGGGGTCAACTGACCATTTTGGTCATGTTGACTTATTTGTAGATCTTACTTTGCTGAACATAATTGCTGTTTACAGTTTATCTCTATTTATAATAATATTCAAGATAATAACCAAAAACCGCAAAATTTCCTTAAAATTACCAATTCCGGGGTGGCAACCCAACAACCGGTTGTCCGATTCATCTGAAAATTTCAGGGCAGATAGATCTTGACTTGTTAATCAATTTTACCCCCCATGCAGGGCCTAATCTAGGATTTTGAAGAGGGAGAAGTGACTTCTCCTTCCAAGAGAGAGAAGGGAGAAGTGGTCAATTTCTTGGAGAAGTGAGATTCCATTACCATTTCGGTTGCATCGTGTTTTCATGCTTATCACTAAGGAAATTGTTTTATATATATTCAATAAAAGATAAACTTGCAGTCTTTTCATGCGTTTTGTACACAATGTATATAAAGAAAGTTCTAAATAAAAAGGTTTAGACAATATATAGTTGTTATTTATTTATTGATACCATTGTGTTCTAAATAGAATTTGTTGATTGGGACATGAGGGAGTAGCCTAGTAATATTATGATGATTATGATGCATTAAATTCATGTGCATCTGTCTCAATTTATTTTTAAAAGTCAAGAAAAAATATAACTCCCAATTTACCTGATGAATTTCACATGACTGGGAATTTAATTTAGATCACCACTTGTCATTATTTTGTAAAACAGTATTGAATTTCCAGGACATTATGTTAGTTGTAAATTGAGATTATCGTTAAAGATTGCAAGTCTATAAATGAAAATATCTTTCAATCGCATATTAATTATCCGACAAAGAGCTAATTTCTATCATTTTTTAAAAAATATCATCCATATCAACGAAATGGTCGTGAGAAAAAAATCCACTGCTGATCACAACCGGGTCGAGTGTCGTTATATGTTACGTTTGCAATCACATTATCCACCAGAAGTCTTTCTACCTTTTATATTTCAATTTTTAATCAATCAATATAATAAATCTACCCTTAATTCCCACCTTTTACCTACCGAATAGTAAAATTGATCGACTCGTGTAAGTTATAAAAATAAAACAAATCAGCTGAGTGATTACGCAACATCCTCAGATGAAAATCATCGTAAAATGATAACTTAAACAGACGGTCAGTTTCCTGTTTGAATAGTTTTGAAAGTTATATCCAAGGATGTTCAAAGTCGCTGTTGTATTTATTAATTTGATCGTTGACAGTATTAGTCCTGGGTCGTTTCGAAAATCTCGATTTTTCCGTGTCAGCCGCCATTTTTTTTACCTGTGAGACTTGTCAATCACAAGTTGTCTCCCTTTTACCGATTTTGATAGCGATTTGACTTCGCTATGAAGTCAGTCGGCCGGCGAGATTTAGAGATTTTCAAAATTCTTCGGCGACTTAAATCGTCATTTCGCCGACAAGATTATGGCCTGCCATGTCAGATTTGCTCTAAATGCTTTGGTTTCAGAGTTATAAGCCAAAATCTACATTTTACCCCTATGTTCTATTTTTAGCCATGGCGGCCATCTTGGTTGGCTGGCTGGTTCAACGGACACATTTTTTTAAAACTAGATATCCCAATGATGATTGTGGCCAAGTTTGATTAAATTTGACCCAGTAGTTTCAGAGGAGAAGATTTTTGTAAAAGTTAACAGACGACGCCGGATGACGACGACGACGGACGCAAAGTGATGAGAAAAGCTCACTTGGCCTTTTGGGCCAGGTGAGCTAAAAATTGAAAGGGAGCTCATGTCAGTAGATATAAACAATTCACCAAAGTTTCTTGCAAATTGGTGAAAGTGTTTTTGAGTTATTGTCCGAAAACTGGAAAATCCCCCTTTTTTAATGAATAAAACCCCATAACTCGGAAACGTAAATTCAAAAATTTATAAAAAACGAAAGGGAGCTCTGGTAAATAGATATAAACAATTTACCAAATTTTCATGCAAATTGGTTAAAGCGATTTTAAGTTATTGTCCGACATGTTGACGACAGACGGACAGACAACGGTATACCATAATACATTCCTTTAACAGGCGTATAAAAATTGAAATAAGAACATAATACATACAATAATGGGTAATACTTATACAAGACATGTTTATTTACTTGAAGATGTAATATTAACTTGTATAAGTAAATTGGTAAGATTTCAATTTTCTTTTCATGCTTTGAATAATCTCCCCTTACTTTTCTCCAAAAAATTAATTATACAAGTGATTTGTTTTTACAACTCCTTAAATTTTAAGTTTTGGGACGTCAAAAGATGATGGACCATGGACGCCAAGTAATAAGAAAAGCTCACTTGGCCTTTTAGGCCAGGTAAGATAAAAAATGCTACTATGATAATCGGTCATCAATGATGAAGACAAACTTTGAAAGGAAATGCAAAGTTATTTCAAATATTTGCTTTGATTTTTTTTTTAAATAAATGATCTATAACAAACCAAACCTTACAACTTTCAGGTTAATACCAGCAACGTAGAACATATATTTGTTTTTGCCTTATAAAATACGAGGACATTGGGTGTGTTAAATGTCTTACCAACTTTCTCCCCATTCACAAAAGTACCGTTACTGCTTGAATCTTCCAAGAACACATGAACACCAGTACTGGTATTTTTCTACAATGTATATAAATAAATCAACACAGTACAAACAAGAGGGTTATTTGTATCATTTCAATTGGAAATGCAATTCTTTAGTAGCAATTTCTTCACATGTACTTCCATTTTTCAAACCCTAGCTTTTTTCACCGGTACGTCTAAACACTGCTAAGGAGTCCTTAGTGCACTAAGGACGTATACTATGCCACTAAGGACTAGATGGGGTGCTGTTACATGTATTATTTTTCCATATTAAGTTAGAGATTGATATTTAATGCATAAATTTAAAATTTTATAGAAAAATAATCACAAATAAACGAGTTATTAAGCATTGTTTAAGCACGTGCCCATTTTTCTTTGATATGCCGAAAATCAGTGAACCAATTGACACGTGCCATATAACATAACAACTGAATAAACAATCATAATCTTTTTATTTTAAGTAATGAACAATTGTATCGAAAAGATTAATGCTTAATAATTTATAATTAAATATGTTGTTCTTATTTGCAATGATTAAAAGGACAAATAATTTTATTTATTTATTCCTTCTCGACAAAGTTATTTGCCATTTGTGCACGACTTTGATGTGCGCCAACTAAGAAGTTAAGAGTGTGATCAACTTGTTAAATGTTTATGTAAGAGCATGGAAGTAATATTTAGAGATACCAAAACAAAAGGAATGGATATATTTATAAGTTTTTTTGTTTTAATTTTAATTCGGACAAAGATGCGTGTTTCATTAAAATTTATGAGTAAATTCTGAAAAAAAATATATCAAAACCTAGTGTTTGCTTCTCCACTTTCTATTACTGCTTCATACTTAGTACGAATTACGATTGAACTGAAAAAAAAAATCATGTGACGTCCTTTTTTCTTTAAGAAGAACAAGTATGTCAGAAGGAAATCCGATTTCTATTTTTTTTAACCAAATTGTCTGTTTAAGATATTGTATGAAATAATGACTATGTTGTATATGCTTTACTCATTGTTGAAGGCCGTACGGTGACTTATAGTTATTAATTTCTGTGTCATTTGGTCTCTGGTGAAGAGTTGTCTCATCGCCAATCATACCACATCTCCTTTCTTATATTGGTTGCACGTAGTAAAAATTTATTATCATATTGAATTCGTTTTTGTCCAGAAATATATTGCTCAAACGTTTTCTTCATATGATAAAAATTTTGAAAATGAACCATAGCAAACGCAAAAGATATATAAACTCTGTCCAAACTGTTCATGTTTTAAATATGTCTGTTTACATGTAGCTTGCATTTAACAAGTTTGGTATTACGTAGTAAATATTTTTTATCATATTGAAATCGTTTTTGTCCAGAAATATATTGCTCAAACGTGTTCTTCATATGATAAAATTTTGAAAATGAACCATAGCAAACGCAAAGATATATAAACTCTGTCCAAACTGTTCATGTTTTAAATACGTCTGTTTACATGTAGCTTGCATTAAACAAGTTTGGTATTACGTAGTAAATATTTTTTATCATATTGAAATCGTTTTTGTCCAGAAATATATTGCTCAAACGTGTTCTTCATATGATAAAAATTTTGAAAATGAACCATAGCAAACGCAAAAGATATATAAACTCTGTCCAAACTGTTCATGTTTTAAATACGTCTGTTTACATGTAGCTTGCATTAAACAAGTTTGGTATTACGTAGTAAATATTTTTTATCATATTGAAATCGTTTTTGTCCAGAAATATATTGCTCAAACGTGTTCTTCATATGATAAAAATTTTGAAAATGAACCATAGCAAAAAAGATATATAAACTCTGTCCAAACTGTTCATGTTTTAAATACGTCTGTTTACATGTAGCTTGCATTAAACAAGTTTGGTATTACGTAGTAAATATTTTTTATCATATTGAATTCGTTTTTGTCCAGAAATATATTGCTCAAACGTTTTCTTCATATGATAAAAATTTTGAAAATGAACCATAACAAACGCATTAGATAATCTCTGCCCAAACAGTTCATATATGAAATTAGTGTGGTTGCATGTAGTAAAGATTTATTATCTTATTGATTTCGTTTTGACTAGTAATACATTGCTTAACGTCTTCATATATGAAAATAAATTTAGATAAATTGCAAGAAATAATTACAAAATACTCTTGAGAATCTGAAAAAAAAAAAAAAAAACATGAATAAAATTTTAACAACTTATTCAGTGCGAAGTCAAATCAAAATTGATTACTGAAATATAATCTGAAAAACAATTCATTTATTAGTATCCAACATTTCCAATTTTGTCGATTAAACACAACAGATAGCAGGAGTCCCGTGTAATCAGTTATGTAATTCGACACGTGTCTAACGGTTCATTGATTTTCGGCATATCAAAGAAAAACAGGCACGTGTCTACACAATGTTGAATAACTTATTTATTTATGATTATTTTTCTATAAAATTTGAAATTTATGCATTAAATATCAATATCTACCATAATATGAAAAGACATTAAAGGTAATAGCACCCCATCTAGTCCTTAGTGGCATATCATAAGTCCTTAGTGCACTAAGGACTCCTTAGCAGTGTTTAGACACACCCTTTTTTCACACTTTCAACATGTTCAACAGTAAATAATTACAGTTTCTTAGTAAAACATTATATCTAACCCTGGTATTAAAATATTACAGACTTCTTGAAATTCATCAATGGATTGACATATATTTTGTTAGACAAACTGCAATAATTCATCTTACTGACCAATAATCATTTGGAAAATTTTGGGGGAAATATCATGCTCTGCAGAAATACATGTGACATAAAATCATAATCAATCTAAGAATTTTGCAATTTTTGACATTTTAAATAACAAATTTTAACTAAAAAAATTAGGAAAAAAAATAACTTCTTACAATGTCTTATGCGCTATGGTATTCAAAATGATCGTAATGACAAAAACCATATTTATTTTCTTTATTTTGATTTTGGCACTGTACATTTGGACTGGTGAATGACCAATATTTATCAAAATCTCAATCAGTTTAAAATGGGCTTTACAAAAGGCCCAGAAACACTGGTGTTCTTCTTTATCCAAATAAGTGTAAAATATCCTTTACTTTAGGGTTGGAAATATTGTTTTTTTCCAAATCAGTTTAAAATGTACCTCTCCGGTTGTTGTCTCTTTGACACATTCCCTGTTTCCATTCTCAATCTTAATTACTTTAGACCTGCAAACACTGGTGTATTTTTTTTATCTGAATCAGTTTAAAATGTACTTTACTTTCGGCCTGGAAACACTGGTGTTTCTTACTTGAATCAGTTTAAAATGTACTATACTATAGGCCTGGAAACACTGGTGTTTTTTCATCTGAATCAGTTTAAAATTAGAAACATAGGTGTATCTTATCCTAATTAGTCAAGTTAGTTTAAAATGTAGTTTCTTATAGGCCTGGAAACATTGGTGTTTCTTACATGTCTTACCTGAATCAGTTTAACATGTTTAAAATGCACTTTATTTTAGACTTGGAATATTGGTGTTTCTTACAGGAATCAGTTTAAAATGTTAGGCCATTATTTCTTACCCAAATCAGTTTAAAATGTACTTAACTATAGGCCTGGAAACACTGGTGTTTCTTACCCGAATCAGTTTAAAATGAACTTTACTGTAGGCCTGGAAACACTGGTGTTTCTTAGCAGTTGCTGTGTTAAATGGAATATCACAGTTCTCTCCACGTCCAAAGCAGTATTCCTCTTTTGTTAAATCTGAAAAATAGAAGAAATTACAATTTTTTTCTATTTTGACTAATCAAATTGGAAAAAGTGGTACAAACAAGTCAGACAAGAGATCATTACTAGACCATAATGATGAATTAAACCAGGCTTAAAGAAATCAAAACTGTACAGAAAACCACTTTTTCTAGTGGTCACTATAACAAGTTTAATTTAGTAGATTTATGAAGGAATTTGTGCACATACATGTAGATCTCTAACATGGCGACAAAAGGGAAGAAATTTTTACTCAAATTGCTTCAATTGAAATCTATCAATATAGAATTATAAGAGAACAGTTAAAAAATATTTATTATCCTCCGAAAAGAAATGGTTGTTTTTCTGTATCAAACGTATATATTTAGTCATAATATGGAGACAATTCCCCAATAACATTAACAGTCAGAAAATCAATAAACTTAAAATCGGATGTACACAACAATTTCCCAAGAACTCCAAAAAATCTCAACATTAACCTGAGAACCGAAAACTCTATTTTATATGATTTAATACTGCTTTTATTGATAATAAAGACGATTAATTTGAGATATATGTCATTTTTACTTAATAAAAGTTCAATTGAATTTCAGGAACTTGATTTGTGTGTCTTGTATGCAAGTTCCATGTAAAACAATATATCAGACATAATTATTCAAAAGGTAGATAACTCTATCTATTTTTTTAAATAGTACTGAAAGATTAGTTTCTTTAACAATGGGAATTTGAAGAGTAAGTACATTATTTGGAAAACTTGAATTTAAAAAAATGATTAAAAGTACTTTTTATGCTTTGATTTAGAAAGAATTATCTACCTTTAGAAATATGAAATATTATGTTCCGACAGGACCTGCATACAAGACATACACATCGAATCCATGAGGTTCAATTGTATATTTATTTAGTAAACATACATCTCAAAATTTTAGTAAATTATTAATATGCTAGCTTTAGCTGGCACTTATGGTAGAAGCATCGTTTTTGGAATAAAGAACGCTAACTCTCTCTACATGACCCATCTGAAAAGTTTCGTCACTCTCGTTAAATCTCGTACGATTTGTTTTGTTTAATGGCTGCCGAGTTTATCGTTTCATCGCGATCTTGAAAAAAAAAACGGACCAGAAAGGAACAGTTTCGATGTTAAATACGGCATGCATTCTTTATTGTTTACAAAAACAAGAATTAAGAAATTTTGGTAACTTGTGCAGTTTATTTAAATTTTATTGTACCACGGAAATAACCGAAGTTTGGACAACAACATCTGACGTCATGTTTCATCGTCTGCTTCATCTCTCCATTATCAGTGACACTGACAGCGAAAGCAAATTTCCTGAATAATCACAGGTACTTCATTTAAAAGTCACAATATCATAATTAATTATAACATTTATAGTGTAAAAGTTCCGTCCAGCCATGAGAACACAGAAAAAAACTCTGCAAGCAATAAATTTCTGGAGAAACGTAGCCGGAGGTACTCATGCCAATCATGGCCATGCAGGCAATGCAGGGTAAAATCCGGTGCACTGGTTGAGAATGATCATGACTACTGATATTTATCTGCCACAGAATTCCCCATATCAAGTAACAGTGATAATGACGTTGGTTATACTGTTGAATGTGATCACGGTTATTCATGTAGCCCACACTCACAGACAAATTCAGGCATGTCAGGTGAAATTCAAAACTTAACAAAAGTTTTAAACAAAAAAATATTTTCAAATTCACAATCTTCTAAGGCAGCAACCATTTGATTTTCTGGGGGCTATGGATTTTTTTTCCGGACAAACTTTTTTTTTCGGCGAAAAACAATCTATTTTTTTGGCGACAAGTCGAAAACAATTTTTTCTTTCAATTTTAGCATTACATATACAATGATATAGTGGCAGCTGAGGGTGAAACAAACAAATTTTTTTTCTCAGGGTCAAAAACAAATTATTTTTTTCTCCAAAAACTGGAAACACTTTTTTTTTCCAAAAAAAATCCATAGCCCCCCCAGAAAATCAAATGGTTGCTGCCTAACTCTGTACTTCCTTTAACAAACTCTCAACAAATCTTGTCATTAATTATGACACATATCTACCTTATACAGTCCCAGGAGATGGAAACTGTTTTTTTTTCTCTCTCTCTAAGTTTAATCATAAAAGGATACTCGAGTCTGAGTGGTACATTTAGGTATATATTGTATGCAGTGGCGGATCCAGAAATTTTTCTAGTGGGGGCCCACTGACTGCCTGAGAGGGGGCCCGCTCCGGTTATGCTTCAGTGATTCCCTATATAATCAACCAAATTTTTCCCAGAAAAGGGAGGGGCAGGGCCCCCTGGGCCCCCCCTCTAAGTCCGCCTCTGGTATGTTCCCATATTGTCCAAAATTGGATTTTATGGGAAGATGCAGTTATGATTACCCTGATGATACCATGACTTTTGATAGGTATATACAGGGCATGTTACTTGGAAGTATGTGGGCTACATCCTTTGAAATTCAAGCTGCAGCAGTCGCCTGTATATCTTATGCTTCAGTTAAAACCTGATTAAAACATTCTCACTCTACCGAATACTTTTATCACTATATCAGGTGCACATTTCAACCTATTAAAGCAATAAACACTTATGGTTATAACATCACAGTACCAAAATTGCACTCAGTACCCAAATTGCACCTATTCAACAAAAAAGCTGGAAATCTTACAAGTTTTCTTTCAACATGTGAAGTTACCTAATTATCATCTTTTGAAATGATCAAATTAAATTTGTTACCAGCATTCATTTCTAAAAAAAAAAAAATAGTAAGCATGGAATAATGTCAAATTGTTCAAAATATTTGAAGAAATAAAACATTACATCTGTTTTTATTCCATTTTTAAGGATGTGAAATTAAACATGTAATGATGAATGGAATTTAGGTACTGACCTCATTACATAAGCATGCCTTCATAGATTTTTGGAGGTCAGTTCAAACCTATTTTTCTATGACTCTACATGGACTCAAAATTAAATTGGTGTAACTATATAATAAACAAGGATACGTCTACAAAATAAGCACAGAATGGAAACTGTTGTCTGGTTCATAAAAAAAAACATTGGTGAAAAAACTGTCAAAATAGGTACAATTTGGGTACCCTCATGTTAGCAACTTCACACCTACAATTTAATTTTCATGACAAAATAAAACAAAGTAAACCAAAAGCAATAAAATGGTTTGCCGAGCGCAGCCTGATACAACCACAGATGTATATTTAGCATATGAAAAACACCAAAATTTTTATGTCAGTTGAAATCAAACATATTTTAATTTTGGACCCTTCAAACTTCAATATGGACTAACAGGTATCAGGTGAACCCAAACATTTGTATTCAGCAGCAGTCTCTAACTACATATCTCTTTTAATTTTATATGATAGTCCTACAAAAATGTTGAAAATGTGTACATTTATTTTTTTTCTAGCTTCTCTCATGTGAAAGCGGTACCTTTCTGGTCACTATTTATGTGTTGCGTCTAAATATGAATTGTAACACTTTATAGTGACTGAACAGGTTAAATAAATACTTCTAAAGAAACAGAAATAGAAGACAACTTGGAACAGCACCAGCCATGCCGGACTATGTATGAATAAAAACTCAGATCGGAATAGCATGGACGATATGTTATTTATATGTCCTTATGAGTAGTAAGGAAAGCTATCAATAATTCTGCAGATAATGCAATTTATCACGTTTTCAGACATTTTCTGTTCAAATATTCACACAGTCAGGAATTGTTCAAAAGGCTAAACTAAATTTTAATTACTAAAAGTTTCAAACAATGGCAAGTGTTTCATTCATCAAATAACTCATACGTTTCTGCAAAAAAAAATCATGTGCAATTTTGTGAATTAAAGGAAAAAGTAGATCCTATTGCGGTGCACTTGCGCAAGTCAATTGCGAACTGATCCAATATATTTTTTTTATCATGACCAGTCCACTGATACTGACATTACCAAGGAGTACACATCAAAAGAAAATTGCACAAATTATCGATAAAATAATTTACACACCCTGTTTCGTGTGTATCTCTGCCATATCAATATTTGTTGCATTTATATATAAATGAGAAATAATCAATGTAAAAATGGTTAATTTTTACGAAAACCCCCAAAAATTATGGAAAAATCAACCCCAAAAATGTTTGACAAAATTTGAAATTTTTAAAAATCTTGAAGAAAAACAGAACATGCAGAATTACCCCTCCAAAAAAAATAATGAAAAAAATTCCTTGAAAATAACAAAATCTTTAAATTATGAACTTAACAATCTTATTTATGGTTAACATTCCTTAGGATTAAATGAAAATGAAACCTGATCAAAACAATAATCTAAACAGGCTCACTGTAAATTCAATCAAACCCTTCTTTTAACAATCAGAATGACCCTCTTGCTGATCAAATATATATGAGATGCAGGAAACTGGGAATAGAATATGAACAAAAAAGTTACATCCAGCTAATTTAGAAAGTAAAAATAATTCAACAAACAGAAAGCGTTGTTTGCAATACAAAATAACAAAAAACAGCTACAACTTTTAAATATATTGATGAAAAAGATATTTCAAATCCTCCACCTCTTCATGAAAATCGACAAAAAAATAATTTAATAAAGTTATGGATTGTATAACAGTATTCATAGTTTTGAAGTTAAACAAATCTTTTATTGTTTTAAATTTTGTAAGATTTGCTAAGAAAGATAAAATATGAAAATGGTCCAAAATAATGAATGTAAGCATTGTCATTTAAAAATGTATATAAATCACCAATAAATTCATTTTCAGCAGAAAACAATATGGACCATAGCATAGTATGGTTTTGTCGAGTCAGATTTTTTTTTCTATCAATCAAAAATTTGGTCTTCAACGCTATCAATCAAAACTATTTGGTCAAAATTTAATGAAGGTACACAAATGTATAGGGGAAAATCTAGGATTCAGAATGTTTTTGTCCTCTGCTTGAACAGAATGGTAACAGAAAACAATCAATCAATATAATAGGACATAGTCTTGGTATAAAGCTGGCAATTAAGGTAGCGTCAGTACACCTTTCCTCATATTGCCAAAAGGGCACCTAGAGCACTGGCAATTAAGGTAGCGCCTTCCTCATAAAAGATTAACAAAAGGGCACATTATAGATTATGCTAAGAATTAAAGAAAGGACAATGAACATGATGAATGGTTATATTGCATTGGTAAAGTATGGACTGACAGGTGTTGATGGAATCAGAGCTCAAGATAGCAATCAATAAATGTGTAAAGTGTAATGTTTTAAAATACTTCAAGTTTTTAAATTTCCCGCCTGTATTTGTATTAAAAAGGTCCCTGTAAATATGCCATGCATGACGCTTTTATCGTTTATTTATGTGTGCTGTACATATGTTGGGTAATATTTTTTCTTAAAATTTTAAAGTTAAGGTAAAACTCCATATGGAGGTGCTCCTAATTAAAGGAGGCTTATAATAAGAAAAAATAAGTTTACTTCCGGTTTACTGGTTTACTATTTTTAAATGCATTACAAGGAAATTAGTCGAAGGACCAGTTGAAAATCTTTTCACTAAATTGCGTCTTGTCAAAATCGAAACATTCAAAGAACTTTAGGATTTCCATCGATTTTGTTTATTAAACAGAGTAAAACGATGTCGATCTATAATAAAGCAGGTGAAATTGATAATTGGCGGTACTGAGAAATGCTTACAAACTTTTGTTCAAATAAGTACGATAATTTTTACTAGTTCACATTTTTGAAAGATTTGAATCACCATATGAATCGATCTTTTAATCATTCAATCCGGATTGAGGTGAATTGTGATATCGAAATAAATATCATCAAGTTAAAATAATAAAGAAGAAATAAGTAGAGAAACACACCCAAGCCAATTCTGGACTTTATACATCCACTTTCTTGTATTCAATCATTTATGAGACCATGGCATCATCCAAAGAAGTGAAAAGGGGGCATGGCGTCATTTATTAGGACAGAAAAAGGGCATGGCATCTATCCATGCTAAACATGCCTGGGGGAAACACTATAAAAGCAGTATTGCTCCATATAAAATAGAGTTTCCAGTAATATCTATCGGTTCTCAGGTTTATACTAAGTTTTGGGAGTACTCAGGGAAATTGCAGTACCGCTAAAATTTGATATACTAGTGAACTCAAATTCGTTAACTTTTTTCTAACAGTTACGCTTTCTCATTACCCTGTTCCTGTTCTGTTGACAAAATAGCAAACAAAATGAGTTTGGAAACTCACCTAATCAAGCAGATTTTGTATCCTTATCTGATGCACAAAAAAAAATGATAGGTTGAAGTGGTATTATTGTTGTTAAATGTATAAAAATTATTACATTTTTAATTTAAATAATTCTTTATTATGAAAAAAAAAAAACAATATTACCCGAAGCAGATAGATGCATTTGACATTATCATGATGATAGTGTTTTCTGTTTACATTGAAAATGATGTTATAAATAAAATTCATAACAACAGAACCAACATGGAATAGGTTTCTGTATTTCAGTGACTTTTTTAGCAATTTGGTAAAGAGGTATTTATCATGTTTATTGTCAAGTCTTCTGTCATTAAGACAATGATGAAGGGTATCTCAAAAGTTACCATGGTTATGAATGGTTTTTAAATTATAGGGATTTTTTTTATATGTCTAAACTTCATAATTGTAAAATAAAAAATAATCTTGATGGCCTTAGTACATTTTTCTAGAGTTTTAAATAATTATACCAAAATGTTCAGTATTAAAAGAATAACTTTAATACTTCTTCCTCTTTCACAAGTAACACCTGCCTCATACTACTATGAAACTACATGTCTTTCTTTACTATTATTTATAAAATCATATTGCCCATTTCTGGGTGAAATTGCCAAGCACAGGCACTGGGTTTTCCCAACCTGAGGCAACCCTTTGTCAACCAAAACCAATGTTTTTGAACCATCCTTTTTCATTCCAGCACAACCCCTGAATACACTATGTCACTGACTTGCTCTTTGAACTAACTTTCAACTAATCTGTTTAGCAACCTACCAAAGAGGTGCTTGTTTGGGGACAATTAGCTAAATCATGTAAATGGTTTGTTTAATCAGCCATTACAAAATGCATTAGGGTTAATGCTGGCAGCTATAATGTGTAAAGAAACCAAGCATGTAGTAAGATAACTCGGAATCATTTTACTAGATGGTAACACAATCATTTTTGTCTATTTCTTATGATGAACCATACACCAAAGTAAACTAAAAAAACATGACTGTACGATCATTTTGTATGCATGTTTTTACCGACTGCAACAAAACTTGATCCAAGAGGAAACATTCTTCCCCACACTTCCTCTGTGTCTTCATTTTCTTCGCTGTCAGGTCCATCAATGAAATCCGAAGGGACTGTTTGCATATCCATCGTCTTAAAATTTTCTGTTTACAGTAAGCACAAGCGGGCCGGCAACACACATGCGCATCATCTGAATCATTAGAGTGTTTTTGAGGAAAAATAATATAATATAAGAGTCGTATATCGATTCAATTGAATTCCGGATTTTTAATTATTTTTTTTTAAAAGAAATTTAGATCAGACAATTTTTTAAAAAGAATATGTCCCCACATAAGATGAATTGCCAAAGCCTTAAAATTTTCTTTTAAAAAGAAGTTTTAGAAGAAGAAGACCTGAAAGCAGCAGTTATGATTTATTTTTACACACAATTATTGCGCTCAAAATACTCTTTTTACATATGAATATTGTGGATATTCGAATATCAAATCGAAATAACGCCAAAAAAGAAATAATAAATTAAAACACGAATTTTTGGAATTGGATTTGGTATAAACTTTAAGTACTCGCAAAGCATTTTTTGTATTCGTACCGGCCGATAAAGCTTAGCAGCGGCCATGTGGTATATGTAGTGCTATAAATATTTCACGAAAGTTCATAAGGATGAAATTATAAATTATTCTACATTCAAGGCCGATCGTTCCACATATATTAAAAAAAGAAGACGATCACATCACATCTCAGCTTAATCCGTCCAGAGACATATAATACAAGAGATTGGCAACTCGGCGAAATCCCGTAAAAACACGCGGCCACTAGTTAAACCTCGCGAGATCTCCTTAGGTAATGAAGTCATTAATAAAAGTATTAAAAGTACTGAAGTAAGGCAGAAGGTTTAGGCATAACATAAACTGTTTCAGTGTTAAATTTATCATAATTAATTAAATAATTTGAGTTCATATATAATTATTTATTTTAACGTAACTTTGATTTTAGATTTGTATTATTGAAAAAGAGACCTAATGTATTAAAAAAAAAAAGTGATATTAAATAATTAACACTTGATAAATTGTGTCAGAGTTCATTTTATTTGATAGTTTCATAATGGGTTTCTATTGAATATACACCTGTCTCGGAGACATAATTTCACAGTGTGACATGTATATTAGGTTTGAATTATTCGATGACCAGGTAAATCACGAACATGTTATAAATAATGAGTTTTAATTGACACCTTGTAAACAAGAATTTGTTACACCACAGGTGTCCACACTCTTTCCAAAAATACAATTCACAAAATGTAAAATTAACTAATGTGGAAAAAAAAAACTGAATTTATTTGTTAATTAATTGTTAATAATGATAGGCTTTGTTTTTTATTCTTGATATTTATAAATTATTAAAATTTTATTTATTTTTATATTCATCATTAATTGGGCTTGCAATGAGTTTTTTCTGTAGGATTGTCGGTAAATGTTTGATTTCTAAGTGTTGTTTGACAGTTTTATCATAGGCTTGCATTGAGTTGTTTTTTAAATGACTGTCGGTAAATTTATGGTTTCTTCATGTTCGAAGTGTGTATTGAGAATTAATATTTAAGAAAATTACAATTAATTTCTCATTTGACTAAAGCTTCATTCATGTGCACGCAATTGATGACAATCTTAATAGTTACGACTTAGATTTACTCCTAGTTGAATAAACTGATAACGAACTCTTTGTTGATAGTGAAAGTGACGAAGACATAAGCGAGAGACCCACCAGCGAAAAAAATTGACAATACTGCATACATAGATGGATATGTGTGTCCTCGAAGCAACAAAAATCTATAAAAACACAACATTGAAATGGGAGCCGAGGTCATACATCAAAGCAACATGGAAGACACTATTTAAAAGTATTTTATAACCTTATTTCCACGAGACAATCATTTGTAGTGGTTTTGTCTTTAATCATTTGTAGTGGTTTGTCTTTTATTCTGGAAAAACAATGACTTCAGAATAGGAGAAAATAAGCAACTTTACCATAAACAGAATGAAAATGAATAAATTGCCTAACAAAATGAAGGCTATAAATTTCATAGTGTACAAAATGAAGGACTTCGGGTATCAATAAAAAAAATCGCCACATTTGTTTATAATTTTGAAAAAAAACACTGTTGGATCAAATTTTACGAAAACAATCTTATTTTCACGAAACAACATTTGGGAGTATTATTGCCCCATCAAATTATATATTTATTAGCATATTTCCAAGTTTTAAGACAAAAAATGGGAGATCAAATGGTTTCTACGGCAATAGGAGGTGAAGTAAAATGGGCCGAGTTTTAACTTTGTTTGTATTTGATTAATCTCATCATTAGAACACATTTTATCAATAACAAATTATTAAAATTAGTTTTTTGTAACTTTTAAATATACTTGCATGCTTTAGCTGTGAAAGGTATCGGCATTATCCATTAGAATAATCGTGAGGCGTAGAACCTTTTTTACAACAATACGGTTTTTAACACATAAATCCATCGGAATAATCGGCTTTCCGGTGGCCACGTCATTTCATTGGCTGTTATATAGACTCTACTAGAGTTGCCAATCTCTTGTATTATAAGTCTCTGATCCGTCTATTATGTATATGTGTATAGGTCCCCTCTCCTATACTGCCTACATAAACATGGGATATTATTTATTGACTATTTATAAAGTATACTATTCCCAGCCTTGATTACACAAAATACCGTCAAATATCGTTAAATTTTGGCTTCTAGTAAGTTTTTCAGAAACATTTGTTCTCAGTCCTTTTAACTGGTTGTCATGTAAGGGTAACAATGATAAAGGACGATAACTAGTCATCAACCAGTATATATCTGTCTTAAGGATGTACTTAGGTGAAATTGAAAAAATCAAGAATTTAAAATTGATACTATAAGTCAGAAGAGCATTAGTTAAAGAACAAAATAAGCTAAAAATATTGATAGCTTATGGAGCTCCTTTCGAGATATTTATTTTTTTTAAATGGCGGGAAAAGGCTGACTCGGACTTTTACCTTATATTTGCCTTGGTATTATTTGGGTCTCAAATCGAAAGAAAAGAAATCTAGAATCTGCTTAATTTTGATAAATGATCTTTTATGAGCTATTGAAGTCTTATATGAAAGGAAAATGGGTGCTATTGGGCAAAATATTTTACTCTGTATCGTAGGAAAAAAACCAAGGAGTCCGAACATTTGACGAAAAGTCCTAAACCTGACTGGTAAGTCAACCGGAATATAAAGCAACATATCATTAGTTAGTACCAAAAATAGCAAAAAGTTTTCTTTACTGTTACTAAACGTGAACCAGGATGTAGAATGTTTAGTAATTAAGTGATGTTAATATAATTGAAGATCAGACTGAAAAACAAGTGTTAGAAATGAGATATAAGTTTTGCCTTAATATTTTCAGCATTTAGTAAATAAGCCAGATAATGCATCTGATCAGCTTACTAGAATTGAGAAACTTAACTCACGGAGTTAATTCATGAGCTAATCCAGTGTTTTCGCAGAACCCGATTAATCATTTGGACAAACTGAGTTATCCACCCATAACATTCCGGAGAAAACGCTTCTATCAAGATTCCAGCAAGTCGAATTTCTTTTGCAAAAATGAAGTTGTTGATAGAAAATTGAACAAAATGTTAAATGACGGGTTTAAAGAATCAAGTACTAGTGTTTGGTCAGCCCAAATTTACTAATTACAAAGAAGGACGAGACTCCCTGGTTCTTTTGACGATCTGTTAAGATTTAAGGGTATTGAACTAAGTTACTATATTGATTGATTGTTGGTTGCTTAACGTCCAGTGGCAACTGAGTTACTAGACAATATGCATACCCTCTTCATATATCAACCGACGCATATGAAATTCTCAAAGGTTCCATGTGGTTGATATTCAAATTGGGTACTGACAACAAAAAAAGAGTTCAGGCCAATGCCCAGTGGATTAGTCAAACTTGGTGTTACTTTGAAATGGCAATGATGTCCTTGTAGCGATGATAAAATTTAGTGAAAGTTTTGACAAATTTGTAATATCGATAACCCTGGTGTGATAACTTTTCAGTAATACTGATATTTTTTTTGCTAAAATTAAATTCGATGTAACATACACTAGCAAACCGAACAAGTTGAGATACATAATTACCATACTATGATGACCAAGAAACGACACTATCTTAAAACGGATAATTAACAATAGGAAATGAAAATCTTCTCTTTTATTGTAAATTTTAGTATTAAGCTTCCCGTTAGAGATATAGATATCAAGATCCAGGAAAGGGCAGTGTTCATTGTGAGTATTAAAAAAATCTTCGGATATTTTAGATAAATTACGTGTTTTTGATGGTCCTTTTGATTCGGTTGACAGTTTTGACTTTTCCACTCTTTACACTATACTTCAACACAATCTTATCAAACGTAAGTTTTCCTATTTGACTAAATGTTCGTTCGATAAATCTAATTGCAAATTTATTTGCTGCAACTAATAAAAGCTTTTTTGTCAAACGAGAAAGGTAAATATAATAGATATACTTACTGGAGGTGTGATGAGATGATTACAGTCATAAATTTTCTCCTTGACAACATTTATGTACGTATCGGCAATAAAGTTTATCGAAATGCTGTATCATATTCTAACAGTCTTATAAGTTTTGTAAAGATATGTATAGAGGCGAGTTGAGGCTTAAAACTTGAGTGATTTTTCTTTTTCTGACAGCTTTTGTTGTTTAAAGTAATAATCGTCGGACAAAGAGGCATAACTCATATCTATATTGGTAAAATACTGTATGTTTTTACTACTATGGTTGTTGTTGGTACCTTATACACAAAATGTGTATGGAGCAGATTGATACATTTTGAATAGTATGTATGTATATTTGATGCGGAATGCTTTCAATGAGATTTTGCCATACATTTTGTAGCCTTTTAAAAATGTTGTTGGAATGCCTGCAATCACTGCTACATCAAGTTAAAAAGTCGTTATGATATCTTTTGAGTGATTGTTATTTTTCATCTCTTGTCCAAATAATGTGTAATAAACATCTCAGTAATTAAATTATTTTTAGCTATAGAAATATGATAGATATAAAAATAAGAAGATGTGGTATGATTGCCAATGAGACAACTCTACACCAAAGATCAAATGACGTAGAAGTATAAGTCCACTTGTGTTGCCCTTGAAATCAAATATCCAGAACGTATTATAAATATATCTGATAAAATCTCAATTAAGAAGCAACAATAGTTAACCAAATCGGAAGTTTAATCTCGAAAATCCATTCAAAATTTATTGTTTACAATATAAGATAAAATATTAAGGAAATTGCACGAACTCCAAGCGGAGCATAGCCGGATGCGTACGACGAAATTGGAAACGTAATGCGGAGCCACACATAGTCAGAATTTCACAATTGGGGAAAACACAATAGATACAGATACGACTATTCTGGTAGTCAAGATCGAAGACTACATGTCGTTTGTGAGTTGGGACACATATACAATAGGTCGGTCTAGCAATTCGTCATGGTGACTGAAAAAACTTTAGCAAGTGTCGATTTAAGTCGTTCTTCTTCATAACCCTGCTATATCAGCTTTAACATGTTTAATGCAAGGAACTCAACCCTTCTATAAATGGAATCAGTATAATGTGACAATGCACGCGCAGTTGAATAAGATGACATAAATCATCCATATATCAAAAAATAAATCTTTAAATTAGATGCGAGGACGTCGAGTTCGGCATATGATATATTTTGATTCCCGTATAAATGTCCGTACGTCAACAGTTCGGTTTCCAGACACAATCTTTCAAGACATTTGACATATGTAATGTAAACGGAAAGAGGAAGACCCTTGTTGAATATTAAAATGAGAAAGACTTTTTATTAACGGGAAGAGGAAGACCCTTAATAAATTAGGAAAATATATCATATACAAATCCGGAATAAAACCCTGAGGAAATCGCATAAACTCCACATTAAATAGATATCAATTGGAAATAGATTCACATATCTTGTTTTAGGGAGGGAACAAACGATACCACAGATACAGTTAAGTCTGCTTTATATCATGAATCATATCTCGAAATTGGCAATGAATTCGGTAAAACATAAATTTTACTACAAAAGAGATGACGTCAGCTGCCCAATTGTGATAGAAGGTTTCTCCTTCCAAAGGTTCAAATTGGTGAAGTCATCACTTCGAAACTTCTATGGACGCTATCACGAATTGATTGACCATTATCTGTTTAACAGATGACACCGGAAATGGTTGGATTTTCGTTACCACAATCCTGTCTAACTTTCGTCGAATATGTCATCCCCGAATTAGACTTATCAGCGAAATTTGATTTACATAAACAACACGACGGGTGCTGCATGTGGATAAGGATCTGGTTTCCCTTCCGGAGGACATGAGTTCACCCCAGTTTTTGGTTGGGTTCGTGTTGACCAGTTTTCTATGTAGTGGATATCGCTCATTGGAATAAACTTACTAGTATTCTATAAGGATATAAAAAATGTTCATTATATTGCATATTGACTTTATCAGTATTTGCATTGACTTTAGTAAGTTTTACGTATAACTGAACATGCATTACTGTCCAAATGCAAAATATATAAGATAATAAAAAGGATCAAAAGACAAATGTAAATCTATTGTACATAAAGAAGTAGTACCATTAGTTTTAGAAAACTAAACCCGTAAGTTATAATTCAATTATTATAAAATTATGACATTTTTTTTTAAAACGGAGATACATAACCTGATGTCTGTTTGCATTTTGTGAGAACTGACATGTTGGAACCATATCATGTCACATATTGAAAAAAACACATAATTTTATTTTGAATTGATTAGCACATTTCTTTTTATTATTAATGACGTGAACTTTCAAGTTTGTGCTTTTTAATTTACAAGAACGCTAACAGATACCAATAATGTCACGTGGTAACAGTTTGTTGTTTTGTTCTCAAAAGCATATCTTGATATAACATTTTTCATTATTGATTAGACTGATGGCAACGAAAGAAATAAACACGTTATCTCTAAAAGAAAAAAAACAGGAAAATTCCACAACTTGACGCTCGTCCGCTTAAATGACCACCAGCTGTGTCTATTTATTGTAGCATTATTGCAAACCATTATTAGTGTACTTAGTATCAATTTTCACAAGAAATATCGATGATACCTTTCATCCTGTAGGGACCAGTTGCTTGAATTAGGAAACAAATGCCATTTGACACCCGCGAGGAAAAATTCATGTATATGATTTTAATTACTTATTTCAATCGTAATATGTTTCTGATGCTAAGTTAAAAATCGTCTGTTATATCTGATAAAATATATAACCAACTGATAAAGACTTTGGACAATTTAGAGCCTAAAATATAGTATAGATATTTATCCGACCCATTGGTGTACTCTTAGTTATCTTTGAGTGTTACGAACAGGTTGGCTGATACTATATGCCTGTGTCTGATCTGAGATCGTTACCGATTATTTCCTTATTCCGATTGTAATATTTAAAGTGAGTGTGAATTTGCATGGCGGGTGATGGATACATAGCAGAAGACGCTTACCCTATCGACGTATCCATTCTTGCTCCTTTTTGAGTTTATGTGTTCTACTTCTTTTTAGTTTTATTCTGATTTGTATGTTCCCAACTGATTTATGAGATTTTAATATAAGTTGAATAATGCTACCCTTTTCTATCATGTGTTAATTTGTGGCTATGTGAGCTGATGCATACTCTTGAGTTTTCGAGGTATAATATCAATCAACTTCTCATTAGTCATCTATAATATATCTGAATCATGTCCTCATATCATTCATTATAACTGAAATATTACAATGTAGTACAAATTTGTCCATGTTCAACCTGTTATATTTTATCCTACCCCCTTTAACAACATAGAAACTAATCTAACACCACCCCCCCTTTTTTTTGATTTTGTAATGATTAATAAACTACTTAATTTATTCTTAGATCCAAAATTAAAGTTTTCTGTAATCAACATAGATTGTTGCATTAAGGACAAAACATATCATTTATATCGTTTGCTTTTTTGTATGTTGGTGTTTCACGCTAATTTCAGCGACATTGGCAATATCATGGTGGCCAGTCTGAAATGATAGAAGAAGCCGTCGTACCTAAGGAGAACAGCAAATCTTTGGCAATGCTTATCAATAAAGATAGAAGTCGAGCACACCTCGTTCAAATGTACTTGAAAAGAAGGTCAACAATTTTAAATGTAGTTTGTGCAACATACAAGATTGGAATATTTACATATTAACTGAAAGGCTAGATGAAATTAGATAAGAGAGACAAATTGATCTTTCGAATGAAACAGATATACAACTTAAACAAGCATCACTTGTAATAACACGCATTTCTTATATCAAAGATGTATGTTTTGTTTTAAGCACTTAAATGACAGTACAATATGACTTTTCAACAACTGAGACTGGTAATACTTGTTCCTATCTTAAGTAGTTGAAGACAATTTTAAAGAATTAATCAAAATGTTAATTTAAACAAAAGAATGCATAAATAAACTCACCATAGATACACGGATTAAAATGTTGTACGCCAGACACACATTTTGTCTCATCAGTGACGCTCGAATCAAAACATGTTAAAAAGGTCAACGCAATTCGCTAAAGGGATGAAGTTTTCTAACTGGAAAAATAAAGCTTGACAACTGCATAGATCGCATATCGCACCAAACTTTAAAGGATGGCATGCAAATCATCTTCATATTTTTGAATTACATCTACAACTTGACAATGAGGGTCGGTAAATACCTAAATTTTACGAATAGACATTTATTTTAGTTTTTCCCTTTGAGAAGATTCCATTTCTCAGTAACACCACCCCAGCAGCGTTTGCATATAGAATATATTTGTATACGAGTTCATCATTCAAGGGCAAGCGTTTCACATTATGTTTTTCCTTAAAATCTTTCAAGATAGGCGGAAGATACTAAAGGAATATTAAAAATCATCATTCGAGAACAAACCGATAATGCTATTGCAAACAAACCAACAAAAACGACCAAAAGACAAACAATAGTCTACAGAACACAGCAATATAGTCTACAGAACACAACAATATAGTCTACAGAACACAACATATAAAACTAAAAACTGAGCAACACAAACCCCATCAAAACCCCGGGTTATCCAATGTGTTCTGGAAGGGTAAGCACATTACAAGAAAGCTATTGAACCTAGTGTTCAAAATGGTAAAGATGAAGACACCGTTCGAAAGTTGAACGAAAGCCATCTTTATTTGGTTGACCGTTATCGAAAATCTGAGTCATACATGACCACGGGCATGTTTCACCTATTGTAGCCACAATCGTGTTTTTTTTCCGATAGCGACATCGCAGTTATAAATGAAAATGTTTTATATCTAATTATTGATATATGTATAACGCTTGTTCCATTGTGATTTTTTACAACAGACACTCGGCCTTCCTATGAAAACAAACTCGGTCTTTCTCACAGGTTTGTGTCTTTATTGGTATTGGATAGACTTCATACAACCATGTGTCCGTTTAGAAACATGATTGGAAGAATTTATTACATTTTAACCCCACGTTTCTCTATATAGAAGCTATCATTTCAGGGCAATACAAATTTAATTACTAGTACTATGAGGAACAATCTATTATATGGGAACCATGTGTTCCCGTACTTCCTCTTTCCCATGGTAAACGTCATCTTCCGCCCAAGTGTTGTTTACGTTGGTTTCAAGACGTTGAAGCTGTTTTTGGAGATTGAAATATAAAACTAAGAAGATAATTGAGCTATTTGGAAGCTGAAATTAAGCGTTTAATTTTAGAAAAGGGAAAAAGCACTGCATCACACTTTTGCATGTTAATTCCCGCAACATGTATTAAAAAACACACGTAGTCCTATTTATAGAACGAATTTTCCATATTTCAAATGAATATTGTATATTCATTTGTAGTATTGTATTTTTGGCATTGTATTTATTGAAATACATTCACAAGGCCCCTCCCCTTTTCAAGATCCTGTATCCACGCTTGGTGCTCAAATAGGAAAGACAGACAAAACTGAAAACGAAAGTTGTATCAAATTATTTGGTTGAACAATAATCATTAATGTTAATTTGAAATAGTTTAATTGGCCAATAGTCGTGACATACTTATAATCCTTTAAATGTCACTCTCTGTTATTCTGTTATAAGATAGGAGAACCGGATGCAAAGGTATTGAATCAATCCTATCATTATCGTCTGCTACAAATTCAATTTCGCCCGTAGCTTTTCCTTCAACAAACATGCCTACACTATCTAAATTGTACTCTCCCGATGACATTGTTAGCTTTTCAACTTTTTCAATCATTTCATTCGCCATTATTTCCAAGTCATTTCTGTAATAGCTGTGACGGATTATAAATATCGCCGGGATCCAAGCGAGAGAAACTTTTGCTACCATCGAACAGAGAAGATAGATGTTGTGAGAATATGAATGGTAGTCAACTCCAGCTAAATCCATGATAACACATACCACATACGGAGACCAAGTCAATATAAAGGCACCTGAAATAGATAATATTCAATCTGTTGTTACTTAAAGGACAGATTGTTAATATTTGCTCAATATACAATCTACAAAGTTCATCTAAATTGCTTGACGTGTGAACGATTTCCAAACTCAAGATGTATAAAGGAAAATAACAAAAACACAAAATTTCAAGGAAAATTCAATACGGTAAGTCCTTTATCGAATGACAGAATCAAAAGCTCAACACCTCAAACGAATGGATAATATCTGAATTGTCTTATAAGACGAAGTCTGTTAGCTACGCATGTACAGTCTTACTTATATATATATTTTGTTCAAAACTGAATAATAAAAATAATCTTGATTCTGAGAACTTAAATTTTTTTTTACGTTGTATAATTACATTTACAAAAATCATGCACAATAACCAGTAATATAAATATAAAGAGGATATACAATGTGCTGTACCACATGTCTTTTCTTGATTCAGCTCCGAACAATAAACTAACCAGCATTACTGAATTTTTGCATTCTTTTGAAAAATCAGCGGAAATACTGAACTTATTGTGGTGTTGGTTATGCTAATTGGCATTTTATCTATGATGTTATTATCTATGTAAACATAATGTTGTTTCATGTGTGACGTCTTTTTTATCAGTGTTAACAGAATTCTGCATTATAAATCAGGTGAGTTTAATTATAACTCATTTTAAATTTTGTTTCCTATCATCGATAAGAAAATTGCAGAAAATAGTATTCATCTTGGTGAGGAAAATTCAAGAGCAAATCCGAACAGGAACGGATTTCTCTAAATGCGAAAGTAAAAAAAAAAAAAAACAATTCACTTTTATACTGACTTTTATATTGATTTTAATATTGTTTTCTTATTATTATTGATTATTCTACTGAAATGAGGACTTCGTCTTCTATTGAAAATAGGCATTAAATATTTGCCACCCGCAGAAAAACTATATTCCATTTAAAAAAAAAAGATTTATCTCTCTCATTTTATTGACAGCCAGTCAAATCCAAAAAGATTCAGTTGACATTTACTAACACTAAGAACGATTGAAAGCATAGCTTCACTATGCAGATATATTATTGACATTCATTTTACGTAGCAAAATTCTACTTTACAAGAAAAAATCCTGAAAATGCCTGCTGTACTAAGGATACTTAAGATAAAAGAAAAGGCATAAAACGCATCATTGGATCTTAAGTCAAATATGTGGAAAATACTTGAATGTCATACAGGTAAAGTTAACCTTGAATCGATCTTGACGGTAAAAATTATCGGATAGAAGACTTTTTTATTTTACTAACGAGTTTTGAATTATCAGTAAAACTAAAATTACCTGTTATAATAATGAAAGTCTTTAACATGAACAGGTGACGATGTCTATTTCTGGTTGAAGTAAAAGATCTGGAAGAGGAATCCTTGGCCTGAAACGGTAGAAATGACAATCCTCACAATTGTGAATTCATTATTATTTAAGCAATAACATTTTTTTGTGTATTTCTAGGTTTCAACGAATTTCAAACTTTCTATAGACTTATATGCAGAATTTGTCAAAACCACGAAATCAAATATCCACGAAAATGCAAATTTCACTCAATCCACGAAAACTGATACCCACGTGAATAAATGAATCCACAGTACATCAAATAAACATAAACACGAAAGATTATGACTATATATCTACACCTTTAATAAAGAAAAAATACGGATTTTGATTGGTTGAAAACCAAATCGGAATGGTTCGTACGTTATCTACATATTTTAGCATCTTTAATCAAACATGATTAACTGATGGGATCCGAATACCAGTAAAAAAATAATATCTGACGGACGCAATAGTACCTTTAAATGGTACCAATTTTACAACCAGATGATATTATTTGTAGATCGAAGAATCAATATTCGCTTTAATCAAACATATATATGTGTTTTGGAGGAGTAAATTCTAAAATTATTTGTTTCTGGGCCAAATTTATCTTCTAATGGTTGGAAAATTTACCAATTTTCGACTGGTACTTTTTCGGCAATAAGCTTTCTTAACATTATGTATTGTTCATACAACTTCGGAATATTATTGTTTGTAACAGTGTATGTAACTAATTACTTATTATATACAATCAAAAGATAGATATTTGCAAAGGCTGTTTATTGTAAATTTCTTAACCTTGTCCGAATTCACAAACTATCATATCCGAAAGATTTTGAGTCATGACCACGTAAAACACGGGATAAATTCGTTACTTGTGACAGAGAGTTGGTGTACGCGTCGCCAAATATCTCTTATCATTCCTATTAGGAATAAAACCACTAATTCATAACCTCTTTTGCTTTCTATGTTAAATTCTGCAATTTCAAGTATCCATAGATTTTTTGTCTGAAGTTCAAATAAAGTGACAGTCATTTCATGTCAAAACTATACTTTATCCTAATATCATTATATTTCTGTGCAGCTGGTAGTAATTTGTAGAAGTTCTGATGCATAGTTGTATAGTTCATTTTACGGACGAGTTGGCTGATGACATTGTTTAGGAGGGAGGGTATATAAAATTATATATTCAAAATAACACACAAATTGTATTTATGCCCTTCCTACTGATATTCAGTTTTGTCTTATTTATGTAAATATAAACAATCTATTTGAGATCGAGTATCATTTTCGCCCTACGATCTGGATCGACGTACTAAAGTCTTATGTATTGTTCTCTTACTTTGAACACATTTTACACCAACCCTATTAGTTATATTTCTATGTAATCATGTCCGGGAAAAATAAACAGAAAATGTAATTAACCTAGAACTTTTTTTGATTTCGCATTCCATCTGTTTTGATACAAGCGCCATTGATGAATTTTATGTACAAGAAACGAAGTCAGGCGTACCAACTTATACCTAGCGTCTTTGGTGACAGTTTACTGCAATTTTGGATATCTAGATTTCTACTTGTTTGACAATTTGAAGAATAATTTTCAGTACCGTTCTGGTTATGAAGAATGTTATTCCTGTAACTTTCCACTAAAAATTCACATTGGCTGTTTCAATGTACCGTGGATTCATTATTATACATTGGCTACCAATTGTTCATTTCATGGGGAAAGGTCTACCACACATTTAAATATTCAACGAAATAGACATTTTCTATAGACTTGTATGCATACTTTTGCAAAACCACGATATCAAATATCTACAAAATAAAATTGTTCCTTTATCCACAAAAATTGGTACCCACGAAATTAAATGAATCCACTGTATTTCATAAAGTGTAAAGGCTCAAACGGCAGCAACTACAGCACTAACCTTGAAATAAATACCTGTGTATGAGGCTGAAATTAAGATGGTTGGGAACACGAAGAATAATATCAGAAGACTTATATAATAAACTGTATCAATTTGGTTACGAGGTATCCATCTCATATGGCATAGCGAAGGTCTTCGGTAAGGTTCATACGCAGCTATTCCAAATAGCGGGAAAGCTACAAAAACAAAGTAACTTTTTTTTTCACATGTTGAATCATACAATGGAATACTGACAATCTTAAGGACTAAAAAAATGGATAATTTTACTGTAAATTTCAAATAGTGGAAAAGTTACAAAACAATCGAGATATATTAGTGTTCGCCTTTGATATTAAAATCCAGGATGCTTTACGTTTTTAAAAGGCGAAATTATAATATCAAATGATTCCTACCTAAAAGACATACTATTAAGTTTTTTTACTATTCAAATGCCTCAATATTCAACTGTAAGGCTATTGTTGTAAATGCATTGCTTATTATTTGTTTTATAGTGATTATGTTTATAGCACAATGTTGACTGCTGTACTCCAAGTTTTGACATTTTTACCTATTATGTCTGTTTGTTTTGCTCACACATTTTTGTCAATATAATGGAATTCTATGCGACTTTCATTCAAGTGAGAGGTTTGGCTAGCTATTAAACCAGATTTAAACCATCTTTTTCTACATAAGGAAATGTCTGTACCAAGTCAGGAATATGACAGTTGTTTTCGTTTGATGTGTTTGAACGTTTGATTTTGCCATTTGATAAGTGACTTTCCGTTTAGAATTTTCCTTGGAGTTCGGTATTTTTGTTATTTAACGTTTTATGGAGGTAATTAACGACGGATTGACTGTTATTTGCTTTACGTCGTTGCTTCTTCGTGCCATGATATCTACTTTTTTGTTGATATAATTATTTATCACTATTTTACGAAATTTTCCTTTGATCATACTGACTGATAATTTCTTTTCTCAGCACAGTAGAGTGATATGAAAAATTATCGCTAGAAACTAAGGGGACACGTGCCGTTGGCAATGTAAACATCAACGTCGTCATAGGCAAAATAGCGGTAAACAGATTATCGTTGGTCATCTAAACTCGATTGCTTTTCTCACTTCTGCTGTACCGGCTTAAGCGAGAAAATCAATCTCGTTGAGATGACCAACGATAATCTATAAATATTTTACCACATATTACAAAAGAGTGGAGTTTTACGATCTTGTCCTTTGTTGTTTTTTTTTTTTTAAATTTGCTAATAAATCTATTGTCGGATACCATTTGTCCGTTTACGACACCACACAAGTAGAATTGTTCAATTTGTATTTGTTTATATCTTTCCATTGTTTGACCTTTGGCCTGTGTTTTGTCTGTCATTCTTTAACTTTTGATTTGCATTTTTTTATAGAATAACTAATCAAATATTTCAAATATAGAAAAAGAGGCAATGAGTGATTTGCTTGGAAAATATTTTTTTCTCATCTACAAAACAAATTTTTGTATTCATTTCTCCGGAAAAAGACATTTTGTTTTGTTTAAATAAACACTACACGTACCTGAAGCAATTCCACAAAGCAAGATGCTTCCTCCTAACATTAAAATAAAACACTTTTTGTCTAATCCAACTTCGATTGAATGAGCAGACACGATCACTCTGTATAACTGGACTACCATTGCGGTTATAAGAGTAATGAATAACAATCCTATTGAGGTAAAGGTATATCCATAAAGCATGCATCCGCTTTCGCCAAAGATAACACTATTGTCAAATGCTGTCGCAGCATGTAAAGGCATAAAAAATGCAGATACAATAAAGCCAACAATTGCTAAAACTGGAATGAACACAGTCGACGAATTCAGATGGTGTATTTTTGTAAGAACTATTTTCAGTACTGTAATGCTAACAGCTACACCAACAACCGAAAAGAAAGAGATCATGACTCCAATAACTTTTTGTGTTGACTCAGATAGATAATTTTCCTTAGGGATATTAGTCTTGGTATTGTTTACAGTTGTCCAAAAGGTGCTTGTATTCACTGAAAAACTGAAAATTGACAATAATTTGAAGTGGTTTAATATATCGTTCTGCTCAGTTATCGATTAAATGAAAAATATAAATTGGTGAATTATTAACGTTGAAAGTCAGAATTATCACGCGTATTCAGGATGAACAATACATCGAGTACGCATTCTTCAAATTTAACGGACAATGGAATAGGTAAGAGAAAAAAAGATGGGTGCGCTTTCACAACAAATAATGATTATTTATCATTATTTTGTTGGTTTTAACATTTAAAAATAGTTTGAATTCACATTTTTACATCGGACCATCTCTTCAATTTAACGAATACTCGATTTTGAATTTTCTTCTTTTAACTAAGTAACTTCTTTCATTTTTCGACTAATACGGAAAAAAAGATACATGAAAACTATCTGAAACACGCACTTTTTATCTGACGTTTAGTGCCCATTATGTTAAAATTCATGGAACCTTGGTCCTTTAGAATGTTTCTGTCCCACTGCACCATGGTACAAAGAAACAAACATTCAAAGTCCATGTATTTTGTTTTTGTTTTGATTGAAAGGCTGTTACAATATTTATGCTTACTCAATCAGACAATCAACACTTAAAAATAGAATTTACATAGAGACCTAATGGGAAACTTTTTAAATTATAGACCAAAACTATGAAATTAATAGTTAGAGTTCGTATATATTACATATTAACATCCATCGAGGAAACAAATATTGATTTGAAAAGATTGATTTTTAAGAAAATTTTTTGCAAATATATATAAGAATCAAATGAATATTACGAAAACCATTGAACCGCAAGACAGACTAAACCTCGTGGAAAAAGACCCACAAAACCAATAACTAACACTGCATGATCCATATAGCTTAACGTTGTACAGATGCAAAATTTAGCTGTTTTAAACTAGTTTTGGCTGAGCATGGAACACCCCTCAGCTTATCTAGACCAAAGTCGCAAAAGTAAAACACACAATATGAGACAAACACAGACAAGAAAACCAAACAATTACCAAAACTGAAACAGGCAGAAATAATACGGAACTTTATGTAGAAAGTAAGTTAACTGAGATGAAAAGATAAGATAGATGTTTTCTTCCATGTGAAACATTTATTTGCGAATAACCATTACCTGGTTGATAAAAGACAAAAAGTGTTAAAACAGAAAACAAACAAAAAAAAAAAAAAAAAAAAACGAACCAAAAACAAACAAACAAAAAAAAAAAAAAAAAAAAAACAAAAAGCAAAAAAAGCAAAGAACAAAAAGGAAAATAATAACAATTAAAAGAATAATTAAGGAAATATTTAAGAGATGACATCCATTTTCACTGAACTTGTACACATTTTTTAGGGGCCAGCTGAATCCTGCCTCCGTGTGCGTGAATTTTCTCGCTGTGTTGAAGACCCATTCGTGTCCTTGGTCTGTTTTCTGCTCTTTGGTCTCTGACAATTCCCCATTTCCATTCTCAATTTTTATGAAATATTTGAGAGGATGCATTTTAGCAACAGTAGTTTTTAAAGTCAAAACATAAAATACACAGAGGAAACAATACTTGGCTGATGAAAACTTAACAATTAAGTTATGATAAACTAAAAACAACAAAAAAGAATTTTATCGCTATAAATTGATATAAATAAAGAACAGAAAAGAACATAATTATATTACCTGTTATTTGTTTGCATCTTATAGCTTTTTGTGTAGGGCTGTGTGATGTTCCAGAATTTATACCAGTTGTAGATATCTATTGTGGTCCTTCATTAGCACATTTGTGTTTACCAACATTGTGTCATGATCGATTTACAAGTATTTACTTATAAGGTAAACATATATCCAATAATAGCATGCGTTTGTTGTTAACTTTTCTAAAGTTCTTGGTTGATTTTTCAATGTTTGTTATGACGATTTACTAATATGGTATGTATAAGTTTGACTAGATTTAAAAGGTAACATACGCTAATTTCATAACTTGATTATGGACTGTTTTCCTCTCAAAAATCGTTACAATATCATCGCGGTAATTATAAGGAATGGATTTAGCAGCAATCCGTTAAAGTGTATCTTAGTCCATATATTTGCACAGGTGCTACCTATGACCCTTCCATTGTGCAAAGGATCAGCTGTTTGAATTTGAAAATGATGCCCTTTTACATCTTTGAGAAATTATATAATATGACTATTCTTCTTCGTCTTGCAAGTTCGAAGGTTTTTGCGCTAAGGTCATAACAATTAAATATAGATAAATGTTCAACACTCGATCAATTTAGAGTTTGATATATGTTATATCAAAGGCGAAAGATACCAGAGGGACATTAAAACTCATAATTCGAAAATAAACGTACAACTCCATGGATTAAAAAGAAAAAGACCAACAGACAAACAATAGAACACAAAACACAACACAGAAAACTAAAGACTGAGCAACACGAACCCCACAAAAACTGGTGATCTCAGGTGCCCCGAAAGTGTTAGCAGTTCCTGCTCCACATGTTATATGAAATTTTCTGACCCATTTTACTCGATGTAATTTTACTTTGCCTGTTTGAGTTTTATTGTGTTGCCGTCGGTTTTTTTTTTCTAGATCTCTGGTCATTTATGTACACTTTTTTTAATATAGTGTTGTGTATCCGATTCTCAATGCAACTGTTAAGTTTTTAAAGTGGCATTACATTTATTTTAAGAAATTTTGGCATACTTGTTTGTCTCAAAAAAAAAAAATGAATGTGTATAAGGGTGTTTATTGCTCGTACTAAGATTAGAAACTAAAGAGTCTTATAGAAATTTATAATATGATTTCAGGTTAAGCTGGTCTTCTTAGTATTTAATTTAAGTGTTGCCCATTGTCTTGAAGAGTTAAATATAGAGGTATACTATAATTCCCGAGAGCTATCAAACGGAATAATTGTTTTAATGCAGGTAAAGAGAGGCGAAATATACCAAAGGGACATTTGAACTCATTAGTCGAAAAGAAACTTAGAATGCCATGGCAAAACAATAATAGAATAAAAAGACAACCAATATGCAAAACACAACATAGGAAAACCAATGACTGAGTAACAATAACCGCAAAAAAAAAAAATCGTGGTTGATCTCACGTTCTCCGGAAGGGTAAGCATATCCTGCTCCACATATGACACCTATCGTATTGCTTATGTAAGAACAAGATAAATCTAATACGTTAAGAGACAAGGAGGACGGGATTGTGGTTACGACAATTGGAATATATCTGTCGTTATGTGTGAAACAGTTATAACTTAACAGCTAACCAACTCGTAAAATTTTCAAACAGATGATGTCAACTTTACCAGTTGGAACTCTTGGTGTAATAACTTTCTTGTTAGCAGTAACTAAATATCATTGAAATGCAGCTCTGGACTATCGTATCAACTCGGATACATATCCATATGCAGGCGCTGTTAGAATGGTGCCACAAATTTAACAATTTGGAAATGAAATCATCTATTTTGTTGTAAAGTGTTGTTAGCAACTTACCCTCACTGTCCATTTCTAGATGTAAGTAAAGATGTAAAGCATACATAATTGTATCTGTAGTATCTTTGATTTCACGTTCGATGAGATAGATGTATAATGCATACTAGGTATCAAGTAAAAAGAATCGTAACATTGGACTCGAATAAATTGACAGAATAATGAAAGATTAATACAAATAAAAAAGAGGCGACGTTTAGTATAGACATTTGGCCTTTTTAACTTTTTTTTTAATCAAGCGTCACTGATGAGTCTTTTGTAGACGAAACGCGCGTCTGGCGCAAATACAAAAGTTCAATCCTGGTATCTATGATGAGTTTATTTGACGAAATATGATAGAATTGCCTTGACTCATGTAAGATCTTTTTCTACAGTCATCGTTAGTCCGTATTTATTTGTGTATAGATGTATGAATCTACTGTTAAAGAACTTGAGGTAGAAATAATGGCCTAATTAAAGAACCGTTATTGTAGAATTTTTGGCTAAGTTTTTTTTACGTCATTTGTCAATGCGTTTTATTTGGCTTTGACATCTTGTTTACCTGATTTATGCATAACCGTAATTCAGTGGAAGTATTTATTTAAAACACAATATTTAGTCATGAATTACACGATTAGTTAAAGCAACAGTAGTTTTCCTTTCAACATCACAAAGAAGAATACTATTTTCGCAAATTTTATTTATTTGACATTAAAGGAACATACAAATTCCCGCAATATTATATATCTTATTACCAACAAGTAATGTAAGGCTGATGGTACTTGTTTAAAAGACGAAACTTTTGACTGTCTGTATGTTCCAGTCAGGAGCCTGTAATTCAATGGATGTCGTTAGCTGCGGTCTATCCTATTTGTTATTCGTTAATGTTTTTGTAAATACATCTGTCAATTGGTTTTCTCATTTGAGTCAATTAAGATTTTTTCATGTCGGAGCCTTTTATAGATTAAAATAAAATAGTTCATTGAAACACATTTTAAATTATCTATTTGTCATTAATTCAAGTTTTGAAAGGTTACAAATATAATACTTACATAAATCTTTAGATTGACGGTGTGAAGCAATCTCCTCGAGATATAAGTAGTAAACAAATTTCATAACAGATTCAGTATAAATAGTCTAATGGTATCTATGATATTACCATATATGGTCTGATCAAACCCCACGTAAGTTAGATCTCATTGACGTAAACATCTACATCTTCTTATGTGCACATTGTGCTTTAGTTTTACACAAATGTGTTGGTATTTATATAAAGATCAGAACTAAGTTTTACACCAGTTGATTATACAGATACTTATTCACACCATGTTACCTAACTGTTAATTTTTTTAAACCTGATACGATCATGCTTAATCGTATTAATTGCATCTGCATTTCTTGACACAATTTCATACAACATGTAACATAAATTGAAAAATTGAATCGAAATTAACATTACAAACTGTGTTGGACTATAATATGCTAGCATGGATCAACCTGTATATTGACTTGTTGTCAATGCAGTGACTTTTACAATCCTGCAATTTGTAAAATTTGTTTAGACAGTTTGACGAAATGTTATAGAAATGCCTTGACTTAGTCAGTACATTATCTACAGTCATCGTTAGTCCGTTTTTATTTTCCTATAGATGTATGAATCTACTGTTTTAGAACTTAAAAGTTGAAATAATGGCCTTATTCAAGTACCTTTATTGCAAAATTTTTGTCTAAGTTTTTGTTAATTCATTATTCAATGCGTTTTATTTGACTTTGCCATCTTGTTGACCAGATTCTATGCATAGCCGTAAATCAGTGGAAGTATTTATTTCGAACACAATATTTAGTTATTACAGTAGATATATCCCCTGCATAATCGTTTATCGTTTAGCTATCTCAGTTGATACGTTACAATATTGCATATTCATTATACGAACTTTAATCACAGGAGTACGCCACTGACACAGACATACTCGAACAGAGATGCGAGGAAGAATGATTGAATTCGATACTTCATAATTTTTACGGTAATCATAACGAATTGTATTTGTTTTCGTTGATCGATACGATTTTTCGAAGTCTCAAATCACTGGCGAAATGTTTGTGCTGTATTAGATCTTTTGATAACAAAATAATCGTATGTTCTGTAAATTTACCGATGGTGTCTAATTCCCAAGTTTGACTTTTTGGATTCGCATGACGGGTCATTTTGATAGCAGCATATGCTTACTCTGACGACGTACATGATCTACCTCGCTTTACCTCATGGTATTCCCTCGGGTTTTTTTCTTACTGTGATTTGTATGTTTTGAATGAATTTATGAAATTGTCAAGTTTTTTCCCTTCAAAATCAATTTCATTATTTGCATCAAGTCGTTAGAATATAGTCTGACAAATTAAAGATAGCAACTTGTCTGGAAAACGTTTGCACAACAATTAGTATGAATATAAGAATTTCTTTCTTTTGTAATTTTTGTACAACGCGTGAGAAGCGCTTTTCTGGATAACGCTCTTAACTTAAAATTGTAAAATTACGTAGAAATCCTAGAAACTTTTTGATCAAAAGGGACTTAAAAAAAAAAGCCAAGTTCGTATAAGTAAATTTTTTTATTTGTATCCATCTGATGAGTTAAGCCTTTTTCAACTGATTTTTATAGTTTGTTCTTATGGTGTACTGTTACACCGCTGTCACAGGTTAGGGGAGGGTTGGGCGCCCGCTAACATGTTAAACCCTGCCACATTCTATATGTGCCTTTCCCAAGTCAGGAGCCTGTAATTGAGTGGTTGTTGTTTGTTGCTGTCGATCATATGCGCTGTTTGTTTATTGTTTGTACAGTTCTTGTATTGTTCTGTTGCACCACTGTCCCAAGATTAGGAGGAGGGTTGGGCGCCCACTAACATGTATAACCCGCCACATTCTGTATGTGCCGGTCCCAAGTCAGGAGCCTGTAATTCAGTGGTAGTCGTTTGTTGCTGTGTTACACATTTATTTTTCGTTCATTATTTTGTACATGAATTAGGCCGTTAGTTTTCTCGTTTGAATTGTTTTACATTTGTCATTTCGGAGCCTTTTAAAGCTGACTATGCGGTATGAGCTTTTCTCATTGTTGAAGGTTGTACGGTGACCTATAGTTGTTAATTGCTGTGTCATTTAGTCTCTTGTGAAGAGTTGTCTTATTTGCAATCATACCACGTCTTCTTTTTAACTATTTGTAATTTTTGTATTTGAGGGATTGACCTTTAAATTTTTAATGCATGATGTTTTAATTTATCAAAGGGGAATAATAGAAACGTATGCTATATACGTGCCAATACGGACGCACTTACTACTGAGCTGATAATTGAGAGTTGACAATTTGTTGAAAGGTTACAATATATGTGTTATAGAAGAGTGTGACCCTCGCATTAATACTTTAAAGTGCTGATATTTCAACAAGAAGTATAATATTTTGAGGCACTAATTGGAGTCAACAGTAGTTTACTGGCGTAAAAAACATATACACTGTATGAACTGTATTGACACAGAAAAGACTGAATACTCAGTGTTTGGGAAAACAGTCAATGTTTAACCTCTTATGATCCTTGCACATTGATTTTATTAGTATCTGTATTGACCTTATTTCAATAGGTTTAACCATAACTAAACTTGGGTTACTGTCCAAATGCAAAATATATTAAAAAATTAGAAAAAAAACATTGTTGCCACTTTCCTTCATTAGAGGCGATCAAATCCAAAAGGTTTGGAAAGCCGTTATACCAAACAAAAATAAAGCAAAACATCACAACATAAGAGTAGATAGTATGGCATTTGAGTGCTTAAAAACAAACCAACCAAAACCGCCTTTAAAGAGACATTCAAATCAATTAGCGGAAAACAAAAGTGACCATGCCATGGCAAACAAAGAAAAAGGATCAAAAGACAAATGTTTATCTACTATACATAAAGAAGTAGTACCATTTGTTTTAGAAAATTAAAACCGTAAGTTATAATTCAAAAATTATTATGGAATTATGACATTATTTTCTAAACGAAGATGTATTACACGATTTTTGTTTGCATTTTGTTAAAACTGACATTTTGGAACCATATTTTGTAACATATTGAAAAAACGCATAATTCTATTTTGAATTGATTAGCACATTTTTGTTTTTAGTAATGACGTTCACTTTATACTTTTACTTTACAAGAACGCTTACAGATGCCAATAATGTCACGTGGCAACATTTTGTTATTTGGTACTCAAAGGCATATCTTAACTGATCAGACTGATGGCAACGAAAGAAATAAACGCGTTATCTCTAAAAGGCAAACAGGAAAATTCCACAACTTGACGCTCGTCCGCTTAAATGACCACCAGCTGTGTCTATTTATTTCAGCCATAGCCGCAAACCATTATTAGTGTATCAATTTTCGCAAGACATATCGATGATACTTTTAATCCTGTAGGGGCCATTTGCTCGAAAATGTTGAATTAGGAAACAAATGTCTTTTGACACCCATGAGAAAAAATTCATGTATATGATTTTAATTACTTGTTTAAGTCGTGATATGTTTCTGATGCAAAGTTAAACATCGTCTGTTATATTTGTTAAATATATAAACAACTAATGAAGACTTTGGACAATCTAGAGCCTGAAATATAGTATAGATATCTATCCGACCCATTTGTGTACTCACTGTTATTTTTGAGTGTTACGAACAGGTTGGCTGATACTATATGCCTGTGTCTGATCTTAGATCTTTACCGATTGTTTCCTAATTCCGATTGTGACATTTAAAGTGAGTGTGGATTTGCATGGCGGGTGATGCGTACATAGCAGAAGACGCTTACCCTATCGACGTATCCCTCCTTGCTCCTTTATGATTTTATTTTGATTTGTATGTTCCTATCTGATTTATGAGATTTTGACATTGGTTGAATAATGTTACCCTTTTCTATCATGTTAGCTGATGCATTTTCTTGACTGAGTTTTCCAGGTATAACTTTAATGAACTTCTCATTAGTCAACAATCTATAATATATCTGAAATATGACCTCATATCATTCATTATAACTGAAATATTATAATTGTTGTACACAACTTTGTCCATGTTCAACCTGTTATATTTTATCCTACCTCACTTTAACAACATAGAAACTAAGCTAACATCCCCCTTTTTTGATTGCGTAATGATTAATAAACTACTTAAGGGCATACGATACAGTTACAGGGGAGGTAATGACGTTGCTAACGTAAAATGTTATTTTTCACGACGACAAACTGTGATATAGGCCTATCGGGAAAAGATGCATTTTCGAATGATTTTTATCATTCAGACTTATTTAACTTGAAAACAAGTTCATGGACCCCACTTTAAAAAAAATGACATTTGGCTTGATTATGTATAAAGATTATTTGAGCCAATTTTTGAGAACAAATCACCGATGTTTTTTTTTTGATTAGATAAATATACAGCAAAAAATGCCGTTCTTTGACTAAAATCATGAAAGTGTGATAAAAATGAATAATTTCCCAAAAATTGTTACAAAGCACACTCATGTAGAGAAGATATTCCAGATGCTTTTATAAAAATCCGCTTACGTTTATCTTTTGAAACAAAAAAATTAAGTATGTCTTTCCAAGGGATAGAAATGTCCAAGAGACCGAAATTTCCAGTAAAGGTCTAAAATTTCGATCCCATCTCTCTCTAAAAGTAGCACATGAAGGTATGTTTTTTATAACATATTTGAATTGACTAGGTAAACAATAGCTTGTATGCAAACTTTCGTCAAAAATTTACCGTGGGATCGAAACTGTATCGTATGCCCTTAATTTGTTCTTTGATCCAAAATTAAAATTTTCAGTTATCATCATTGATTGTTGCATTAAGGACAAAAAGAAATATCATTTATAATGTTTGTTTTTTTGTATGTTGGTGTTTCACGCTCATTTCAGCGACATTGGCCATATCATGGTGTCTAGCCTGAATTGATAAAGGAAGCCGTGGTACCCAAGGAGAACAGCAAATCTTTGGCAATGCTTATCAATAAAGATAGGAGTTGAACACACCTCGTTCAAATGTATTTAAAAAGAAGGTCAACAATTTTAAATGTAGTTAGTGCAACATACAATATTGGAGTATTTATATATTAATTCAAAGGCTAAATGAAATTAAATAAGAGAGACAAATTGACCTTTCGCATGCAACAAATATACAACTAAATCAAGCATTATTTGTAATAACATGTGTTTCTGATATTAAAGGTGATTGTTTTGTTTCAAGCACTTAAATGATATTAAAATATTACTTCTCAACCCCTAAGACCAGTAATACTTTTTCTAATCTTAAGTTGAAGACAATTTTAAAGAATTAATCAAAAATTGATATACAAAAGAACGCATAAATAAACTCATCATAGATACACAGATTAAAATTTTGTACACCAGACGCACGTTTCGTCTACAAAAGACTCATCATTGACGCTCGAATAAAAAAAATGTAAAGGCCGACGATTGCTTTAGGGATGAAGTCATCTAACGGAAAAAAATAAAACTTGACAACTGTGTTGATCGCACTATCGCACTAAAGTTTAAATAAAGGATAGCTGTCAAATCAACTTCATATTTTTAAATTACATCTGCAACTTGACAATGAGGGTCGGTTTATACCTAAATTTTACGAATAGACATCATTTTAGTTTTTCCCTTTGAGAAGATTCCATTTCTCAGTAACACTACCCTATCAGCGTTTGCATATAGATTACATTTATATACGAGTACATCATTCAAGTGCAAGCGTTTCATATTATGTTTTCCTTAAAATCTATCAAGATAGGCGAAAGATACTAAAGGAACATTAAAAATCATCATCCGAGAACAAACTGATAATGCTATTGCAAACAAACCAACAAAAACGACCAAAAGACAAACAATAGTCTATAGAACACAACAATATAGTCTACAGAACACAACATATAAAACTAAAGATTGAGCAACACAAACCCCATCGAAACCCCTGGTGATCCAAGGTGTTCTGGAAGGGGAATATAAAAAAGAAGATGTGGTATGATTGCCAATGAAACAACTCTTCACAAGAGACCAAATGGCACAGAAATTAACAACTATAGGTCACCGTACGGCCTTCAACAATGAGCAAAGCCCATGCCGCATAGTCAGCTTTAAAAGGCCCCGAATTGACAAATGTAAAACAATTCAAATGAGAAAACTAACGACCTGATTTATGTACAAAATATTGAACGAAAAACAAATATGTAACACAGCAAACGACAACTACTGAATTACAGGCTCCTGACTTAGGACAGGCACATACATACAGAATGTGGCGGGGTTAAACATGTTAGCGGGATCCCAACCCTCCCCCTCATCTGGGAAGTATTGTAACAGTACAACATAAGAACGAACTATACAAATCAGTTGAAAAAGGCTTAACTCATCAGATGGATACAAATAGAAATACATCTAACAAAAACACAGAGTGGACGTGACTGGGTACTTGTACATCTCAACAACAAAAAGACACTAAGTACAGATCTGAGAGTACTCGCAGTTACTGACAGCTAGTTCAAAGCCAAAATCAACTAAAAAAAATAATGCATCTAAGACTAGACTATCAATCATTAAGCACATAACAAGAAAGCTATTGAACATCGTGTTCAAAATGGTAAAGATGAAGTCACCTTTCGAAAGTTTAACGAACGTCATCTTGATTTGGTTGACCGTTATCGAAAATCTGAGTAATACATGACCACGGGTATGTTTCACCTGTTGTAGCCACAATCATGTCTTCTTTTTGCGATAGTGACATCGCAGTTGTAAATGAAAATGTTTGATATCTTATTATTAATATATGTATTACGCTTATTCCATTGTTTTTGACACTCGGCCTTCCTATGAAAGCAAACTCGGTATTTCTCGCCGGTTTGTGCCTTTATTGGTATGGGGTAGACTTCAAACAATCATGTGTCCGTTTAGAAACATGAATGGAAGAATGTATTAAATTTTAACCCCACGTTCCCCTATATGGAAGTTATCATTTCAGGGCAGTACAAATTAAATAGCTATGAGAAACAATCTATCCTATGGGAACCATATGTTCCCGTACTTCCTCTTTCCCATTGTTAACGTCAACTTCCGCCTAAGTGTTGCTAACGTTAGTTTCAAGACGCTGTTTTTGGAGATTGAAATATAAAACTAAGAAGATAATGGAGCTATTAGGAAATTGAAAGTAAACGTTTAATTTTGGAAAAATGTTAATTCCTGCAACAAGTATTTTAAAATATACGTAGTCCTATTTATAGAACGAAGTTTTCATATTTCAAATGAATATTGTACATTCATTTGTACATTCGTAGTATTGTATTGTTAGCATTGTATTTATTGAAATATGTTCTCAACAGGGCCCCTCCCTTTTCAAGATCCTGTATCCCCGTTTTGGTGCTCAAATCTGAAAGACAGGCAAAACTGAAAACAAAAGTCGGAAACATCAATTTGTATCAAATTATTTGGTTCAACACTAATCATTTATGTTAGTTTGAAATAATTTGATTTCCAATAGTTGTGACATACTTATAATCCTTTACATGTCACTCTCTGTTATTCTGTTATAAGATAGGAGAACCGGATGCGAAGGTATTGAATCAATCCTGTCATTTTCGTCTGCTACAAATTCGATTTCGCCCGTAGCTTTTCCTTCAACAAACAAGCCTACACTATCTAAATTGTACTCTCCTGATGACATTGTTAGCTTTTCAACTTTTTCAATCATTTCATTAGCCATTATTTCCAAGTCATTTCTGTAATAGCTGTGACGGATTATAAATATCGCCGGGATCCAAGTGAGAGAAACTTTTGCTACCATCGAACAGAGAAGATAGATGTTGTGAGAATATGAATGGTAGTCAACTCCAGCTAAATCCATGATAACACATACCACATACGGAGACCAAGTCAATATAAAGGCACCTGCAATAAATAATATTCAATCTGTTGTTACTAAAGGATTTGCTTAATATACAATCTACATAGTTCATCTAAATTGCTTGATATGTGAACGATTTCCTAACTCTAGATGTATAATGGAAAATAACAAAAATACAGAACTTCAAGGAAAATTCATTACGGTTAGTCCTTTATCGAATGGCAGAATCAAAAGCTCAACACATCAAACGAACGGATAATATCTGAATTGTCTCATAAAACGAAGGCTGTTAGCTACGCATGCACAGGCTTACTTATATAGATACTTTTTTCAAAACTGAATAATGAAAGTATTCTTGATTCTTATAACTTAGATTTATTTTTATTTACGTTGTATAATTACATTAATTTAACACAAATAATTACAATAACCAGTAATATAAATATAAAGAGGATATACAATGTTCTGTACCACATGCCTTTTCTTGATTCAGGCCTGAACAATAAACTAACCAGCATTATACTGAATTTTCTCCGATGTTGGTTATGCTAATTGGCATTTTATTTATGATGTCATTATCTATGTAAACATAATGATGTTTCATGTATGACGTCTTTTTTTATCAGTGTTAACAAAATTCTGCATTATAAATCAGGTGAGTTTTCCTATAACTCATTTTGATTTTTTTCCCTATCTTATAAATCATATGTTGCATTTAAGACTCTTTTTGATGCAAACGAGCAGAAGAAATTCAAATTATGGGTCCTATAAATAGGTAAAACCTGCTTAAAGATTGTTGTCGGTAATAAGATATAACCAATTGCGGGAAATTGTACTCTATTTTTATTGTCAAATCGATTAGAAAATTGCAGAAAGAAGTATTCATCTTGTTGAGAAAAAATCAAGAGCAAATCCGAACAGGAACGGATTTCTCTAAATGCGAAAGTAAAAATAAAAACAATTCACTTTTAAACTGACTTTTATATTGATTTTTATATTGTTTTTTTATTATGATTGATTATTCTACTGTAATGAGGACTTTGTCTTCTATTGAAAATAGGCATAAAATATTTGCCACCCGAAGTAAAATTATATTCCAATTCCAAAAAATCTGTTTTATCTCTCTCATTTTATTGACAGCTAGCCAATTCAGTTAACATTTACTAACAGTTAGAAAGATTGAAAGCATAGCTTCACTATGCAGATATATTATTGACATTCATTTTACGTAGTAAAAGTCTACTTTGCAAGAAAAAATCCTGAAAATGCCTGCTGTACTAAAATTCATAAGATAAAAGAAAAGGCATAAAGCATCATTGGATCTTAAGTCAAATATGTGGAAAATACCTGAATGTCATACAGATAAAGTTGACATTGATTCGATCTTGACAGTGAAATTATCGGATGGAAGACTTTTTTTATTTAACTAGCGAGTTTTGAATTATCTGTAAAACTAAAATTACCTGTTATAATAATGAAAGTCTTTAACATGAACAGGTGACGATGTCTATTTCTGGTTGAAGTAAAAGATCTTGAAGAGGAATCCGTGGTCTGAAATGGTAGATTAATGTACAATCCTCACAACTGTTGATTCATTATTGTTAAAGGGATAACAATTGTTTTGTATTTCGTGGGTTCATCTAATTTCAAACTTACTATAGACTTATATGCATAATTTGGCAAAACCACGAAATCAAATATCCACGAAAATGCAAATTTTACTAAATCCACGAATACTGGTACCCACATAGATAAATGAATCCACAGTTCATCAGAACATAACCACGAAAGATTTTGACTATATATACACCTTAAATAAAAAAAAAAAAAAAAAAAAAAAATATGAATTTTGATTGGTTGGACATTTTTAAGACATATTTTAGCATCTTTAATCAAACATGATTGACTGATGGGATCCAAATACCAATAAAGAAAAATAATATCTGACGGAAGCAATAGTTCCATTTAATTGTACCAATTTTACAACCAGATGATATTATTTGTAGATCGAAGAATCAATATTCGCTTTAATCAAACATCTATATGTGTTTTGGAGGAGTCAATTCTAAAATTATTTGTTTCTGGACCAAATTTATCTTGCCTAATGGTTGGAAAATGTACCATCTTTTGATTGGTATTTTTTCGGCAATAAGCTTCCTTAACATTATATATCGTTCATACAACTTCGGAATATTATTGTTTGTAACAATGTATGTAAGTAATTACCTATAATATAAAATCAAAAGATAGATATTTGCCAAGGCTGTTTATTGTACATTTCTTAATCCTTGTCCGAATACACAAACTATTATATCCGAAAGATTTGAGTCATGACCACGTAAAACACGGCATAAACTCGATACTTGTGACAGAGAGTTAGTGTACGCGTCGACAAATACCTCTTGTCATTCCTATGAGGAATAAAACCACTAATATATAGCCCCGTTTGATTTCTATGTTAAATTCTGCAATTTCAAGTATCCATATATTTTTTGTCTTTAGTTCAAATAAAGTGACAGTCATTTCATGTCAAAACTTTGCCTAATCTTAATAATATTAGGTTTCTGTGTAGCTGGTAGTAATGTTTCATAGTTTTGATGCATAGTTGTAACGTTCAATTCACGGACAAGTTGACTGATGACGTTTTTTAGGAGGGAGAGTATATAAAATCATATATATTCAAAATAACACACACATTGTATTTGTGCCCTGCCTTCTGATATAAAGTTTGTCTTATTCATGTAAATATAAACAATCTATTTGAGATCGAGTATCATTTTCGCCCTACGATCTGGTTCGACGTACTTATGTCTTGTATTGTATTGTTCTCTTACTTTGAACACATTTTGCACCAACCCTGCTTATTATATTTCCATGTAATCATGTAATCATTTCCGTGAAAAAATAAACAGAAAATGTAATTGATGTAGAGCTTTCTTGATTTCGCATTCCATCTGTTTTGATACAAGCGCCATTGATGAATTTTATGTACACGAAACGTACGTCAGGCGTACCAACTTATATATCTAGTGTCTTTAATGACAGTTTACTGCAATTTCGGATATCTAGATTTCTACTTGTTTGACAATTTGAAGAAGAATTTCCAGTACCGTTCGGGTTATTGAACAATAAAAGGAAAATGATATGAAGAATGCTATTCCTGTAATTTTCCACTATTCCACTAAAAGTTGACATTGACTGGTTCAATGTACCGTGGATTCATTATTATACATGGGGTACCAATTGTCGTTGATTTCATGCGTAAAGGTCAACCACACATTGAAATATTCAACAAAATACACATTTCTATAGACTTGTATGTATACTTTTGCAAAACCACGAACTAAAATATCCACGAAAATAGAATTGTTCCATTATCCACAAAAATTGGTATCCACGAAATTAAATGAATCCACTGTATTTCATAAAATGTAAAAGCACAAACGACAACATTTAAAGCACTAACCTTGAAATAAATAACAGTGTATGAGGCTGCAATCAAGATGGTTGGAAGCACAAAGAATAATATCAGAAGACTTATATAATAAACTGTATCAATTTGGTTACAAGGTATCCATCTCATATGACATAACGAAGGTCTTCGGTAAGGTTCATACGCAGCTATTCCAAATAGCGGGAAAGCTACAAAAACAAGGTTACGTTTTTTTCACATGTTGAATTATACAATGGAATACTGACATCCGCTGATTCACAATCTTAAGGACTATGGGTAATTTCACTGTAAATTTCAAATAGTGGAAAAGTTACAAAACAAGGTTACGTTTATTCACATGTTAAATTGAACAATGGCATACAAACATTCGCTGTTTCAGAATCTAAACGACTTTGGGTAATTTCACTGGTCGTTCCCTAATTTGAAAAAAATATCACGCTATTGACTGAAAATATATTATTTGGGACGTTTTTAACCAATCAAGATATATTAATATACGCCTTTGAAACTAAAATCCAGGATGCTTTACATTTTGAAAAGGTGAAATGATAATATCAAATGATTCCTACCTGACAGACATACTTTTAATTTTTTTTTTACTATTCAAAGGTTTCAAGATTCATGTGTAAGGCTTTTGCTGTACATGCACTGCATATTATTTGTTTTTATAGTGATTAAGATTATAGCACAATGTTGACTGCTGTACCCCAATTTTTTGACATTTTTACGTATTATGTCTGTTTTTTTTTTGCTTATACATTGTTGTCAATATGTTGGAATTCTATGCGATTGTCATACAAATGAGAGGTTTAGGTAGCTATAAAACCAGGTTTAATCCACCATTTTCTACACAAGGAAATGTCTGTACCAAGTCAGGAATATGACAGTTGTTTTCCATTCGTTTGATGTGTTTGAGCTTTTGATTTTGCCATTTGATAAGGGACTTTCCGTTTTGAATTTTCCTTGGAGTTCGGTATGTTTGTTATTGTACTTTTAACGACTGATTGACCGTTGCTTGCTTAACATACTTGTTTTTTGGTGCCGTGATATTTACTTTTTGTTGATATAATTAGTATTTGTTTTATCAAATATAACAGAGAGAGTGGAATTTCTACGATCTGGTCCTTTGTTGTTTTTTTTATAAATTTATTGTATGATACCATTTTTCCGTTTATGACACCACAATAGTAGAATTGTTCAATTTGTATTTGTTTTGTCTTTTCATTGTTTTACCTTTTGCCTTTGTTTTGTCGGTCATTCTTTGACTTTTGATTTGTATTTCTTTATAGAATGACTAATCAAAGATTTCAAATACAGAAAAAGAGGCAATGAGATATAGACCAGCACATTGGTATTTATATTATTTTTATCTCCACATTTTTATAAACAAAATTTTGTTTTCATTTCCGCGGAAAAAGACTTTTTTTGTTGTTGCTTAAATAGACACCACACTTACCTGAAGCAATTCCACAAAGCAAGATGCTTCCTCCTAACACTAAAATAAAAGACCTTTTGTCTAATCCAACTTCGATTGAATGAGCAGACACGATCACTCTGTATAACTGGACTATCATTGCGGTTAAAAGAGTAATGAATAACAGTCCTATTGAGGTAAAGGTATATCCATAAAGCATGCATACACTTTCGCCAAAGATAACACTATTGTCAAATGCTGTCGCAGCATGTAAAGGCATTAAAAATGCAGATACAATAAAGCCAACAATTGCTAATACTGAATGAATACAGTCGATGAATTCAGATGGTGTATTTTTGTAAGAACTATTTTCAGCACTGTAATGTTAACAGCTACACCAACAACCGAAAAGAAAGAGATAATGACCCAATAACTTTCTGTGTTGACTCTGATAAATAATCTTCATTATTAGTATTAGTCTTGGTATTGTTTACAGTTGTCCAAAAGGTGCTTGTATTCAATGAAGAACTGAAAATTGACAATAATTTGAAGTGGTTAAATATATAGTTGTTTTAGTTATCAAATAAATGAAAAAGATAAATTGGTCGATAATTACTTCTTGAACGTTGAAAGTCAGAAATATCATGCGTATTCAAGATGAGAACAAATTGAACAATACATTAAATACGCATTCTTCAAATTAAACGGAAAATGGAATAGGTAAGAAAAAAAAAAAAAGGGATGCGCTAAGGGCCCTCTCCATTGTTTTCGGCATACTAAAATGAAGTATTAGAAAATTTGGTGATTTTGGTTTAAACAGTAATAGTTAAGTATGTGCAAAAATTAACCTGTAACATCTTTAAACCACAATGAATATCTACCGAGATTTTTAAGTCACATGATAGCAAATTTCAGATTTTCTAAAAACAATGAAAATTTGCATATGTTTAGTGAGAAATGTTGAGCACATTAAAGTACCACACAAATATTTTCACGAAAGTTGTTGTTCATGAAGACAAACAATATGTTAAATCATTACATTGGTACTTGCATTTGCTCTATATTTGTCAGACTGACGAAGGTGTCCTTCCCACCAAACGTGATGAAGGACAGATCAGCGTTCACTACAAATATTGATTATTTATCATTATTATGTTTGTTTGAACATTTGAAAATTGATTAGATTCACGTTTTTTTTTTTACATCTGACCATCTCTTCAATTTAACGAATACTCTATTTTGAATTTTCTTTTTTTAACTTAGTGTCTTATTTTATTTTACGACAAAGACGGAAAAAAAAAAACGATACATGAAAACTATCTGAGACACGCACTTTTTATCTGACATTCGGTACCCATTGTGTTTAAAATCGTAGAACCGTGGTTCTTTAAAATGTTCCTGTCCCACTGCTCCCTTTTTTTAAAACACAAAACAACACCCGTTTCAAAAATCACAATTAAGGAAATGTTTTTTTATTATCTATTCGAGAATTTCTTACTCTTGAGCACTTTGAGACCGGGTATAAAGTCACTGTAATAATATCGGCTTTATTTATTTTCAAACAACATAATTTGTGATAACGAATCACTTTTTCATAAAGGTGGACACGTTTGAACATTTTTGAACATTTCTGGATGGTTCATATTTACTGGGCCAAAACAGTTAAACCATTTCACCTGATTTTATAATATGTATTAAGTAGTGCGGAACATATATTGTACATTTAAGATGTCGATCAACACATCAATAAAAATAATAAGAATCAAATGAATTCCTAACAAAAAGAGACTGTAAAAGCAATTACCAGTGTATAGCCTTAAGTAAAGACAATTTAATTCATTTTGATCCTTTTTTTATAACGATGGTATTGTTTATATTTCATAATTAAAAAGTCTTATTTTTTGCAATTTTCAAAATTTCAATAATACACAAAAAGAAAAACATTATTATCAAAAATTTAAACCGCACGACAGACTTAAACTCGCACACAACCAATAACAAACACTGCATGATCCAGACAGCCTAACTTCCACAGAATCGAAATATAGCTGGGTTAAACTAGTTTTAGGTGAGCACGGAAGACCCTTCTGCTTATCTAGACCAAAGTTGCAAAAGTAAAACACACAATATAAAAAAACACAGACCGGATAACTTAACAATTAACAAAACTGATACAAGCAAAAATAATACGGAACTATATGTTGAAAGTACGGTAACTGAGATGAAAAGATTTGATACATGTTTTCATCCATGTGAAACATTTAGTTGTGAATAACCGTTACCTGGAAGATAAAAGACTAAAAGTGATGAAAACCAACAAAACAAAAACAACAAAAAAAAAAAAAAAAAAAAAACCCCAAAAACAAAGAACAAAAAGGAAAATAACAACAAATAAAAGAATAATTAAGTTAATATCAAATAGATATTTAAACATTTGAGAGGATGCATTTAAGCAACAGACGTTTTCAAAGTCCAAACAGAAAAAACACAGAGGAAACCAGAGGAAACTAGAGGAACCTAACTCGTCTAACACCTGTCGTTACAATCTTGGCTGAAGAAAACTTAACAATTAAGTTATGATAAACTAAAAACTACAAAGATGATATAAATAAAGAAAAGAAAAGAACACAATTATATTACCTGTTATTCATTTGCATCTTATTACTTTTTCTGTAGGACTGTGTGGTGTCTTAGAATTTATACCAGTTGTTGACACTTATTGCGTTCTTTCATTAGCACATTTGTGTTTACCAACATTGTTACATGATCGATTTACAAGTATTTACTTATAAGATGAACAGATATCCCAATAATAGCATGAGTTTGTTGTTGAAATTTCTAAAATTCTTTGTTAATTTGTCTTTGTTTATTATGACGATTTACTTATATGGTAAGCATTTGTCTGACTAAGTTAAAAGGTAACATAGGCTAATTTCGTCACTTAATGCCGGACTGTTTCCCTCTCACAAATCGTTACAATATCACCGCCGAAATTATAAGGTCTGGATTTAGCAGCAATCCGTTAAAGTGTATCTTAGTCCATACATTTGCACAGGTGCTACCTATGCCCCTTCCATTGTGAAAGGGGTCAACTATTTGAATTTTGAAAATGATGCCGTTTTTATACCTATGAGAAATTATGTTATATGACTATTCTTCTTCGTCTTGCAATTTGAAAGATTTTGTGCTAAGGTCATAACTATTAAATATAGATCAAGTTTCATGACTCGACCAATTTAGAGCTTGATATATGTTATATTAACCTTTCTGACCCATTTTACTCAGTGTAATTTTACTTTGCCTGTTTTATTGTGTTGCCGTCTTTTAACTCGTAAAATTTTCAAAGGGATGATTACAACTTTACCACTTGGAACTCTTGGTATAATAACTTTCTTGTAAGCAGCAACTAAATATCAATGAAATACAGCTCTGGATAAATATCATATCAACTCGGATACATATCCATATGCAGGCGCTGTTGAAATGGTGCCAAATCGAAATGGAAAGTTCACAATTTGGAAATTGAAATCATCTCCTTTGTTGTATAGTGTTGCTTTCAACCTATACTCATTGTCCATTTCTAGATGTAAGAAAAGATTTAAAGCATACTTAATTGTATCTGTAGTATCCTTGATTTCAAGTTCGAGGGGATAGATGTGATCAAATGTATAATGCATACTAAGTTATCAAGACAAAAATATCGTAACCTCGGACTCGAATAAATTGACAGAAGAATGAAGAATGAGCACAAATCAAAAATGGGCGACGTTTAGTATAGACATTTAGACGAAATGTGATCAAAATGACTTGACTTAGTCAGTACATTATCTACAGTCATCGTTAGACTATTTTTATTTGTCTATAGATGTATGAATCTACTGTTAAAGAACTTGAGGTAAAAATAATGGCTTAATCAAAGTGCCTATATTGTTGAATGTTTTGCTTAGTTTCTGTCATTTCCTTCTTAAATGCGTATTGTTTGGCTTTGACATCTTGTTGACCTAATTCTATGCATAACCGTTATTCAGTGGAAGTATCTATTTCAAACACAATATTTAGTCATGAATCACACGATTAATTAAGGCAACATTAGATTTTATTTAAACATCAAAAAGAAGAATACGATTGTTCGCAATGTTTATATTTATTTGTCCTTAAAGGAACATACACATTCCCGCAATTTTAAATATCTTATTATCTAAAAGTTGCTATTATTATATAAGTTATTTGTTAATTGTGTTCGACATTCATCTGTCAATTGGTTTTCTCATTTGAATTGGTTAAGATTCTGCCATGGCGGAGCCTTTTACAGCTTACTATACGATATAAATTTGGATAATTGTTGAAGACCGTACGATCCTATAGTTTCGAAAACCTTCATTTCGTATCTGGTGGATAGTTGTCTCATTGACAATCACACCCTTCGTCTAATTTGTATATTGAATTGGTTAAGCTTAGTTTTATTGCTCCTACGATGATTCATTTCCTTTATAAACTACCAAAAGGACTAAAAGTAAAAAATCATTTATTCAAAATGACAGTATCGAATGCAGGGTCAAGCTAAATTCAGTTTCCGTTTAAAAATAACATAGTTAATTGAACCACATTTTAAATGATCTATTAGTCATAAATTCAAGTTATGCAAAGTTATAAATATAACACTTATATAGATATTCAAATTGCCAGCGTTAAGCAATATCCCCAAGATATAAGTAATAAACAAGTTTCATAACCGATTCAGTATAAGTAGTCCAATGTTATCTATGATATTACCATACATGGTATGACCAAAACCCACGTAAGTTAGATCTCATTGACGTAAACCTCTACATTTTCTTATATGCACATAGTGCTTGACAAAAACAAGTGTTTGTATTAATATAAAGGTCTACACCAGTTGATAATACAGTCAAGGTTACTACTTCACACCGTGCAACCGAACCGTTTCATTTTTTTATTAACCGGATACGATAATGCTTAATCGGCTATCATCTGCATTTCTGGACACGATTTCATACCACATGTAACATCAATTGAAGTTTTGAATCGAAATTAACCTTACAAACTGTGTTATAATATAATATGCTAGCATGAATATACCTGCGTATTGACTTGTTGTCAATGCAGTGACTTTTATAACCCTGCAATTTGTAACATTTGGTTGTAAAAAAGGATCTCACATAAGTATATATAGTTTTTACAAGTATGTATACCACATGTCTCATTTTATTCATAAAAGAAACATTACATCTGGTATTGAATATGTAGGATAAACATAAGGTTAAAAAGAACAAAAACATCTATATCTCTTCTGCATGTTCTGCAGAGGAAAGAAATTCAAAAGATTGATTTACCAACTTTTAGACAAACATAAACACAATATTCACTTATATCATTTATTATAAAATTTCAGCCACTCGAAACCATCCAGAAAAAAACAAGGCCAATCACAAACACAATTTCAAAATTCTGATACTAGGACAATTTTCAGATTATTTCATCTTTAAATGTTTGTTTTCATTTGACGTTCTAACAGCATTTTGGCGTATGCCTGAACAGGTAATCAACATTTCAATTCTTAACTATGGCTCAAGCTACAGGTTCAATATATTTTAAGAACTTATTGCACATAAATATATGAAACGGAACTCTTTTTCTCTTTTATAAACAAATGATGTCATGATTGTTAATGATCTTCACCATTGCAAACGTAACAAACAAATATAATATATCCGATATTTTACCAAAACTATCTTTTACAAAAGTGTATAACGCTAAATAAATTATTTTATGGATACGAATTATGTTCAATTTGTACCAAATTTCTCATTATCGCAGTATGTTAAAGAGTTAATAAATTCTTACCACACCGTTTATGACATTAGCCATACCCTCTGCATAATCGTTTGTCGTTTAGCTATCTCAGTTGATACGTTACAATATTGCATGTTCATTATATCACTTTAATCACAAGAGTACGCTCTTGACACAGAAATACTCGAACAGAGATGCGAGGAAGAACGATTGATTCGACACTTGATATTTTTACGGTCACCGTCACTAACTGTATTTGCTTCATTATCCCTGTTAATAAATGTAATCATTATTAAGTAAGTAAGGTTCAATCCCTCATACAAAGTTTACTATATGTAGTTGGCTAATTTTCAAGTCCCTTTTGATCAGAAAGATCTGTGCGTAATTACAATTTTAAGTTAAAGAATGAAATTGATTTTGGAGGAAAAAAAACTTGACAATATCATAAATTTATTCAGAACATACAAATCAAAGAACGAAAATAAAACCGAGGAATACCATGAATTCCTAAAATGAGAGAGATCGTGTGTGTCATCAGAGTAAGCTTCTCCTGCTATGCATGAAATACCCACCATGCGAATACACAATTAGTTAAAAAGTCAAAAGGAATAAGATACATTCCGATAATTTACAGAACAGACGATTATTTTGGTATCAAAACATCTGCACAAAAATGTCGCTAATGATTTGAGACGTAGACAAATTGTATCGATCAAAGAAAGCAATTTTGTTAATACTTTTTTTTTTCAGAATGTCACAACTGGGAATATGACGCAATGTGCAAATGTACAGATACGACACTACTGGTAGCAAGATCTAAGACTACGAACACGTGTTGCTTGTGAGTTGAGATACACATACGTCGGGTCAGTCTTACCAATTCGTCATGGTTATCGTAAAACTTAAGTAAGTTTCGATTTAAGTTGTTCGTCTTCATAACCATGCTAGAGCAGTTTTAATGCAGGGAACACAACACTGCTAATGCAGTCAGTATAATGGAAAAATGCAGACGCATAAAGTTTCAGTTGAATTACATGACATAAATCATCCATATATCAAACAGTATATTTTTTTATTAGTTGGGATGACGTTGAACTCGGCTTGTGATATAAAATGATTGCCGTATGGATATGCGTATATCAATATTTCAGTTTCCTGACAAAATATGTCAATCAATAATACTTTTTTATATTATGTAATGGCAACTGGATGATGATAACCTTTGCTGAACACTATTAACATGAGAAAGATATAATGCCCAACGGGAAGAGGAAGACCCTTATTAGATTATTAAAATGTATTATATACAATAAAAAACAAACCAGAAAAAATCACATGAACCTCAAACGGAGTTCCAAAGAGAAAAGGTGTCAATCTGAAATATATTTAAAACTCTGGTTTAGGAAAATGAGGAAGGGACAAATAATACTTTGTAAAATACCACTCTGATTCAGGCAAAACATTCACTGAAACAACTGACATTGTTAATGTGCTTGATTTCATTATTGATTACATATTTGTTATGTTTTAAACAAACAATTGGCGTTCCTAAGGCAACGAAATGTGCTTTTCTTCTTGCCGACATGTTCCTCCTTTATTCAATCGAGGCACACTTCATACAGGAATTTCTTAGGAAGGATGAAAAGAAAAGAAGCTAGCATTATCCTTTATCTTCATGTTTCTTTGTAAAGATGATATCCTCTAAATAAATAATTGAAATCTTGGTGACTATGCTGAATGCATATATTCCATCGAAACAAAGGTAATCACAGATACAGTTAAATATGCTTCATATCTTTATTCACATCTAGAATTTGACAACGAGGGTCGATTGAGAACAAAATTTCACGAGAAAAAGAGATGTTTTTAGCTGTCCAATTTAGAAATTTTCATTTTCTTTGTAGCAAAATTACAGCGGAGCCTCGATGTGGAGTATATATCTTCAAGTTTATATTATTTTCTAGAGTGTGCGTTTCTTTGATTTTTTTTAGTTTCTGCTTACAAGGTAGATCTTAAACCATTGATTCAAGGTGGTAAATTTGAAGTCATCTTTTCGAAATTTTTACGGACGCCACCAGATGACGACGGATATGATCCATTATCGTAATCACAATACCGTCCTCTTTTCTTCAAATGTTACATCACCGAGTGGGATCACATTGGTTTTTGGTTGGGTTCTTGTTGCTTTATTTTTATGTAGATTTTTGTTGACGTCTTTTTTGTGCCACGACTTTGAAAGTTTCTCTTCGAAATATGAGTTTTGAATGTCCCCTTGGTATCTTTCGCCTCTTTTATTAGCCATGTATCGAAAAGGTGTTGTTGAAAAGAAAATCAGACTAGAATATTTGAATTTCTTATATTTCTATTGGATCCGGCTCATTCCGGTTGACATCCAGTTATATAGATTAAAATTTTGGCAAACGTTTTTTTCCAACTAGTTGACAGACTTCCTTGTACTCAATGTTCAATATTTCGTTGTCTGTTGTGAAGTTTTAGATTTATAAAAAACTTATTCTATATTAAACATGTCTAACTGGTAAGTATTAAGTCAGGCATATAATTTCAATATTTTATTAATTTCTTCTATATATACAAAGGTTTGGCCTTGAAGTTTGGCTGAACATTTATAAATATTATTACAAAAGAAATATCGCTCATAGGAATAAACTCATTCCTTAAGGATATAAAATATGTTCGTCGTAGTAAGATCCTTAAATATTGTCTCTGTCGTTATTAACATTGACTTTATTTCTGCAGTTTGACATAATTAATAGAAAAACAAAAGATATGGGGTATCCATCCATATCAGCAAATGCACAGCAACAAAACACACAAAAAACAAAGGAACAGCTCTTTTATTGCTGTTATTGATCTCAAAGTCACATTGAAGCCTTTAACACGGAGGAAAAAAGACTCTTACCTCACTGCAAGTTTAAGACGGCCCCTAGTACTGGCTTGAGCGGAATTCTTTGCAAATAATTCGGATAGACTTTGTAAAATGTAATATGATTTGCTGTCCCAATGCAAAACATATGACAAAGAAAAAAAAAAAAAAACAATGTTGCACGACACGAAATAACCTTCATTAGATGCATTTAAAACCAAGAGGTTTGGAAAGCCATAACAGGAATCACAAACAAAACAACATAAAACAACATAGCAATTGAAAATAAAAAATACACTTGAAAATGAAAATAGTAAATACGGCGTTTGAAAGCCTTGAACAAAACAACCGAAAACGCATGAAATATACTTTAGTTAAGTAGTGCTCTTAGTTTTAGAAAATTATACCCGTAAGTTATAATTAAATAAAAAAATGAGCTTTTTTTTATAAAAAGGAAATAAATTACCTCATGTTTATATGCATCTTCTTAGTAGAACGGATGTTGTGGAACCATATCATGTCGCATTTTGAAACCTTCATCTTTCCAATTTATTAGCACATTTTTTTTAACAAATTTATCATAAATGGTAATGACGGAAACTTTGTACTTTAATAATAAAATACACCGGTGCTAAAACTGTCACGCGGCAACAGTCTGTTGATTTGTACCCAACAGTATCTCTTTATATAACACTGTTTTTTTTCGTTGTGGAACCATATCATGTCGCATTTTGAAACCTTCATCTTTCCAATTTATTAGCACATTTTTTTTAACAAATTTATCATAAATGGTAATGACGGAAACTTTGTACTTTAATAATAAAATACACCGGTGCTAAAACTGTCACGCGGCAACAGTCTGTTGATTTGTACCCAACAGTATCTCTTTATATAACACTGTTTTTTTTCGTTCGTCCGCTCAAAAATCCACAGTGCCTATTTGGTGTAAACTTTACTGCAAAGCATTGATGGATTAGCATTTAAAGTTCACTGGAAACATGTCATCTTATCAGTACGAGAACGTGTTAGTTCGATGTTAATATGAACCTTACTCTGAACTAGACATTGAGCCAGGTTTTAACTTACCCGGACAAATTATTCTGAATCAAAGTAGACCAGTCTTTGTTTTAACTCATAAATGCCACGTGCCTACCGAACAAGCAAACATGCAAATGTTCAAGCCTTTAGTTTGACCAGTTAGTTTTCGCACCACCAGGTAAATTAGGTCCTAATTCATGGAAAACGACACGAACGTCCAAAGCGCTTTTCGAGATTTACTTTCATCATGAATGCTCTAATCCAAACATTTGACAATCAGATTTTATACTTACGTAGAAATATTAGCTATGTGACTAAAAAGGATTAAAAAATATTAGTCAAAATTCGTCTACGATCAATTTTGCATGACCAAGATGGACCCATTGTTTCTCAACAATTTCAACGGAGAAGTTTAAAAAAAATATGTTATAAATCATGTCAGTACCATAGCACTCACAACTGAGCTGACAATACTATCGGGAACTAAAATAACAGTCCATCAGGAGTGGTATCGGCCCAGTGCTAGTAAATGAAATCATCACTTAAAGATGAAGTCGTTCGTTCGAAGGTTTTGATGTCATCATAATTTAGGTAGCCACTATCTGGAATATTTGTACCACAGACGACCAAAAAATGTTTGATATATTAAGATCACAACCCTGTTCTCCTTTCCCTGCGATTGTCATCATTAAATGTTACTAATAATCGGGTTTTAACATGTAACTAGCAGTATGAGGGTTGCCGCAGGAAATGCTTACTCTTCCAGAATTGCATCTGAAATTATCCGTACTCTTTGAAAAAATTCCATGCCGGGTATACGTCAATGCCATAGCAATTAATGAACAAAATAACCAATGCACACATAAAAGGCAACAAACAATATACTACAACAAAAATGCGTTCTATTAATACCATTTTAAGCTCTTAATTTTTCAGAGTCTACAAAATTGGTGAATGAATCAAACAGAAATAATAAGAGGTCTACAAGTAGCACCAAATCTCTGAATAAGAATTACGATAGGTTTGGACAGGCACATACATATGTAGTTGAGGTAATTGTATTGTCAACATCCCAAACCTCTACCCTTTAACATCGATCCGTTTTCTCAAAAACGTATATAAGAGCACTGGTACATGTTGACAGGATACTCTTTGGGTGTTCCACGAATGACTACCGTGTAGTAAAATGTCGACTTATTCTTTTTTGAAGTTTTTTCTCTCTTGGAATACATGTTGACGTTACTGACATACAAAATCTGTGATAAATAACGGTCGATATGTTTATAGAGAGAATTATATCAATTTGGATTTGTTAACTTGAGGTACTAATTGATAATCGTTCTCAAAATAATATTAATAAACGACTCTTTCTTTAAAGTTTTTGACCTTTGCTCTTTTGATAATGAGACAACTTTAGATTTACATATATATTACATCGGTGCTCATATAGTTCAAATTCACGGTTTTTGCTCGATGGACATGCTTCTGTGCTGTTGGATATGTTTATATTTAATCAGAACGGCAATAAAACAACCACTATGTTGCTTATTTTTTCACAAATACGTTATACGTACCTCATGGTATAATACAGCGATTTTTCTTCTTGCAAAAGTAATGCAAAATCACAAAAAAGGAGATGTCCTGATAATGTGCTAATGATGAGAAAATATGTCAGGGTTCTGTGCCCTTTATTTTTTAGTAAAAAGTGACATATTTTCAAGATCATTGATGCAGAAAATTTGTGTAACAGAAACGACACATATAATTCATTTTGGTGAATGAAATATTTCCGATAAGAAAAAAGCAAAGGCTCGATTGATGTACATTATAATAAACAAAAATAAATAAATATGATAGACATCAACAAACGACAATCAGTGAATTAAAGGCTCCTGACTTGGGACTGGCACATATCGAATGCATGTGTGTAGGTGGGTGGGTGGGTGTTAATATGTTTGAGAGCACTCAACCCACCTCTAACCTTGGACAGTTGTGTAAGAGCACAACATAGAAAAACCCTGCAAAATCAGCTGAAAAGGGCTATCCCTCATTACCATTAATGTACATCTATGTATTTTGGTATTGGTTATACCCTATGCAGATACTGTAAATTCAGAAATTATTGCGAGGTTTTCATTAATATGAATAATGCGAAGGGGTGGATATCGCTATTATAAGAACTCGTGTTCTGAACTTTTTACATATATCATATATATCTGTAAGTATACTTTCCTGCAATCGCAATAATTAATCTCGCATTTTTGTCAATTCTTAAAAATTCGCAATAATAAATGCACTCAATAATTTCTGAATTTACAGTATTAAAAAATTTCTGATATACAATTATCAATAGTTTTGCGCACAAAAAAAGATGTGGATTTAGTATCCTGGATCTCGGTTTTGTGACCAAAAGGCTTATTTTGTTTTGTACTCAAGTTCTTTTAATTTTCATTATTATCAAAAGAATTTTAACGTCTTGATAACGGATAATCAATACACGTCTTCTACAGATCAAATAAGTGCAAAGGAGTCCAACAGCTGACATGGCGCCGTAGCCCAGAAGGATAGCAAAAAAAGTGAATCAAAGTCCATGAAAAATATATTTTTAGCATTCGTTCATTCCAAAAAGATTTGTCGAGGAACATATCACTTTTTGCAACAGGAAAACTATTGATATGTTAGTGCACAAAAGGTTTAAAATCTTGCAACAACAAAAGTTACACATTTCATGTGAGGCTATCAATATCAACATGCATTCTCTGTTGATTTGTTTTCTCAAAACATTTCGAGTTGTGAACTTACTTTTAAGTTGTGCGAAATCTGTAGAAAATATAGATATGTCGGGTTCATTCCTTTCCAGCTCTATGACTTAAACTCTGACACACGTGCCACAACCAGTGGTTGTCGTTGCTTGCTGTCTCTCATATTTGGATTTCGTTCAATTTCGTAATATCAATATGGCCGAGGAGCTTCACTTTTTAATCGTTTTCCTTTTCGTCATGTCGACGCCTTGTATAGATAGTATACGTAGTTAAATTTTCAAACTCGTATATCTTATTTAAATAGACCAATCAAAGTCACTGTTCAACTCCAAACGGTGTCGCCTCAACTTATGCATTTGGATGTCTTTCAAAATGTGTGTTAGTAAGCATATTATGTTGATGAAAATAGCCATTTCAAGAGCATTTAATACTTTAATAAAACTATTCCAATTAAATATGTGTTCATCTGATTTTTAACTAAAGATTTTGCCTTTTTAAGTAATGTGATTGATTGACTGATATTGGCTTTACGCCGAATTAGCACAAAAAAGCTATAACCCGGAGGTTATGTAACATGAAGGTACGACTATTTAAAGACGCTTATTGTACAAAACATCCGATTGAATACAATTATTTGCTCAATTTTATTGATGTTCTAACATTTGAATAAAATAAGTCAAAAGTCCTGTCATCATGGTCATTAATCACTAACACCGTATCAAAACCCACTAGATCAAAGCCAGGACCAACCAGTACAGATTCAGTAGATGTCTAAGTTGAAAAAATTGCTACAGTTTTTCACCAAAAATAAATTTCGTGCGGATTTGAAAATATAAAGTGGACTCCAGGAGCAATTTTGTGTATTTTTTCCCTTTCCAAATGCTTTTAAAATTAGCACTTTTGAGTTGCCACTACTGCAACAGCGTAGAGGGCCAATTTTCGTGTTTGCTTGCCTTGCTATGAATCTACACAACAATGACAACTGCGGTCTTTTATTTAAGGCCAACTGAAATGATAAATAAAAAAGTATTAAGCATACCCTTAAGTATTTAACTTGGTAAACAAATAATACCGTAATTCACTTTGATATCGGTTGCTGTACTTCATAGAAGATTTTATACAGCAACGTTAAATAGTACAGAAAGACCTTATGCAACGCCAAATATACAGAAAATTCAAATACACATTTTATTTATCAAATTGGTATTTTTAGAACTTATCTAACATTTATACATACAAGACATAAATAATTCCGACTCTTTTAACTGGTTATTGTGCTTTAATGTAAGACAACCAACTTTGGTATTAACATTTAATGATGTGCTACAAATTCTGTTTTTTAGTTATTAATTTATTAAATGATTATTTGTAGATCAAAAGGTAAATAAAGCATGCGTTTTAATAAATCAGGCATATTTATCTTTATAATTTGGAAATCATAATAATGATCCATAACTAAAAAATCTATAAAACTATGAAACCATATGATACAATTGATGTTAACAGTTTGTAATTTTGGCATTTGATGGTTTTGGTCAGGACATCTAGGCTCCTTTTATCATGTAGATTTTTTATTATTTATACACCATAGACTTTCAGATGTTTGGTTTTTTTTGCATTATGAATAATGTTAAATCCATATTTAAAAAGTAGCATTCTTATTTTTTAGCACTGGGTTAATACCTCTGCATATAAACTCTCTGTCTGCAAGTGTAACATTATCCTTAGTTTTCCCCGATCAACCATTCAATATTCCTTTTACCAATTACACCGTATAACACGAAAGTATCATCGGCCATACACTTAAAATCAGGGATGGGGTAAGCGTAATCTGTAATCGTTATCGATTGTAATTGATTACATTTTCCCCAGTAATCGACAGTAATCTGTAATCGAAGACATTTTCGATTACATGTAATCGTAATTTAATTGATCACAGCAAAAATTATGATGTAATCATCGATTACTTTTCTTTTGATTACTTTAGTAAAATAGTTTGATGAAATATAACCTATTTCAGATGAAAATATGTATGTTTTCATTGTTTTATAGTACAAATAAAATAGAATGTATTAATATGACTTAAGAGTTTATCAACTGCCTTATTTCTATCTATTGTCTCAAGCTGCATTATGATCAACCAGATCTCCTACCAAATTTTACTGTATATCTAGCTTTTGAGACAAATAACTGTACTTGCTTGTCAACAATGTAAGACCTTTTATATTAAAATAAGAAAATAGATTTGAAATAAGAAATGAGTCTTACGTTAAGTTCTTTACTATATTAAAGTACTAATAGTAAGCTTATTTGTATTAAAATTCCTTAAAGCATAATTTTCATTAAGTTGGAATTTTAGCTTAGAATAGATAAACAGTTGATTCCTTATAATGTTATGACATATAAATTAAGAAAGTACACAAAATCCTTTTGACAATGAACCAATGGCTATACTTTTAAATTTGTTTTCAGAAATAAATACATGTATCCCATTTTGACACAAGAAATATATTGTTTATAATTTGATAAAAGAATAAAAAATTCTAAACTAACTTCTTGTCTTTACTAATCAGATGAATCAAAGACTTCTAATCAATAAGATGCAGACTTTATTTTGATTTCAATTATGTCTAATTAAGAAGGAGATTTACATTATATTGCCCCAGGTTATAAATTGTACTCCATTGGCAGTTTTTTAACCTGTAATTAGGGTGGTTATCCAAACAAAAGGATTTATGCATGTATGTCATTATAATTATAAATCTCCATCTTTAAAATTAGCTAAACTAATTAATTATTCTACTTTTTTTATTTTTTTTTTTTCACGGAAACTTCCAACATTGTAATGAACTATATTAAAATATACCTGTTTATAATGAGTAAAAACAAAAAAGCTAACTTTAGTCAGTATGAAAGCAAACAGTTTGCAAAAACCTAAAATATAAAGAAGTGATTGATGCAATGCGATGTCATTGCAAGAACTTTATCACCACTCATTCATGTTGAAAGCCAAAATTTCAAGAATTTTTGAATATTTATGATCCTCAGTAAGAGATTCTTCCATCTAGAAAGCAACTGTCGACATAAAATTTTGAAACAATGCTTTAAATGCTTTTTTTTTAAGTTCTAAATTTCCACTATACAAACGTTGAGCAACATAATTGTGTTTAACTTACTTTATTTTTTTTTTTAATGTTGTAGCATGTAATTGACAGTAATTGAAAAGTAATGTAATTACTTTTGTTAAAGTAATCGATTGCAATCGATTACATACAAACATCAGATTAATCGATTATTAATCGATTACACAAAACTCCTTCATGTAATCGATTATTAATTGATTACTTTTGTCAATATATAAAAAAGTTTGCTACTCTCGTCGATTTATTCTATTTAATTTCATATAAATCTTAAATATAAAGCATTTAAAATCAGAAATTAAAAATGAAATAAATGACGTACGACTATTGTCGTACGTCATTTATTTCATTTTTAATTTCTGATTTTAAATGCTTTACATCTGTAATATTCTTACAGTTGGCCACTTTGTCTTTCAGTTTATTGCCTGGTAAGACGTTCTTATCATATGTAGACCAGGAATATAAACCTTGTAAATCAAGGAATTTTGAAAGTTCGAAGGCCTCTATCAATAATGGGTTTAAATGATCGATATTTAGTCTAGCAAGATATAAAATAGATTGATTTGTAATGAAATTGTCAACATGTAGTCTACCAAGTTCCAATCTCACACCTTTATTTGATGAGGTATATTTGGTTCCAAGAAGATATTTACAAAAGTAAGATGGATTTTGTCAAAGGGAGTTTTATCAATAAAGTTGAAATGGTCAATGTCACAATTTCTTTGGGCAGCTTTATGCTTTGCCCTATATATATGGTACACAAGAAAATAATCCATAAAGGAAAAATGGATAAAAGGAGTTGCAAGTCAAAATTGGTTTGACCAATTTATCAAAGAGATTTTCTGACACCGAAATAGGTAAAATGTCCAAAGAGGTTTTGCTCTAACGGAAAATAATACTTTCCTGACTTTTTTGCCAGCTCATCAAGACAATGTTTGAGGTTGCCATTACACTTTTATAGGCCACCTAAAAAATTATATTCAGTTAAATTCTGTATTATGTTACCTTTAAATTATACAAAAGGTGGGACTATACTTGTGTGTTGTTGGATAACCATGTTTTTGTTTTTTTTAATATTCAAGGTCAGTAGCCAATCATCAGAAAAATTGTTAAGTTTATCAAGAATCTTTGTAGGCCTTCCTTTCTTTCAGACATAATAAGTAGGTCATCTGCTAATGAAAGTGCACCAACATTAGAGTTTAATAATATTGAGAGTCTGCACTCCTCAGTATTAAACCTTGGACAAAGGTCATTAATAAAGATATTAAATAGGATGAGGCTTGTCGAATCCCGATGTTTTACCCATCTTAGTATTTTAAAATATTCCATGTATCATACTGAAATCGAGATATGGTATGATTGCCAATGAGACAACTATCCATCAAAGACCATATGAACTTAGAAGATACCAACTATAGGTAATCATGTGGCTTTGCACAATGAGCGAAACCCATACCGCAAAGTAAGCTATAAAAGGCCTCTAAAATTACAAATGTAAAACAATTTAAACGAGAAAACTAACGGCCTGATACCATTTATGACAACAGTTGGGTTCAAGTCACATTAACGTATTCTCAAGGCCATGTTTATACATAAAAGAAAAAAAGGAAACATTCTATACCAAGGTCATTGAGCTATTCAAAAGTTTGATATATTTCTACAAATGTCAAAAGATCGGAATCAGATTTCTTTCTTAAACACTCGATGATATGTTTCAAGGTTACTAATTGGTTAGATTGATAATGGGAAGAAAACCGATGTAAATCTTGACAAAACACATATCGAATAAATATCGGACAATACTGATTATACAGGACCACAAAAACCGTAAAAAAACATACGATATGATATCCGTGCATGATTCTAAAATAACCACTATAAGGTTTTTGCGTAAAGAAAACAATTGGAGGATACAATTATAAAATTTTAAAGCATTTAAACCAAAACAGAACAGCCAAAACCTCAGGGTCAGGTAAAGACCGGCGCAATATTGATCTCAAAGACGTGCTCAAATATGTGAAAAAACAGTCAACATAAAAACAAAGTCGGAATCAATAATTCACATCAAATTATTTGGTTTAACACTTATCATTTATAGTATTTTATCTTTTTGAAACAATTTGCTTGTAACTTTATTCCACGCAAAAAGGTAGATATGCCCAATAGTCGGGGATTAAAAGTATGTCTAAAGTAAAAGATGAATCAATTTTCTTTTACCAGCAACATCTGCGGAACAGTGACATTGTAATAATCCTTTACAATGCATTCTCTGTTATTCTGTTTTAAGATAAAAGATTCGGAAACGATCGGAAACGATCGTATTGAAACAATCCTATCATTATTATCTGCTACAAATTCAATTTCGTCCGCAACTTTTCCTTCAACAGACAAAAAACACTGTCTAAATTATACTCTCCTGATAAAATTGTTAGCTTTTCACTTTTTTCAATCATTTCATTTGCATTTATTTCTAATTAATTCCTGTAATGGCTGTGGCAGATTATAGATATTGCCAGGATCCAAGTGAAAGCAACCTTTGCTATCATCGAGCATAAAAGATAGATGTTTTGAGAATAAGAATGGTAGTCAACTCCAGCTATATCCATGATAACACATACCACGTATGGAGACCAAGTCAATATAAAGGCAACTGAAATAAATAATATTGAATTTATTGTTACTTAAAAGATATGACCAAATTAATTTCCAAATCTTAGATTTATACTATCTGACTTGCCTTATCAGACGAAGTCTTCTCGCTTTGCATGAACAGTCTTACTTATATTTCTGAATAATTAACATAATTTTGATTCTTATTACTTTGGAATTTTTTCTCACATTTTGGTAACACACTTACAAAAATCATATACACTAAGCAGGACTTTAAAAATTAAGTGGGAATACCAATGTTTTCATGATTGAGACCCAAAGAATTAAATAATCAGGTTTACTGAAATTACACTATTTTTGTTGGAAATTCACCCAAAGTACTGAATTGTCTCCGATGTTTCTCATGTTATTAGGCATTTTATCTAATACGTCATTAACTATGTAAACACTGTCGATTCGGGTGATATTTTTATTTTATTTAAGCTTTATTAGACTGAAATTCATTTTTTTTCTATATGAAAATCGAGAAGATAGACCAACCTGGCAGCGTTTTTGTTTCATTGTTTACCAAATTAAAAAAAAAAGTTTATCAGGTTAGTTTTCTCGTTTTGCATTTTGTTTCCTATCTTATAGAATTGTATGTTAAATCCGCATTTTGGACCTTTTGATGTTCACAAACAGCACATTCAAGTCCAAAACGTTTTTGTTAAAATTTTTATATACTAAGTACGATCGAACTTATATATTAAACAAGGCAGACCTATTCTTAAAATTCATTTAATTCTATTTTACAATTCTACCTCACAAAAGATTTCAAAGACTTAAAATAATAAGCTAAAATAAATAGATCAATAATGATAAATCGCATCATAAGCAATAACGTCAAACATGGGGAAAATACGTGACTGTCATTCAGATAGGTTTACCTTTATAGGATCGTGACGGTTAAATTTATCGAATCTAACACTAGTACATAAATTTAAGTCTGAAACGGTCATTTTGATACGAACAGCGCTCTGTAAATATAGACAATGCAATTTCCCATAGGAACTCCTTTTACGGCTAAAACTGTGCCACTTTTACCATGAAGATTCGCAAGATATTATATCCAGGAATGGAAAGGTCATATGCACTACATGTCAAAATTCGCCTCAAACTTCTAAGAATTTAACTTACACTTTAATTGTGTACTACTCCTCCCTTCACTTTGGGTCTTCCTCAGAATTCAATTTGGCTGCGATCCATCTATATTTATACTTGTAAAATTCCGAAGTTGTGTCGCTATGTGAAGAAACATAGATATCGTAATGGGGAACCAGTAGGTAAACAAAACAAAATATCTATGAATATTATATATCTCTCCAAAAGAGGCGTGGTTTGTGAAACAGCTGTATTTGCAAAGTGCTCCCTATAAGTCATTTAACATCTATTCGGTCTATGGTCAGATTGTTCAGTAGTTTTCATTTACTTGTTCAGATCAACAACAATATACCGAATTGTCTGAAAAGCTACTGAACAGTACTGAATTGCACCTTTTATAAACATTAAGGATTTTGATTGGTTGATAACCATCGCGAGCTTCATCCCGTAAGAACCCTTTTGAATGTTTCGTACATAAGCTTTATATTTAGCATCTTAAATCAAAAACGATTAACGGATAGGATCCGAATACCAATAAAGAAATAAAATGTCAAACAGAAGCAATAATACCATTAAGCGTTACCAATTTTACAACTTTAATGAAATTTTGTAGATTGAAGAATTATTATTCGCCTTAATCATGTTAATTGCAATATATATGAAAGCTGAATTATTAGTTCAGTCTAGGCGGCCGTGTGGTCTATGCCGCTGGACACAGTGCAGGCGGTGTTGTCTCGATATCCCAATAGCATGAGTTCGAATCCCGGCGAGGGAAGAACAAAAATTTGCTTTCGCAAATTTGCAGATTTAACATTGTACTGATATTAAGAGTAATTATGAATATAATATGTGTTTTTAGCCGTATATCACCTTCACTGGTGGTCCAATGGATAGATCTGTTGTAGAGTTGTCACTTGTTTAGATGTACTTATCAAATAATTATTTCTGTGACTGTATCTTTCAATCCTTTACAATATATAATTTAGCTATCTCTGAACAAAATTCAGCTTTCAGTGGCCTAGTGTTACCTTTCTTCGTCAGTAGAATCTAGAGTTGTAACACAATACATGATATATTAGGCATATTTCAGGATAAATGCTGTCTCATATTCTAACAGTCTTATAAGATTTGTAGAGATATGAAGAGGCGGGTTGAGGCTCAAAATTGTGTGATTTTTTTTTCTTACAGTTTTTGTTGTGTAAAGTAATAAACTTCGGACAAAGAGGTATAACTATAATATATCTATATTGGTAAAACATTGTATGTTTTTACTACTATGTTTGTTGTTTGGTACCTTATACAAAAAAAAGTGCAAGGAACAGATTGATACATTTTGAAAAGTATGTATGTATTTTTGATGGAGAATGCTATTCATTTACATTTTGCCATACATTTTTTTTTACCTTTTAAAATGTTGTTGGAATGCTTGCACTCACTGCTTCATCAAGTTAAAAAGTCGTTATGATATCTTTTGAGTGATTGCATTTTTCCATCTCTTGACCAATCAATTTTTAATAAACATCTCAGCAATTAAATAATTTATAGCCATAGAAGTATGATATATATATAAATAAGAAGATGTGGTATGATTGCCAATGAGACAACTCTCCACCAGAGACCAAATGACGTAGAAGTATAACATTTATAAGTCGGACAGTGCAAATGACGTAGAAGTATAAGCCACCTTTGTTGCCCTTGAAATCAAATATCCATAACGTATTATAAATATATCCGATAAAAACTCCATTAGGAGGCAACAGTAGTTAACCGAATTGGATGTTCAATCTCGAAAATCCATTCAAAATGTATTGTTTACAATTCAAGAAAAAAATAAGGAAATTGCATGAACTCCGAGCGGAGCATAGCCGGATCCGTACGTCGAAATGGTTAACGAAATGCGGATCCACACTCAGTCAGAATTTAACAATTGGGAATTGGACACAATTCGTAAATCGTAAATTTACAGATACGACTATTCTGGTGGCTAATATGTAAGACTTTGTAATTTGGGACACCTTTACATCAGGTCGGTCTAGCAATTCGTCATGGTTACCAAACAAACGTAAGGAAGTGTCGATTTAAGTCGTTCTTCTTCATAACCCTGCTAAATCAGCTTTCATGCAAGGGACTCAACCCTTCTAACAAAATCAGTATAATGTGACAATGCATGCGCAGTTGAATAAAATGACATAAATTATCCATATATCAAAAAATAGAGATTTTTAAATTAGTTACGATGACGTCGAGCTCGGATAATGATATATTATGATTGCCGTATGGATGTTCGTAAGTCAACAATTAGGTCCTAGACACAATATTTCAAGCAATAAGACATGCGTAATTTCAACAGAAGAGGAAGACACTTGTTGTATCATTAATATGAGAAAGACAAGATTACAACGGGAAGAGGAAGCCCTTTAATGAATTAGGAAAATGTATGATATGCAAATCGGGGAAAACACACGCGGAAATCGCATGAACTCCAAATGTAATAGATGTCAATCGGAAAAAAGATTTAAATATCTTGATTAAGGTAGGTTTAAATCATACTTAATAAAGACAACTCTGTTTCTAACAAAATTTTCTGACACTGACATTGTCAAGATGCTTGAGATTTTGATTGATAACATATTTGTTACGTTTTGATGACGTATTTTTAACAAATATTCGGCAATCCTACAAGAATGAACTGTGTTCCTCTTCTTGACTACTTGTTCCTTCATTAAAAGTAAGAAGACTTCATACAGGAGTTTCTAACGAAAAATTAAAGAAAGCTAAATCATCCTTTAACTTCTCGTTCCACTGTATGGATGATATCATCTCACTAAATGTTTCAAAGGTTGAAGACTATGTTAAATGCATCCGCATCTATCCCATCAAATAAACAAAGGATACCACAGATACAGATAAGTCTGCTTCATATCTTGACTCGTATCTTGAAATTCACAATGGGTTCGGTTGGTACAAAACTTTACTACAAAGGAGATTATGTCAGCTGCCCAATTGTGATAGAAGGTTGCTCCTGCCAAAGGTTCATTGTGATGAAGTCACCACTTCGAAACTACTACGAACGCCATCACAAATTGGTTGACCATTATTTGTTTCAGAGATGACGGCGGAAATGGTCCAATTGTAGTTACCACAATCCCGTCTTCTTTTCGTCAAATGTGTTATTTCCGAAAGAGACTTATCAACGAATTTTTATTAAGAGCCAGTCTGTGGTAAAACCATGCAAAATGGTCCGAATCCAAATTATCCAACCAGACTGATATTTTGTATTTTTGATACCTTATATGTAATAACTATTTGTGCAAAATATTTTGAAAAAATATTCAGCCATTATTTGTGTATGCAGAACATTCGATAATTGTCCATTTCTGTACTGACAAAGGCCATTTTAAGCCTATTTTAGTGTATTTTGACCTGTTTTTTGTATTATTATAGAAAAGTTGCAGCTTAATGATAACTAATACCTTAACAAACAACTTAAAATGAAATAAAATTAGGATAGTTTTCAAAATTTTGACATTTCTCAATACCCCTACTGGCAGGTTGATATTGCATGGTTTTGAAAAAGTACCGATTCAGCAAAATTTGTCTTTTTCAAAGACCTGAATCTTGTAAGATCATGTTTTGTTTTTCATAAAATGTAATACATCATGAAGCTTATATATTTATCTACAAAATACAAGAAAATGGTGCTCGGCAAATAATAATTTTTTACTGATAGAATAACAATTTAAGATGGATTTGATGGCAATTTTGCCGTATTCAAGATTTATTTTATTAGTTACGTGAGAAACTTTACAAATGTATGTAATAGTCAAAATATAAGAAAATAATGATTATTGCTTATCTTGTTTTATCAAACGCAGTTTAACTTAGTTTTATTTGAAAATATACTACAGAAGTAGTCCTGGTAAGACCCCTTTTCAGCCCCAAAATTTAGCATTTTTACAATTTGTTTAAAATACATGTATTTACTTATCACTTCTTATTGAAGTCACTTTTCAAAAGTAGAATACTTCAGTTACTTTAAAATCATTTTTTAAAAGGGCTGTTTTTTTACAATACTATGAACATTCAACAGGTATTATCATCATTAATTCATGTAAAATTTCTGAAATCTTCACAATTTTATCATTTGTGCTAATTTTAGACGTTTGTTGTCTAAAATGGATTTGGCCACTTTTGTCCAGTCTTGACATTTACATACATGTTGTATTTGATGATATTTCATACACATATAAAGATTGAGACTGAGTGCTTCTTACCTAGAAAAGGGGGGTCCATTTTTTTTTTTCTTTTTTTTTTTATATTGGAATTAATCTTTATAAGCGATATGTCAAATATCAAGCAGATGCTGAGAAAAGTGTTACTTAAATTTTGTGACGCTGACATGAATGACAGATAGTGATCCCTATGTAGCTTCTGGGATAACAGTCGACATAAAAACAATGTTAAGTTTCCTCATAGAATGTAAAAATTGAGGCATGTGAATAAGACATGTAACTGATGTAAGATGTAATGAGCCTATTACTACCAGAGACAAATAAAAATATTTCAAATTGAAATAAAATTTATTTTATACCTACATGAATAAAAACAAATATACAGAAAAATGGTTCAACTGTGGTGCAGACATTTTCATTTAAATGGTTATATAATTATTCAGGCTGTTTGCTTATAATTTTACTGTCATATAATATTAGCGAAGTCTGCCATAAAGAGAAACATGCAAAACGGTCTGAATACATGCAAACAGTGATAAGATCTGAAGCCAGGTCGGATGACTCTTAAGGTCTAAGTATGCATCAATAAGAGCTTCAGTCAAAATATCCTTTTGTAATATTGACTGTGTTTTGTCTGTTTTCTTCTTTTCTACTACAGATCAGAACACTTTACCGACTTGTATTTTGCAGGTACAATATAATTCAAAATCAAATCAATAATTTCTGATGATAATTTTGTATAAAAAGCCGTTGTACTTTTTGATACATCATTCCATGCCAGATTCAATTGGTTCCTAAATGGTAGATACTTTCCATTTCAAAGGAAATGCAAGTCTCTGTTGAGTTTGTCCCGGTCAAAAATATTATCTGTTTCCCAATCTTATGCTAAATATTATGAAAAGTTAGTTGATGCTGTGAATATACTCCTATGAGAATCTAAGCATCTTTAATTTGGCTTTCATCTTCATCTAAAAAGATAAAAAAATAAATCTACAAATTTACTTAAAAAAAATATATATCCCTTATCAAATTAAAGATAAATGAATTTTTCAAATATACAATGTCCATGATATATAAGATAACTATGAAACCTATTTGGTTGGGACTCACAGAAAAAATATATATAAGATAGCTCAACTGGTGGAGTACAATCATTGCTTTACCACATCTAGTATATCTGATAAGACCTCAATGTCTTAATGCAAAATTTTAACCAAACCATTCAAGCAGAAATTGTAGGCCAAAGTGACCTTATCAATAGTAACCATGTTATACTACCCAAGATATTTATCCACTAGTCAAGTATCAATGCAATACCATGTCTATAATCTTACAGAGAGACCTAAACACACAAAATTAACCAAGTTGCTCAAGTGGAAAACTTAGGTCAACATTACCTTAATAAAAGTGAATCATGTTGAACTATCCAAAATTTATCATCTGGTTACATTTTGTAAGTATCAAAGCTATACAATTGTGTACCCGGGATATTGACCTTAATGCAAAAAACTTTACCATGTCACTCATGTGGAAGATATAGGTCAAAGTGACCTAAATTTTATTATTATTCTTATTGCCCAAAACCTATCCACTGGTCAAATATCATTGCTTATTGCCCAAAACCTATCCACTGGTCAAATATCATTGCTATACTACATGTTTCATGACTATATCTAGTGATGACAATGTAGGTCATAATGACCTAATTATAAATGTTTATTAGGAACTAATATGAGGTCCTTGATTGAATCTGAGTCCATGATAACACTAATACAAAGCTATACCAAGTACTGTAAATTCAGAAATTATTGCGTGCATTTATAATTGCGATTATGAAATGTAATTATAAGCTGAAATGCGAATTTAATTTTTGCCATATTGAGAACAATCCTGTTCAATTCATATAAAAAATTTCAAAATGCGAGTTTAGATAACTGCGATTATAACCCTGTTGCATTTTTCGCAATAATAAAAACATCGCAATAATTTCAGAATTTTACAGTAATATTTTTGATAATTATTATCCCTTTTTTGGTAATGGTTAAATTTTTTTACCACTGGTCGTCTCATGATTCCCTAACCCCACCCCTCCCACTAAATGTATCTCTGTAAATTTTACAATCAGTTAAAAATTTTCAAAATGCCTTTCAATTGCCCCTGTAAATAAACTATGTGGGGATGTATATAAAGAACTCTGTCACATCCGATCTCTGATTTTGTTAGAGGTATTTCTGCTTTGTATCAATCTGATAAGTTAAGCCTCAACTGACACATGACAGATTTTTTAAGTTTGTATTTATGTGGTACTGTTACACTACTGTCCCAGGTTAGATGAGGGTTGGCGCCTTCAAACGAATTTAACCTCGAAGTGGTTGTTGTTTGTTGCTGTATATCATATTTGTTTTTCGTTCATTGTTTTGCACATAAATTAGGCCGTTAGTTTTCTCATTCTAAATAGTTTAACATTTGCAATTTCTTGGCCTTTGATAGCTGACTATGCCGTATGGGCTTTGTTCATTGTTGAAGGCCATACAGTGACCTATAGTTGTTAATTTCTATGTCATCTAGTCCCTCGTGGACCATTGTCACATTTGCAATCAATTCAAATCACTTCTTTTTTTTTTTATAAATGCAATAACATTCTCATACATGTATGTTTCCTTACCATAATCTTTTTTGTATCAGCTTTGATTCCTCCATCAGCTACTGTTTGTCTAATCTTAGTAAAACATTGCTTGCAGAGACCTACAATGTATGCTTTTGTAAAAAAATGGAATAATGAAAGGCAGCCAATGGTACCATACACACTAAAAACATCAATAAAGCACAATCATGTCAATGTCCAGATGAACAATGTTTCAGGTGTGAACAATCAATAAATTTATAAACCTGTTGTTGTAAGGCATAATGCCAGTGAATAAATTATAATAGACAAATCTGTTTTATCAAATTAAAGGTTAAAACTAATTTATTTACAAAAAGGCATGCCTCATTCGAATACATGGAATTGATGGCGACATTATTAAAGTCAGTAAGCAGAATGAACATCAAGACTACATGTAAAACGTTATACATGTACAAGTGAGAAACTCACACCCTATAAAAACCTAGATTTTGTGCTTTCATTTCAGAAAAATAAAAAGGGAATTGAAATTTTAGTGACAAAAAACAAAACAAGTTTAACCTCACTACATTTATGTGTGCCCTTTCCAATTAAGGAATATATTGTAGGTTGGTTTTTGCATGTAGTACCGGTATGTCCTTGCTTCAATAGAAAAAATTTAAAAAATTTAAATTTATAATTTACAATTTTTTGTATCTTGACATATATATATATACAAATGTACATGTAAATGTGGTGCAGGTTTTTTTTTTTATATTTGTTGACTCATTTCTGGTAATTTACAGCTTGCAATTAGATGGTGGTTCTGCGTGTTGTATATATCACATATCTACATGTATTAGAAATAAATGCCTTTTTGCATATATATATACAGGGATTTTCCAACCCTCATTTTGGGTCCGAATTTGGGCCCTAATCCCACAGAGAAATATGCTCTTTTTACCCCCAATTTTCAGCTCTAAAATTCCCAATTGTATATAGACATCGTCGCCAGATTTTGTTGGTGTCGTATCGTGGTTTTTTGTTTACAAATCTCTTAAATCTTGTTTGCAATTCATGCAGTTATTCCTTCTCATAATGCAGGATTTTGTACCTAATTTTTCAAAATTTTCTTGGGGGCATGTCCCAAAACCCCTCTAGCAAGTTGCACACAGGTGATGCAGTGTGCCCTCCGTATAAACGGACTAATATATTTTCCCCAAAGCCAACATTTCACCAACATTTATTCCCAATTGCATGGGCACTGGGCCCCTTCCCCTACGCACTAGGAAAATCACTGATATATATAGCTTCATTGTATCACATAATACCTCGCCACTTTGTCATGTATGTCATGCATACATGTATGTGGCAGTTTTAAAAATGAATCTTTTCATAATACATAGGTGGATCCATCCAGGGAGGGACAAGTGGTCAAAACAATTATGACGTCTTGAAAGGTATCTGGTCCGTTCGCCCTGAATACATGTTCGCCCTGGGTCCGTTCGTCCTGAGTCCGTTCGCCCATTGAATCCGTTCGCACTGGGTTCGTTCCCCCTACTTTAAAAAAAAATATATAGTGGTATTAAGGTTTAATGCCTAGTAATTATTTGTATTATTTGTGTATCCGGTAGACGGATTATAAAAGTTTTTCCAAACTTGTTTCCGAATCCCATATCTGAATTGTATGTAAAATTGTACTACTTGAATCAGTGTTATAATTTTCATTAATAAATACTGTTAACTAAACTAAGGTTTAATAAACATATTCAGATATTTATATGATCAATATAAGAGAAAATATATATTCTCGAAATTATGAAAAACATGGAAATATTTAACAACTAATGGCTAGTTTTGGAGCATTAAAGCATTAATGGCTTCATTTTACCTGGGACTATTATACTAATATAATAGTCCCAGTTCTTACATTTGTTTTATGTAGAACTAATTTTAATGGCAATTGATTGTAATTTAGAATGCTGATTAGATATAATTATGATGTCTTTGAGCTCAATTATTTTTGTACTAATTGTCTTTGTTGGATTAAAAATGAAAAAAAAAAAAAATAAATGAACTAGTCAACTTGGAATGAGTAAAAACAACGATGTACGAATTATAAGACATAAAAGGTATTTTTGTTTCGCACACAGCTTGGTTTCTTTGATCTCAAGTTCGTTTTGACACATTTCCTATGTATGCATGTGCTCTTTAAAATAATATTGTAAAACATTAGATCAAATTAGGACATACATGTAACTGGTGTGTGATGCAAAATTCGAATTGGATCTTGTTATAACTGTTAAGGTTTCTTTTGAAATTGTTAAAATTTATCAATAAAGATAAATACATGCAGATAACATGGTCTTCAGTTGTTTTATATTAAATACCTTATATGTTTTTGGTAGCAGCAATACAACATTTATCTTCAGCGAAACTTTAACATACTCTTTTCAAATAATAAGCATTATACAACAAGACAACAAAATAAATAAAAATCAGAGCGAACGGACCCAGTGCGAACAGGTATAAGGGCGAACAGACCTCCCTCCCCCTTTAAAATTGGGTAGATCCACCCCTGTCATAACTAACTAATTTATTTTTGTCGTTTACCTGACCCTTTTGGAATTAGTTGTCATTACAAAAGTCAGTATTCCTATGACAGGGTTGGTGTGGTTTCTCCATGACTATCAGCTTTTCGCCTTTTGCAAGTTTTTGAGTTTTGCCTTAATGTCAGCAGGATGATATTTGAATCTACACTTTGTTGAATAGTCCCGCCAATATATCACAAAAAAGTCTCTGTGCCATCGGCATGGACATATTGACAATATTATAGCAGCACGATCAACAGAAAACAATTTCATGTATTGTGTATAAAAATGTCCTCCTGGAACATGTGGAAAGTTTGATAAACAGGCCTCACTGCCCTCAGTGCTGTGGATAAATTTAAGGTGGTGGTTGTGTCCTATGTACAAAGATAAACCTTGTCTAACAGATGAGTTGTATAGTGCTTTGATTGTCCACAACAACATCCAAGATTAGAAAAATCGGACCGAACAGAGACGTCTGTTTTTCATCACTGGAAGCTGCCATATTTGCCAGTGAAACATTTCCACTAAGGGAGACAATTCAACCACAAAAATAACATTGAGGCTACCTTTGGGTAACTTAATGTTAAATTTTGCAAATTAACAAGAAAAAAAAAAAAACCATATAATTAGCCAGAAATATTTTTCAACATAAAATAAATCAATTTAAGCCCAGTTACCTCCTACTTTAAGCAATTTTAGTTAAATAACAAGGCACAAAAATTATTAGAATTATTGCATTTTATTGTTATTTTAGGAGTATTTTTGATCAACTTTCCATTATTTGCCAAGCTTTTTTTTACCTGTCTTAGAACTGATATACATCTTTCAAAATATTGTAAAAGTTAAGAATAAAAAGTATGATCTTGAGAGGAAACTTCTATTGAGTACATGTAGTATATGCAAGTTGTTTATTACATCTGTTGCGCGAACTTTCTGGCAACCTGCCAAAAGGTCCAAAATTCTCAAAAAGCTATTTTTTTTTTGGTTATTAACTAATGTTCTTTGCAAAATATGATAAAAATTATATTTCATTTAAGAGCTAAATCAATTATCCAGACCATTAAAAAGTGCCTAAATAAGGTGTATGTTTTAGCCATTTTTAAAAATAATTCACTAATATGCAAATTAGGCTGTTTAATGGAAAATAGCGCAAATTAACAAAAAAAAATTTTTTTTATCTTAACTCCTGAATACCCAAAGATTTTAGAAATATATAGAATTTTGGCAAGTTGTAAATACCAATTTGGACGAAATTTGGGATTTTGCATGGTTTTATGGCAGACTGGCTCTTAACAATAGCAACACGACAGGTGCCACATGTGGATGATTATCTGCTAGCCCTTTCGGAACACACGATACCCCCGTTTTTGATTGAGTTCATGGTGCTCAAGCTTTAGTTTTCTTTGTAGTGGATATCGCTCATTTGATTAAATTTACTGGTATTCTATAAGGATATCAAAACATGTTCATTATAGCATGATCCTTGCATATTGACTTTATTAGTATCTACATTGACCTTATTTCAATAGTTTTAACCAACTAAACTTGGGTTACTGTCCAAATGCAAAATATATTAAAAAATTTAAAAAAAAAACAAAAAAACATTGTTGCCACTTTCCTTCATTAAAGGCGATCAAAACCAGAAGGTTTGGAAAGCTTTATACAAAACAAAAATAAAGCAAAACATCACAACATAAGAGTAGATAATATGGAATTTGATTGCTTCAAAACCAACCAACCAAAACCACCTTTAAAGAGACGAGAAAGATACCAAAGGGACATACAAATTCATTAGTAGAACACAAAAGTGACCATGCCATGGCAAACAAAGAAAAAGGATCAAAAGACAAATGTTAATCTACTGTACACAAAGTAGTACCATTAGTTTTAGAAAATTAAACCCGTAACTTATAATGCAATTATTATAGAATTATGACATTTTTATCTAAACGGAGATGCATTACCTGATTTTTGTTTGCATTTTGTTGGAACTAACATGTCACATACTGAAAAAACGCATAATTCTATTTTGAATTGATTAGCACATTTTATTTTTATTAATGACGTTCACTTTATACTTTACAATTGACAAGAACGCTTACAGATGCCAATAATGTCACGTGGCAACAATTTGTTATTTGGTACTCAAAAGCATATCTTGACTGATCAGATTGATGGCAACGAAAGAAAAACAAGCGTTACTGTAAAAGCAGAATTTTTCGTTGGGGATTTAATTTCGTTTATTTCGTGGATAAGAATTATCCACGAATATTAAACCACAACGAAAATTTAACTGTAAATTTACCAAGTCTAAATCTAAAATACGTTAATATCTACATTATTTAATCAGACAAAATCATATTGACATTATATAAATGGTGAACATAAATGCATACAATAAAATAATAGGTTAATTGATTAGACAAAAATATTAAAACGTTTTCTTTCAGTCAGATGATAATCCTAATCTTTTGTTTGTACAGTTATGAATCACGATCAAGAACTGTCAATCAATTTCTTTTAACAGTCTAATGCATTTGTAATGCCCGCAAGCCGAAATCCATTAATTACCCAATCATTGTCCTTGGATAAAACATCAAAGGCGTGTAAAAGCCAGTTAGCGTGTGCCGGTTTAATTGCACTAATCCGGAGATCGACATTTATTTTTTCAACAAGTACATTTTTTTCCAGCTGAGTAGACACTTGATCTGAAAACCAATTGAAAAAATTTCTGCTTGATAATGTACTTTAACTTCCCATTTACGGTACGGTCACACGGTTGAAGTTCTTCTGTTGTACTAGGGGGAACAAAAACTGTACGAATACGATTTTTATGAAGCAGTACGAGAAAGTTCTTGTCTTGATGTGCCTTAAAGACATCGAATATGGCTAGTGCATGTGCCTTGTTCCTCCCGGAACGTCCAATTTCTTTACGAACTTTGTCAAAGTATTGTATCAATACGGATTTCGCGTATTCTATCATTGTAACACTTGTTGACCAGTGATTCTCAGAATGCGTTACATTCCAGTCTTTTGGAAATGTGTATGAAGGATGACATCTCTCAGTTGTACCCTTGTTAATTAATTGAAACGGAAGTAATGAACCTGTCAGGGAAATTCCTACCATACCCGTTATTTCTCTTTTATCATCTAACGTAACGATACTACAATATTTTGATCCCTTTTCTTCTAAAGTTCATTCACTTGTAGGAACCATTTTAAGACCTGCCTGGTCAAAGTTTATAATCAGTTCATGATGAATATCATACTCGTCAACACATTTTGTAATTTTTTTTTAGATATTCCGCTTTTAAATTTTCAAAATCTTCCGGTAATTTTCTGGCCGTTTTTGTCCCTTTTCTTTTAACAAGATTCATTCGCCTCATAAGTGATCTTGCATAATCTCAACTAACATCTAAATGTCCTCCGTTTTCAACAAGCAAAGCACGATTTTCAGCTCTAACTATGCCACGGTCGGCGGCAACAACTATAGTCGTATTTACAACGCCACCAGCAGCACGTAAATTTTTCACAAACATTTTTACTCTGTCATCAAGTTTATTTCCCAACATCAGGGGCCTACCTCGAACTTTGGTAGGCAATTCCTTAATTTCAGATGCAATTCTCTGTTCAAGGTTTATCTTAATCTTCTTTCGGTATTCGTCTCTCATACTTCTGATTGTTGTTTCCGACACCCGTTTTCCGAGATCACTTGATATTTTTCTCGACGCTTTTGCCACACCAAAATCATTTGCGATTTTTGCAAATTTAGCACGTTCTTCATGTGCATATGATCCATATTCACCTCGTTTTCTTTTACCCGGTCTTGAAGGTGAAGCTTGAATCACTTAAACCTTCGATCGCTTCATTTGCTGCCGTGATTGCTATTGTATCATCCTCAGAAGTTGCACGGCTCGGTGAAGGCAATCCTGGGGCGGATGGTTCACGTATTTTAGAACTTTTGATCCATTTTAAGATAGGCATGTTTACACTTCTTGTTACAATTAATGAATGATAAAATGTAAGTTCACAAAACCTAATTACTGCTCATTGTCACTATTAAATGCACTATTGATTTTTCCCAACGGCGAAAGTTAAAATTAGTTTTATTGAGTATTATCAATTATGAATTGACATTTACATATCTATTTCTCAACTTAAAACCACGAAAGTTAATCCCCACGAAAATTTAAACCCACGAAAATTAATGCTTATACAGTATCTCTAAAAGGCAAAACAGGAAAATTCCGCAACTTGACGCTCGTCCGCTTAAATGACCACCAGCTGTGTCTATTTATTTCATCCAATACCGCAAACCATTATTAGTGTATCAATTTTCGCAAGACATATCGATGATAATTTTAATCCTGTAGGGGCTAGTTGCTCGAAAATGTTGAATTAGGAAACAAATGTCTTTTGACACCCATGAGGAAAAATTCATGTATATGCTTATAATTACTAGTTTCAGTCGTGATATGTTTCTGATGGAAAGTTAAACATCGTCTGTTATATCTGTTAAATATATAAACAACTTATAAACACTTTGGACAATTTAGAGCCTGAAATATAGTATAGAAATTTATCCGACCCATTGGTGTACTCTTTATTATCTTTGAGTGTTACGAACAGGTTGGCTGATACTATATGCCTGTGTCTGATCTTAGAATTTTATTGATTGTTTCCTAATTCCGATTGTGACATTTAACGTGAGTGTGGATTTGCATGGCGGGTGATACATTCATAGCAGAAGACGCTTACCCTATCGACGTATCCCTTTTTGCTCCTTTATGATTTTATTTTGATTTGTATGTTCCTATCTGTTTTTTGGGATTTTGACATTGGTTGAATAATGTTACCCTTTTCTATCATGTGGCTATATTAACTGATGCATTTTCTTGACTACGTTTTCGAGGTATAACTTTATTGAACTTCTCATTAGTCAACAACCTATAATATATCTGAAATATGACCTCATATCATTCATTATAACTGAAATATTACAATTGTAGTACACAACTTTGTCCATGTTCAACCTGTTATATTTTATACTAACTCCCTTTAACAACATAGAAACTAAGCTAACATCCCCCTTTTTTGATTGTGTAATGATTCATAAACTACTTAAGGGCATACGATACAGTTACAGGGGAGGTAATGACGTTGCTAACGTAAAATGTTATTTTTCTCGCCGTCAAACTGTGACATAGGCCTATCAGGAAAAGATGCATTTTCGAATGATTTTTATCATTCAGACTTATTTAACTTGAAAACAAGTTCATGGACCCTATTTAAAAAAAAAATGACATTTGGCTTGATTATGTATGAAGATTATTTCAGCCAAATTTTAAGAACAAATCACCGATGAATTTTTTTTTAAATTAGATAAATATACAGCAAAAAATGACGTTCTTTGACTTAAATCATTAAAGTGTGATAAAAATGAATAATTTCCCAAAAATTGTTACAAAGCACACTCATGTAGAAAAGATATTCCAGATGCTTTTACAAAAATCCGCTTGCATTTATCTTTTGAAACAAAAAAGTTAAGTATATCTTTCCAAAGGATAGAAATGTCCAAGAAACCGAAATTTCCAGTAAAGGTCTAAAATTTCGATCCCATATATCTCTAAAAGTAGCACATGAAGGTATGTTTTTTATTACATATTTGAATTGACTAGGTGAACAATAGCTTGTATGCAAACTTTCGTCAAAAATTTACCGTGGGATCGAAACTGTATCGTATGCCTTTTATTTGTTTTTTGATCAAAAATAAAAAAATTCAGTTATCATCATAGATTGTTGCATAAAGGACAAAACGAAATATCATTTATAATGTTTGTTTTTTTGTATGTTGGTGTTTCACGCTAATTTCATCGACATTGGCCATATCATGGTGGCCAGCCTAAATTGATAGAGGAAGCCGTGGTACCTAAGGAGAACAGCAAATCTTTGGTAATGCTTATCAATTAAGATAAGAGTCGAACACCTCGTTCAAATGTACTTAAAAAGAAGGTCAACAATTTTAAATGTAGTTAGTGCAACATACAATATTGGAGCATTTATATATTAATTTAAAGGCTAAATGAAATTAAATAAGAGAGACAAATTGACCTTTCTCATGTAACAAATATACAACTAAATCAAGCATTATTTGTAATAACATGTGTTTCTTATATTAAAGGTGATTGTTTTGTTTTAAGCACTTAAATGACATGAAAATGTGACTTCTCAACCCCTAAGACCAGTAATGCTTCATCTAGTCTTAAGTTGAAGACAATTTTAAAGAATTAATCAAAATATTGATTCACAAAAGAAGGCATAAATAAACTCATCATAGATACACAGATTAAAATTTTGTACGCCAGACGCACGTTTCGTCTACAAAAGACTCATCAGTGACGCTCGAATAAAACAAATGTTAAAAAGGCCAACGCAATTCGCTATAGGGAATCAGTCATCTAACGGAAAAAAATAAAGCTTGACAACTGTGTTGATCGTGCTATTGCACTATAATTTAAATAAAGGATAGTTGTCAAATCATCTTCATATTTGTTAATTACATCTACAACTTGACAATGAGGGTCGGTTAATACCTAAATTTTACGAATAGACATTATTTCAGTTTTTCCCTTTGAGAAGATCCCATTTTTCAGTAACGCCACCCCATCAGCGTTTGCATATAGATTACATTTATATACGAGTACATTATTCAAGTGCAAGCGTTTCATATTATGTTTTCCTTAAAATCTATCAAGATAGGCGAAAGATACTAAAGGAACATTTAAAATCATCATCCGAGAACAAACCGATAATGCTATTGCAAACAAACCAACAAAAACGACCAAAAGACAAACAATAGCCTATAGAACACAACACTATAGTCTACAGAACACAACATATAAAACTAAAGACTGAACAACACAAACCCCATCAAAACCCCTGGTGATCCAAGGTGTTCTGGAAGGGTAATATATAAAAAAAAAAGAAGTGGTATGATTGCCAATGAAACAACTCTTCACAAGAGACCAAATGACACAGAAATTAACAACTATATGTCACCGTACGGCCTTCAATAATGACCAAAGCCCATACCGCGTAGTCAGCTTTAAAAGGCTCCGAAATGACAAATATAAAACAATTCAAATGAGAAAACTAACGGCCTAATTAATGTACAAAATATTGAACGAAAAACAAATATGAAACACAGTAACAAACTACAACCACTGAATTACAGGCTCCTGACATGTTTGCGGGATCCCAACCCACCCCCTAACCTGGGACAGTGGTGTAACAGTACAACATAAGAACGAACTATACAAATCAGTTGAAAAAGGCTTAACTCATCTGATGGATACAAATAGAAATATATCTAACAAAAACACAGATGGACGTTGCCGGGTACTTATACATCCCAACAACAAAAAGACGTCCATTATCACTGAACTAGTATATATAATTGTTTAGGGGCCAGCTTAAGGACGCCTCCGGGTGCGGGAATTTCTCGCTGCATTGAAGACCTATTGGTGACCTTCTGTTGTTGTCTGTTCTGTGGTCGGGTTGTTGTCTCTTTGACACATTCCCCATTTCCATTCTCAATTTTACTAAGTACAGATCTGAGAGTACTCGCAGTTACTGACAGCTAATTCAAAGCCAAAAACAATTAAAAACAAATCATGCATCTAAGACTAGATTATCAATCATTAAGCACATACCAAGAAAGCTGTTGAACATAGTGTTCAAAATGGTAAAGATGAAGTCACCTTTCGAAAGTTTAACGAACGTCATTTTGATTTGTTTGACCGTTATCGAAAATCTGAGTCATACATGACCACGGCTATGTTTCACCTGTTTTAGCCACAATCATGTCTTCTTTTGTCGATAATGACATCGCAGTTGTAAATGAAAATGTTTGATATCTAATTATTAATATATGTATTACGCTTGTTCCATTGTTTTTGACACTCGGCCTTCCTATGAAAAAAAGCTCGGTCTTTCTCACCGGTTTGTGCCTTAATTGGTATGGGGTAGAATTCATACAATCATGTGTCCATTTAGGAACATGAATGGAAGAATGTATTACATTTTAACCCCACGTTCCCCTATAAGGAAGTTATCATTTCAGGGCAGTACAAATTAACTAACTATGAGGAACAATCTATCCTATGGGAACCATATGTTCCCGTACTTCCTCTTTCCCATTGTTAACGTCAACTTCCGCCCAAGTGTTGTTAACGTTAGTTTCAAGACGCTTTTTTTTTTCGAGATTGAAATATAAAACTAAGAAGATAATGGAGTTATTTGGAAATTGAAAGTAAACGTTTTATTTTAGAAAAGGTAAAAAGCACTGCATCACATGTTTGCATGTTAATTCCTGCAACAAGTATTTTAAAATATACGTAGTCTATTTATAGAACGAAGTTTTCATATTTCAGATGAATATTGTACATTCATTTGTACAATCGTTGTATTGTATTGTTAGCATTGTATTTATTGAAGTATGTTCACAACAGGGCCCCTCCCCTTTTCAAGATCCTGTATTCCCGTTTTGGTGCTCAAATGTGAAAGATAGACAAAACTGAAAACAAAAGTCGGAAACATCAATTTGTATCAAATTATATGGTTAAACACTAATCATTTATGTTAATTTGAAATAGTTTGATTGTCCAATAGTCGTGACATACTTATAATCCTTTAAATGTCACTCTCTGTTATACTGTTATAAGAAAGGAGAACCGGATGCGAAGGTATTGAATCAATCCTATCATTATCGTCTGCTACAAATTCGATTTTGCCCGTAGTTTGTTCTTCAACAGACATGCCTACACTATCTAAATTGTACTCTCCCGATGACGTTGTTAGCTTTTCATCTTTTTCAATCATTTCATTAGCCATTATTTCCAAGTCATTTCTGTAATAGCTGTGACGGAATATAAATATCGCCGGGGTCCAAGTGAGAGAAACTTTTGCTACCATCGAACAGAAAAGATAGATGTCATGAGAATATGAATGATAGTCAACTCCAGCTAAATCCATGATAACACATACCACATACGGAGACCAAGTCAATATAAAGGCACCTGAAATAAATAATATTCAATCTGTTGTTACTAAAGGACAGATTGTTGATATTTGCTTAAAATACAATCTACATAGTTCATCTAAATTGCTTAATATGTAAAGGAAAATAACAAAAATACAGGACTTCAAGGACAATTCAATACGGTAAGTCCTTTATCGAATGGCAGAATCAAAAGCCCAACACATGAAACGAACGGATAATATCTGAATTGTCTCTATTTTTATTTTTATTTTCAAATCGATTTGAAAATTGCAGAAAATAGTATTCATCTTGTTGCGAAAAAATCAAGAGCAAATCCGAAAAAGGAACAGAGATGAATACTATTTTTACGAAGTCCTCATTACAGTAGAATAATCTCTAAATGCGAAAGTAAAAAAAAAAAAAACAATTCACTGTTATACTGTCTTTATTTTGATTTTTATATTGTTTTCTTATTACTGTAGATTCCTTAATATTCGTGGGATACCAATTTTCGTGGATTTCATGGGGATATCAAAACAACGAATTTTGATGTTCAACGTAGTGCCTTTTATTTATAGACTTGTATTCGGACTTAGGTAAAACCACGAAATCAAATTTCCACGAATATACAATGTTTCCTCAATCCACGAAAATTGGTACCCACGAAAATAAATGTATCCACAGTATTATTGATCATTCTACTGTAATGAGGACTTCGTCTTCTATTGAAAATACGCATTAAATATTTTGCAACCCGAAGTAAAATTATATTCCAATTCCAAAAATTAGTTTTATCTCTATCATTTTATTGACAGCTAGTCAATTCCAAAAAGATTCAGTTAACATTTACTAACACTAAGAAAGATTGAAAGCATAGCTTCACTATGCAGATATATTATTGACATTCATTTTACATAGCAAAATTCTATTTTACAAGAAAAAATCCTGAAAATGCCTGCTGTACTTAGGATACTTAAGATAAAAGAAAAGGAATACAACGCACATTTGGATCTTAAGTCAAATATGTGGAAAATACTTGAATGTGATACAGGTAAAGTTAACCTTGAATCGATCTTGACAGTGAAAGTTATCGGATGGAAGACTTGTTTTGTTTTATTAGCGAGTTTTGAATTAACAGTAAAACTAAAATTACCTGTTATAATAATGAAAGTCTTTAACATGAACAGGTGACGATGTCTATTTCTGGTTGAAGTAAAAGATCTGGAAGAGGAATCCTTGGTCTGAAATGGTAGAAATGTACAATCCTCACTACTGTTGAATCATTATTATTTAAGCAGTAACTTTTTTTTTTTTGTGTATTTCGTGGTTTAACGAATTTCAAACTTTTATATAGCCTTATATGCTGAATTTGGCAAAACCACGAAATCAGATATCCACAAAAATGCAAATTTTACTCAATCCACTAAAACTGGTGCCCACGTAAATAAATGAATCCACAGTTCATCAGAACATAACCAAGAAAGATTTTGACTTGAAATATACACCTTTAATAAAAAAAAAAAAAAAAAAAAAAAAAAAAAAAAAAAAAGATATGAATTTTGATTGGTTGGAAACCAAATCGGAGTGGTTCGTACTTTATCTACATATTTTAGCATCTATTATCAAACATAATTAACTGATGGGATCCGAATACCAATAAAGAAAAATAATATCTGACGGAAGCAATAGTACCATTTAATTGTACCAATTTTACAACCAGATGATTTTATTTGTAGATCGAAGAATCAATATTCGATTTAATCAAACATATACATGTGTTTTGGAGGAGTCAATTCTAAAATTATTTGATTCTGGACCAAATTTATCTTGCCTAATGGTTGGAAATTTTACCATCTTTCGACTGTTTTTTTTTCTCGGCAATTAGCTTCCTTAACATTATCATGATTATGTATCGTTCATACAACTTCGGAATATTATTGTTTATAACAGTGTATGTAACTAATTGATTATAATAAACAATCAAAAGATAAATAATTGCCAAGGGTATTTATTGTAAATTTCTTAACTTTTTCCTAATTCACATAGTACAATAGTGTACGCTACGCAAAAAACCTCTTGTCATTCCTATAAGGAAATAAAATAACTAATTCATATCCCCGTTTGCTTTATATGTTACATTATTCGAATTCAAGTATCCATAGCTTTTTGTCTAATGCTCAAATAAAGTGACAGTCATTTCATGTCAAACTATACCTTATCCTGACTTGTGCGGAAATATTCAACATACCTTTAATTGCTTATAAGAGTGCATTGGTTTAGGGAAGTTTTAGTAGTACAAATACAGGTACTTCTGATCTGAGCAACAGGGCAAACATGCCCTTCTATTCAGATTTATTACATTTTTGTATTAATCAAAAAAACTTTCAACAAGATTTCTACAGTGATCCAAATCCTAAAGTTTTGATTTGATACCAAAATTACTCAAATGTTTTACTTATTGACAAAGTTACAGCTATGCTTAGGGATTATTTTGTTTAAAATATGAACAACTGTCTTCTATTTTCTTTCTGACTGGGCTCGAATTAGTGGTTTAATACCATAAACACCCATTAAGTCAGAATATAGCATACGAGATCCAGCCTGTAATAAAAATCTTGCTATTTCACTGGATGACATCACCAAAATATTCAACCATATTATTTTATCATTTAATCATAGCCATGAAAATGCTATTCCTGTAACTTTCCCCTAAAAATTGACTGGTTCAATGTACCTTGCATTCATTATTATACGTGGGGTACCAATTGTCGTTGATTTCATGGGAATAGGTAAACCACAAATTTAAATGTTCAACGAAATATACATTTTTATAGGCTTGTTTGCATACTTTTGCAAAACCATGAAATCAAATATCCACGAAATGAAATTGTTCCTTTATCCTTAAAAATTGGTACCCACGAAATTAAATGAATCCACAGTATTTCATAAAATGTAAACGATAAACGACACCAACTAAAGGACTAACCTTGAAATAGATAACAGTGTATGAGGCTGAAATCAAGACGGTTGGAAGCACGAAGAATAGTAACAGAAGACTTATATAATAAACTATATCAATTTGGTTACCACGTATCCATCTCATATGGCATAGCGAAGGTCGTCGATAAGGTTCATACGCAGCTTTTCTAAATAGCGGAAAAGCTACAAAAACAAGGTAACGTTTTTTTGTCACATGTTGAATTATACAATTGAATACAAACATCCGCTGGTGCAGAATCTAAACGACCATGGGTAATTTCACAGGTCATACTTTAATTTGAATGTAACATCAAGCTATTTTTTGAAAATGTTTTTTTTTTTGTGACGTTTTCAAACAACCACGATGTTTTAATAAACGCTTTTGAAACTAATATCCAGAATATTTCAAGATTCAATTGTAAGGTTATTGCTGTACATGCATATTATGGAGTTATATTAACGACTGAGTGACTGTTTTTGCTGAACGTCCGGTGAATATTAAAAACATAGTTGTTCATGTTGTTTTAAAGCCTCGAATACGAAATGGCCGTTGTTTTTTCGTGCGGTGACATTTGTTTTTGTTGTTGATATATTTATGTTTAACCAAATATAACAGAAAGAGTTGTTTTTATGATCTTGTTCTCTGTTGTTTTTTCTACAATTTGCAAACATTTGTGTTGTACGATACCATTTTTTCGTTTATGACATCACATATGTTCAATTTGTTTTTGTTTTCTGTTTTCATTGTTTTATTTTTTGCCTTTGTGTTACCTGTCGTTCATTGACTTATGATTTGTGACTGTCTGTTGGTATTTATATTTATTTTATATCCTCTTCAAAACAAAATTTTGTTTTCATTTCCACGGAAAAAGACAATTTTTGTTTGTTTAAATAGATACCACACTTACCTGAAGCAATTCCACAAAGCAAGATGCATCCCCCTAACATTAAAATAAAACACTTTTTGTCTAATTCAACTTCGATTGTATGAGCAGTCACGATCACTCTGTATAATTGGACTACCATTGCGGTTAAAAGAGTAATGAATAACAATCCTATTGAGGTAAAGGTATATCCATAAAGCATGCATCCGTTTTCGCCAAAGATAACACTATTGTCAAATGCTGTCGCAGCATGTAAAGGCATAAAAAATGCGGATACAATAAAGCCAACAATTGCTAAAACTGGAATGAACACAGTCGACGAATTCAGATGGTGTATTTTTGTAAGAACTATGTTTAGCACTGTAATGCTAACAGCTACACCAAGAACGGAAAAGAAACAGATAATGATCCCAATAACTTTCTGTGTCGACTCAGATAAATAATCTCCCTTACTGGTATTTGTCTTAGTATTGTTCACTGTTGCCCAAAAGGTGCTTGTATTCACTGAAAAACTGAAAATTAACATAATTTGAAATTGTTAAATCTATCGTTGTTTTCAGTTATCAATTAAACGAAAAAGATAAATTGGTTGATAATTATTTCTTTAACGTTAAAAGTATCATGCGTATCCATAATTAGAACAGAATAAACAATACATCAAATACGCATTCTTCAAATTAAATGAAATGTGAGAAAGGGGGCGGTGCACTAAGGGCCCTTTCCATTGTTTTCGGAATACCAAAATGAAGTATTAGAATTTTAGGAAATTTTATTTAAACAGTTATAGTTAAGTATGTTCATAAATTCATCTGTAATATCTTTAAACCACGATGAATATTTACAGAGATTTTTAAGCCACATGATAGCAAAATTCCAAATTTTCTACAAACAATGAAATTTGCATATGTTTAGTAGGAAATATTGAGCAGATTAAAGTACCACACAAATATTTACACGATATTTGTTGTTCATCAAGACAAACATTATGTAAAATTATTAAGTTGGTACTTGCATTTGCTCTATATTAATAAGACTCACAAACGTGTCCATCCCATCAAACGTATCCGCCTTTTCGTTTTTCACAGATTGGCTTTCACCACAAATATTGATTATTTATCATTATTTTGTTTGTTTGAACATTTGAAAATAGCATGAATTCACATTTTTGACCTATGACCATCTCTTCAATTTTACGATTACTCGATTTTGAATTTTCCTATTTTAACTAAGTGTCTTCTTAATTTTTCGACTAATACGGAAAACAAGGAATGCATGAAAACTATCTGAGACAGTTTTGTGGCCTGAATATTTTTAAACGACGCAGCGCACGTACTTTTTATCTAACATTCAGTGCCCATTGTGTATTAAATCGTGCAACCGTGGTCCTTTAAAATGTTTCTGTCCCGCTGTCCCCTTTTTTACAAGAAGAAAACAGCACCCTTTTCAAAATCACATTCATGGAAATGTTTTTAATAATCTATTCGAGAATTTCTTACTTTAGCACTTTGAGACCGGGTTTAGAGTCACTGAAATAATATCGGTTTATTTTCAAACAACATACTTTTTCGTAAACGTGGACACGTTTGAACATTTTGAAATATGGCAATGATTAGGCGTTTATGAAAAGGAAACTTTTCAGAGTCCTTCAACAACTAGACATGTTTGGGCGTACAGTGACATCATACGGACACGTTAGGGGATTGGACACGTTTGTGGGTGGTCATATTCACTGGGTCAAAAACAGTTCTACCATGTCACCTTATTTAATATTATGTATTAAGTTCGTAGTGGGAAACAAATATTGTACATTTTAGATGTCCATCGACACCTCAATAAAAATAATAATAATCAAATGAGTCCAAACAAAAAGAGACTGTACAAGCAATTTCCAGTGTATAGCCTTAAGTAAAGACAAATTTCGTTGTTAAGAATCAGCGTATTTAACTTTATAGAGGTCCTCCGTTTTTACACGTTTTTTATTCCGTAAAAATATACATTTTAACCTTTTTTATAACGATAGTATTGTTTATATTTCATAATTACAAAAGGTTTTTTTTTTCCAATTTTAAAAATGCAATAATACACGCAAAGGAAAACATGTCTTACTGAAAATTTTGAACCGCACGACGGACTAAACCTCGCACATATAAGAAAACTCGCACACAACCAATAACAAACACTGCATGATCCAAACAGCCTAACTTCGTACATAAGCAAAAATATAGCTGGGTTTTATCTATCTTAACACCCATCTGCTTACCTAGACGAAATTCGCAAAGTGAAACACACAATATAAAACATACACAGACCGGATAACTTAACAATTAACAAAACTGAAAAAAGAAAAATAATACGGAACTATATGTGGAAAGTACTGTAAATGAGATGAAAAGATTTAATATATGTTTTTTTATCCATATGAAACATTTAGTTGTGAATAACTGTTACCAGGTAGATAAAAGACAAAAAATGTTGAAAACCAAAAATAAACAACAACAAAAACAAAAACAGAAACAAAAAACAAAGATGCAAAGAACAAAAAGGAAAATAAGAACCAATAAAAGAATAATTAAGTAAATATTAAATAGATAATAAAACATTTGAGAGGACACATTTAAGCAACAGTAGTTTTCAAAGTCAAAACATAAAGTACACAGAGGAAACCAGAGTAACCTAGCTCGTCTAACTCTTGCCGTTATAACCTTGGCTGAAGAAAACTTAACAATTTAGTTATGATAAACCAAAAACAACAAAGATTAGTTTTATCGCTATAAATTGATATAAATAAAGAAAAGAAAAGAACATAATTATATTACCTGTTATTTATTTGCATCTTATTACTTTTTTTGTAGGACTGTGTGATGTCTTAGAATTTATACCAGGTGTTGACATCTATTGTGATCCTTCATTAGCACATTTGTGTTTACCAACATTGTGTCATGATCGATTTACAAGTATTTACTTATAAGGTAAACATATATCCAATAATAGCATGCATCTGTTGTTAAATTTTGTACAGTTCTATGTTTGTTTGTCAATGTTTATTATGAGTATTTACTTATATGGTAAGCATTAGTCTGACTAGAGTTTAAAAGTAACAAAGGCTAATTTCGTCACTTAATGCCGGACTGTTTTCTTCTCAATTTCGTTTCAATTCCACTACCGCCTTAATCATAAGGTCTGGATTTATAAGCAATCAGTTAAAGTGTATCTTAGTCCATAAATTTGCACAGGTGCTACATATGCCCATTCCATTGTGAAAGGGACCAGCTGTTTGAATTTGGAAAATGATGCCTTTTTACACCTATGAGAAATTATGTTATATGACTATCTTCTACGTCTTTTCTTGCAATTTCAAAGATGTTGCGCTAAGGTCATAACTGTTAGATATAGATCAAGTTTCAAAACTCGGCTAATTTAGCGCTTGACATACGTTATATATACTTTTCTGACCCATTTTACTCAGTGTAATTTTACTTTGCATGTTTTTGAGTTTTATTGTGGTGCCGTCTGTTTTTTTTTCTTTCCTAAATCTCTGGTAGTTTATTAGTCCTGTCGATTTGTGCAGATTTTAAGCAAAATTGCTCAAATTATAGTAAAAACATTAAATTTTGCATAATAGTAGTATAGGTCATAGTAAACATTTTCAGCTATGGATCCACGCTGAAAGTCGAAATTAGCAGGATCAGTGGCCATTTTTGAAATGGCGGACGTTGAATTTCTATAAAATACTCTAAAAATTCATGAAAATTATATAAGTAAAGCTACTGACCTGAAAACTGGTTAATAGAGTCACAATGCTTATAATCATTGCCATGTTGAACAAAATTTGTGAAAATGTTACCCGTATCAAATGGCCTCCATCTTGAAAAATCTTTAAATTTTCAAGCCAAATTAGGCCGAGCTCCAAATTCAAAAATCGATGAAAATCAATCTTTTGGTTAATATTGTTTATCTGAAAACAACTTTCAAAACACCTCAGTTGCAGTCATAATGAGTATCATATCATACAAGTAATGTCATTAGGGAATCATCTGCTCAAATGTTATCAATTGACGTTATAAATGTCATACAATAAATGAATAGTATATGTTTTGTCAAATCACACAATAGTGGTCATTGTCCATGTTGTCTATTATATTCTATCACATTGTCCTTTACATTTACACAGAGCAGTACAACATAATGCTGCCTATACACATTTGCATCGTCCTTGGCAATCGTTTTCACTTTTACATTCACATTTTATGAGTTTAGCGCAGGACTCCGACGCTTGCTGCAGCGATGTCCAGAATGGTTCCATTATAGTCCAGCCGATTTGTGAAACAGTTATTCAGATGGTGGTTATAGCATCAAACTTTGCAGAGTTTTAGTCAGGTCATAGCAAATATTTATAGCCATAGAGTTATTTCAGAAAATCAAAATGGTCGCCCGAAAATTAATAAAAAAATTCATAAAAAAATTATGAAAAATAAATGGCTTTACCAATTTTTATTAAAATTAGTATATTTATCACATATGACAAGGACTATTATCTGAGGACTTCACACATTGAAGTACTGTCGGACATCTTGAATGGTGGCCATTTTGAAAACAATAATTTCCAATATATCATTATTGGCTATTTCAATTATTTTGCTATTTGTATTTATCCTAATGTTTTGATGCAATTACAAGTAGTTTTACAAATCAATCTTATAGGACTGTTGTTATTTACATTAAATATTCACCAAGTGGTGAAATAATCAAACATCATTTCATTAACTTACAGGTTTGCCTAAGTAACTTTTTACAATAGAACATAACGTAATATATGACCACACTATGTCGAAAGGATAGAAATTGTTGATATCAAAAACATCTGAGCTGAAAAACCTTAGACGAAAAAAATAGACTGGAAAGAATGTGTCATATGCGAACAGAGGATACGTGAGGATTTACAATGCCCAGCAGATAACAAAAGGACAGACATAGACATTTGAGCTGGTTATCAATCTGTTAATGCTTGCATACACAAGTGTTGGCATTGAGTTTGTTTCAACCATAACACAACTTGGAACACTTGAATGCAGGCCACCGAATTGCAGAAACACTCCAGAATCACATGGCAAAATGGCAAAAATCCTGTCAAAACAAATTTCAGATATCAAAATATCTCGTCAGGAAAAACGATAACATACTTCTTAAGTTGAAGATAAGTCACCGATTAAAAATACCAGTAAAATAATCAGACACAGTTGTGGTTAATCAACAAGAACACTGATTGCAGGGTGTTTTTTTTTTTTCTGTGGTGATGTATTTGAAGATCTCCACGAAAGAATTGATAACCAACTCTAATGTCTATGTCTATTCTTTTGTTATTTACTGGGCATTGTAAATCCTCTCTTGGCACATTGCACATTAGTCGAAAACAAACTGAAAATGCCATGGGAAAAAACTTATAAGATCAAAAGACATCCAGTATATAAAACACAACATAGAAAACCAAATTTGATGTGAGTAACAATAATCGCAGCAAAAATCGGGGATGATTTCAGGTTCTCCGGAAGGGTAAGCATATCCTGCTCCACATATGTTACCCGCCGTGTTGCTTATGTAAGAACAAACCCGGTGATAAATCTAATACGTTAAGTCATATTCGAGAAAAGGAGGACGTGATTGTGGATACGACAATTGGAATATATATGTCATGTGTAACCGATGTTCCATAAAATTCACCCAACTCGTAAAATTTTTAAAGGGATGATTTCTACTTTACCACTTGGAACTTTTGATCTAATAACTTTCTTGTAAGCAGCAACTATCTATCAATGAAATGTAGCTCTTGAATATTGTAACAACTGGGATACATATCCATAAGCTTTTGTTATTTCATTATTCAATGCATTTTATTAGGCTTTTACACGATTAACTAAGGCAGCAGTAGTTTTCCATTTCACATCAAAAAGAAGAATACGATTTCCTGCAATTTTTATTTATTTGACCTTAAAAGAATATACAAATTCCCGCAAAAGTATATATCTTATTACCAAAAAGTAATGTAAGGCTGGTGGTACTTGTTTAAAAGACGAACATTTTGACTGTCTGTATGTTCCAGTCAGGAGCCTGTAATTCAATGTTATCTATAATATTATTTATTCGTTAATTGTTTTGAACATACATCTGCCAATTGGTTTTCTCATTTGAATTGGTAAAGATTATGTCATGTCGGAGCCTTTTATAGCTTACTATACGATACAATTTTTGATAATTGTTGAAGACCGTACGAACCAATAGTTCCGAAAACCTTCATCTGATATATGGTGGATAATTGTTTCATTGATAATCACACCCTTCGTCTAATTTCTATATTGAATTGGGTAAGTTTAGTTTTATTGCTACTACGATTCATATCCTTTAATAAACTATTCAAATGATTAAAAGGAAATTATTTATTCAAAATGACAGTGTCGAATTCAGGGGCAAGCTAAATTCAGTTTTCGTTTAAAAATAACATAGTTCATTGAACCTCATTTAAATTATCTATTAGTTATAAATCCTAGTTCTGCAAGGATATAAATATAATACTTACATAAATATTCAAATTGCCAGTGTTAAGCAATATCCTCAAGATATAAGTAATAAACAAGTTTCATAACCGATTCAGTATAAGTAGTCCATAGTTATCTATGATATTACCACATATGGTACGATCAAAACCCACGTAAGTCAGATCTCTTTGACGTAAACATCTACATCTTACAAGCACATAGTGCTTTACACACGCACACGTGTTTGTATTAATATAAAGGTCAAAACTAAGTGTCTATACCAGTTGATAATACAGTCAAGGTTACAACTTCACACCGTGCAACCGAACTGTTTCATTTTTTTAAATCCGATACGATAATGCTTATTCGACTATCATCTGCATTTCTGGACACGATTTCATACCACATGTAACATAAATTGAAAAATTGAATCGAAATTAACCTTACAAACTGTGTTGGAATAAAATATGCTAGCATGAATCAAAATACGTATTGACTTGTTGTCAATGCAGTGACTTTTATAATCCTGCAATTTGTAAAATTTGGTTGGAAAAGGATATCACATAAGTATATAGTACATCTCATTTTTTCATGTATGTATACCACATATCTCATTTTATTCATAAAAGAAACATAACAATTGGTATTGAATATGCATGATAACCATAACGTTTAAAAGAACACAAAAATATCTATATCTCTACTGCATGTTCTGCAGACCAAAGGAATTCAAAAGATTGATTTACCAACTTTTAGACAAACATAAACACAATATTCACTTCTTTCGTTTTTTTAAAAAAATTCAGCCACTCGAAACCATCCAGAAAAAACAAGTCAAACACAGACACAATTTAAAAATTCCCATACTAGGACAATTTTCAGATTATTTAATGTTTGATTGTTTGTTTTTATTTGACGTTCTAACAGCATTTTGGCGTATGCCTGGACATGTAATCAACATTTCAATTCTTAACCTTAGCTCAAGCTACAGGTTCAGTATATTTAAAGAAATTATTGCACATAAATATATATGGAAAGTCTTTATCTTTTTAAACAAATGATTTCATGATTGTTAATGATCTGCACCATTGCAAACGTAACAAACACATATAATATTTCCGATATTTTAACAAAACGATCTTCTACAAGAATGTATAATGCTAAATAAATGATTTTCTGGATACGAAGTATGTTCAATTTGTACCACATTTCTCATTATTGCAGTATGTTAAAGAGTTAATTCTTACCACACCGTTTATGGCAGTAGCCATGCCCTCTGCATAAACGTTTGTCGTTTAGCTATCTGAGTTGATACGATACAATATTGCATGTTCATTATATCACTTTAATCACAGGAGTACGTTCTTGAAACAGAAATACTCGAACAGAGATGCCAGGAAGAACGATTGAATCGACACTTGATATTTTTTACGGTCACCATCAGGCATTGTATTTGCTTTCGTTGACCGATATGATTTGTCTGTATCTCAAAAGCGACATTATGTGCAGTCTAAGATCTTTGATTCCAGAAAAATCGTCTGTTTGTATATTCGCATGACGGGTAATTTATGCATAGCTGGAGAACATTACTCTGACGACGCACTCGATCTCTCATTCTTCGAATTAATGGCATTCCCTCTGGTTTTTTCTTACTTTCATTTGAATGAATTTATGAAATTGTCACGTTTTTTTCTTTCAAAATCAATTTCATTCTTTAACTTAGAATTGCAAAATTACACAGAAATCTGTTTGACCAAAAGGAACTTACAAAATAGCCAAATACATATGATAACTTTGTATGAGGGAATGAAACTTAATTACTTAATATGTTTTAATTTATCAACACGGAATTATAGAAGCGTATGTTATAAATCTTGCCAATGCGAAAGCACCTACTACTGAGCTGATAATTGACGGTTGACAATATCTTGAAAGGTTACAATATATGTGTTATAGAAGAGTGTCACCCTCTGATTAATCATAAGAGCTAAGAATTTAACAGGAAGTATAATATTTTGAGGCATTTATTAGAGTCAACAGTAGTTTACTGAAGTAAAACACAAACACTAAGGATATTGTATACACTGTTTTGACTTTAAAAAAGACTTAATATTTAATGTTTTGGGAAACATTCAACATGTTAAATATTTAACCTCTTACGTTGAAATATGACGCTTTTGTAAACCATATTTTGAGGCATCAATTAGGAGGAACAGTAGTTTGCCGATGTAACACACTAAAACTGAGGATATTGTAGGTACTTCGAAATGAGCGGGACCGGGTGAGTCGACAGGGTAAGAGTCTTCATCTACACATGCGAGCTTAAAATCAGTAGAAATATTTCAAATATTATAAAAAATCATCTACAATGTCTATTCACTGCAACACCAATTCAACAAGTCGTTATGATATGTTTTGAGTAATTGCATTTTTGATTTTGTTCATCAATGTTGTTTTAAACATCTTTGTAATTATCTTTAGTCATAGAAACACAATAAGTCCACTTGAGTTGCCCTTGAAATCGAATATGGAAAGACGTTTTTTTTTTTAAATATATCAGATAAAATCCTTTGACTAGTCTCAAATTTGAAGCAACAGTAGTAAACCTAATCGGATGTCCAATCTCGTTAATCCATTAAAAATGTACTATATACAATTGAGGAAAATTGCATGAACTCCGAGCGGAGTAAGATCGGATGCGTCGAAATGGTAAACGTAATGCAAATTAACACTCAGTCTGATTTTGTCAGTTGTTATGGACTTACCCTTTTTGAATTTACATTGGAGTTCAGTATTTTTTTCAGAATGTCCCAACTGAGAATAGGACAAAATCAGTAAATCTACAGATGAAACACAACTGGTAACAAGATCTAAGACTACGAACACACGTTGATAGTGAGTTGAGATACACATACGTCGGGTCAGTCTTACCAACTCCTCATGGCTATCGCAAAACTTACGTAAGTGTCGATTTAAGTCGTTCGTCTTTATAATCTTGCAAGAACAGTTTTAATACAGGGAACACAACACTGCTAATGCAGTAAGGATAATGTGAAAATGCAAATGGAAAACATATCAGTTGAATTACATGGCATAAATCATCCATATATAAAAATTTATATTTTTATTTTAGTTGCGAGGACGTCGATCTCAGTTAATGATACAAAATGATTGCCGTATCGATATGCGTAAATCAACATATCAGTTTCAAGACAACATCTTGCAAGCAATAATTCTTATGTATGCCTACTGGATGATGATCATGACCTTTGCTGAATTATTAACACGAAAAAGATATAATGCCCAACGGGAAGAAGAAGACCCTTACTAAATTATAAAAATGTATAATATACAAATCTTGAAAAATAAAAACCTGAAGAAATCATATAAACTTCAAACGGAGTTACAAAGAGAAAAGGTGTCAATCTGAAATATATTAAACAATCTTTAAGGTTTAAGGAGGGACAAATCATACTTTGTGAAAGACCACTCTGATTCAGGCAAAACACTCTCTGAAACATCTGACATTGTTTATATGCTTGATTTCATAATTGATAACATATTCGTAACGTTTGGAAGACGAGTTTTGTAACGAGCAATCGGCATTCCTATGGTAACGAAATGTTTTCCTCTTCTGGTCGACTTATTCCTTTATTGAATCGAGGCAGACTTCATACAGGAGTTTCTAAGGAAAAATGAAAAGAAGCTAACATTATCCGTTAACGTCATGTACCGTTGTACAGATGATATCCTCGCACTAACTAATTCAAATTTTGGTGACTATGTTGAATGCATATATCCCATCGAAAAGAAGGATACCACAGATATAGTTAAGTCTGCTTCATATCTTGACTCCCATCTAGAAATTGACAATGAAAGTCGATTGAGAACAACATTTCACGACAAAAAGATATGTTTTCAGCTGTCCAGTTTTGAAATCTCAATTTTCTCTTTGTAGCAAAATCACAGCTGCGCCTCGATGTGGAGTATATATATCCAAGTTGATATTATATTATAGAGTGTGAGTTTATCATCATAATGTCTTTGATCGAAAGTTGCTGTTAACAAGGAAGTTTTTAAACCAAAGATTCAAAGTGGTTAAGTTGAAGTCATCTTTTCAAAATTTGTACGGAAGCCATCACGGGTTCGTTGACCATTATGGAATATCTGTTACACAGTTGACGACGGTCAATTATCATAACCACAATCCCGTCCCGAATCGAATGAGACATCTCCGAATAGCTTATCACTGAATCTTATTTAACATTACAATACGACGGCTGCCACATATGGAGCAGGATCTTCTTACCCTTCCGGTACACCTGGGATTTCCTTGGTTTTAGGTTGGGTTTGTGTTGCTTTATTTTTCTATGTAGAGTCATTGTTGTTATTGTTATTCGTCTACAAAAGACTCACCAGAGAATCATAAAAATTAAAAAAGTCCAAATAAAATACGAAGTTAAGGAGCATGGAGGACCCAAAATTCCTAACAGTTTTGTCAAATACAGCTAAGATAATCTATTCCTGAAAGTTTTTCTTCGAAATTAGTTTTGAATGTCACCTTGGTATCTTTCGCCTCTTTTATTAACCGTGTATCGGAAGGGTGTCGTTGAAAAGAAAATCAGAATAGAACATTTAAATTTCTTATATTTCTATTTGATCCGGCTCATTCCGGTTGACATCCAGTTATATAGACTGAAATTTTGGCAAACACTTTTTTCCAACTAGTTGACATAAATTTTCGACAGATTTTACAGACTTCGTTGTACTCAATGTTCGCTATGTCGATGTCTGATGTGAAGTGTTAGGTTTATAAAAAAAACTTATTCTATATAGAACATGTCTAACTGGTAAATATTGAGTCAGGCATGTTATGTAAGTCATTAACTAATTTTTTCTCATCTATACAAGGGTTTTGCCTGGACGTTTGGCTGTACTTTTATAAATAGTATTTAAAAATGGATATCGCGTATTGGAATAAACTTATTCTTTAAGGAAATAAAATATGGTACGGTAGTAAGATCCTTGATTATTGTCTTTATGATAATTAACATTGACTTCATTTCAATAGTTTAAAACATAACTAAACATGCATTGCTGTCCAAATGCAAAACATAGGACAAAGATGAAAAAAAAAAAAATAAAAAAAAAAAAAAAAACAATGTTACCACTTTCCGTCAGCACGGCACGAAATAACCTTTATTAGAAAAAGTAACATGGCAAAAATACCGAACACCAAGTAAAATTCAAAACGGATAGTCCGTCATCAAATGGGAAATCAAAAGCTCAAACACATCAAACGAATGGAAAACAACTGCGATATTCCTGACTTGGTACATGCATTTCCTTATGTAGAAAATGGTTGATTAAACCTGGTTTTATAATTAGCTAAACCTCTCACTCGTAAGAAAGTCGCATAGAAGTCCATTATATTGACGTCAATGTGTGAGCAAAACAAAAGACATTATAGGTAAAGATTTCAACACTGTGTTCTAATGTTAATCACTTTAAAAAAAAACCAAACAACTATGTCAACAAAGAAAAAACAAAATGGCATATAGACAAAACACATAAGCAAAAATGAAAGACAAAACACAAAACATTAGATGCATTCAAAACCAACAGGTGTGGAAAGTCATGGCACATAACACAAACAAAGCAAAATATAACACAGTTGAAAATAGATATTACACTAGAAAATAAAAATAATAAATACAACCTCAAAACAAAACAACCAAAAATGCATGAAATGTACTTTACATAAAGAAATAGAACCCGTGAGTTACAATTAAATTAACTTTTCTATATGAAGAAAATAAATTTCCTGATGTTTATATCCATCTTCTTAGAACTGATGTTGTGGAACCATATCATGTCACATTTTGAAACCTATATCTTTCCAATTCATTAGCATATTTTTTTTAATCAAATATAGTTTCATAAATGGTAATGACGGAAGCTTTGTACTTTTATAATAATAAAAAAAAACGGTGGTAATATTGTCACATGACAATAGTGCTTATTTGGTGCAGACTTTACCGCAAAACATTCTAAGTGTATCATTTTTCTGACGTGATATAGATAATACTTTTAATCCTGTAGGGACGAGTTGCATGAGCACATGCCTTTTCAAACCAACGGGGATCGAATATATGATGTTAATTACTTGTTTCAAGCGTAATCTATTTCTGATGCTAAGATGACATCAATAAGCTAAAACATATATCAATGAGGTGTATTTTCAGGAAGTCATGTTAGACTACATAATGACCAGGAAACAAACCCTAATTAATGATGATGATGATGATGATGATGATGATGATGATGATGATGATGATGATGATGATGATGATGATGATGATGATGATGATGATGATGGATTGGCATTTCAAGTCCAATGGAAACATGTCATGTTATCATGTTATTTGATATTAATATGAACTCTGCTCTGTATTTGACGGACACGATGAGCCAGATTTTAACGTATTAGTTCATAAGGAAGCAGTCCACAGGAAGACACGTTACCCTACACGGAAAAATTATTATGAATCAGAGTCGACCATTCTTTGTTCTAACTCATAAATGCCACGTGCCTACCGAACAAGTAACAATTGCAAATGTTCAAGTCTTTAGTTTGCAATTGACCAGTCAGTTTTCACACCACCAGGTTGATTAGATCCTAATTGATGGAAAACAACACGAACGTCCAAAGCGCTTTTCGAGATTAACTTTCATCATGAATGTTCAAACCCAAACATTTGACAACCAGGTTATATAATTACGTAGAAATGTAAGAAGCTATATGACTAAAAAGGATCTATAAAATAAATAGTTAAAATTCGCCTATGATCAATTTTGGTTGACCGAAAAGGAATCATAGTTTCTCAAAAATTTCAACGGAAAAGTTTTAAAAAGTATGTTATAAATCATGTCAGTACCATAGTTCTGACAACTGAGCTGACAATACCATCGGAAACTAACAGTCCACCAGGTGTATTATCGGTCAAGTGCTAGTAAATGAAAACAACACTTAAAGTTGAAGTCGTCCGTTCGAAGGTTTTAATGTCATCATAAACTAAGAAACCAATATCTGGAATATTTGTACCACAGACGACAAAAAATATGTTTTATATATTGAGGTCACAACCCTGTTCTCCTTTCCCTGTGGCTGCAATAACTAAATTTTACAACTAATTGGATTTTAACATGTAACTACCAGTATTAAGGAGGCTCGAGGCTATAAACACTTTATATAAAAATTCCTGAAAACTTTTTATTTTATCCCTTAAAGTGAGTGGATCGAAATAATGAAATAAAATAAGGGGGTCACCGTTCATTTAGGCGTTTTATAGGCCAACAAAATAAGGAGGGTTTTGTTGCTGTTTTACAAAAGAATAATAGGGAAAATTGTGTGTTGACATACTTAGATTTTAATAACGGATACAATATATATAAGATTTAGTTTAAATTTGTTTTACAACAAGCACAAGTATAGTTTTACATGTTCAGCTAAAAAAATATATAGGTCACCGTTAGTTTAAGAACATTAAAGACATTCTTAATCCAATTATCCATTTTTGGCGGGAAAAAACTAATAGGGAAAATATCACCTGCATTACCTTCATCCTAAAAAAATTAAGAGAACTAAATTACAGATTTCCATTAAACTTTTTGTTATAAGGGAATTATAAGTGAAGTTCTGAAAAAGCAAAAAAATAGGGGGTCACCGATCTTTTAAGAAAGATAAATCACTAAAAGGGTGAAACCATGGCAACAAAAAAAAAATGGCTATTTTTGATAAAATTAAACCTTTTCTCCCGTTTTTAGCCAAAACTATATGAAATGAAAACCTAATTTTGGTTTACAATACCCCGTAGTGATATGCATGCCCACATTGAATTTTATGTCGTAAGGTCAAAGGTCAAGGTCATGGCATTCATAAATTAATGTTAATTCATAAATTTTGAAGTGTTTTCTATGAGATCATTTGATTAATAAATCAAGGTTTACAGATATACTTTAATACATTATGTAAAACAAGAAGTGGAAGGTGGAACTGAATGATTATATAATTCAATTGTTAAAGTCACCATTGTTAAAATAGTCAAACTTGGATTGTAGGGAATAATCACAATCTAGATAATTTTAAATACCAAATATTTAGAAGGAAAAATACCAAACTTTTATAGATTATGACCTACTGGGAAAACTGCTTCTTATTAGATCTAATGTCAATAGGACATACAAATTAACAAGATGTACTAGTCTACTAGATGATTAGATAGATAAACAAAATTAATTTCCCCTCTATTCCATGTATTCCTCCAAGTCTGATATGGGAAACTTCAAACATCAATTCCATCAAAAAATAAATAGGTGCATAATAGCATTTGGAATTATGATTCTCTGCAAAATTCATGACTTATGTTACACTTTTTGAATTGCTTTACATTTGTCATTTCGTTTTATAGCTTGCTATGCGGTATGGAGTTGGCTCATTATTGAAGGCCATAGGGTGACCTATAGTTGTTAACTTCTATGTCTTTTAGTCTCTGGTGGAAAGTTTTCTCAGTGGCAATCATGCCGCGTCTCATTGGCAATCAAATCCCATCTTTTTATATATATTTGAAATTTTAGACATATAGCTGACACATATAACACACAGGACAGCTTCTATGTTTGTTGTATAATGAATTATTAGAGGAGCCATTTATATCTAAGTTTGACAGACAAACTCGTCTTTCATTTCATAGGAGTACTTGTTTATGTATAAAAATTAATACATGAGATAGTTGAACATGATACACCAGCCATTTAATCTTTTTTCATATCTTTCAATTTATCCGTTTTATGATTTTGAAATTACATACATAAAAAATTTCAGGTTGAATAGTGTGTTAGATTTGTATTAACTAGAAAATGTTTCTATAAGACACAGCATGTCCTGCCATTAAATGTAGGTCACAGTAATGAAATTGTTGATGAGCTGTGTTGTACTATAAAAGAATACTGTAGTGGTGATATATCACTATAGATTTCTGTGAAATGAACCTAGACGCAAGACTTAACCAAAGGCACTAAAGCATGAAATGTAGGTCATAGTGACTCAAGTAATGTGTTATACTACTAATATACAATATGTATGTGGTGAATAAATATCATTGATATATTACCATAAGTTTCTGAGAAATGGGGCTAAATGCAAAACTTAACTGGATAGGGATGTACATACTTATGGAGGGACAAGGGTATATCTATATAATCCATCCACATTTGTGGCAGGTCTAATAAATCGAATCTTGGTATCTACTTTAAATATAAATAACAACATGCAGTATACTGGTGACAAAAGAATTCATTTATGGTTATATTTAAGTTCCCATACATTACTTATCCAGATTACATAAATTCCAAAAACAATTAACCAATTAAAAAGTGTTGAAAAGCATGGTTTGATTAGCAGCAGGCCAACTTTACAGGTTTATTTCATTGATATAACCTTATAACCTTATGACTTTTCACAGTGCGGAAGTTTTTTTTATTCTGTTCTACAAATTATGTAATGCAAATACCTGTCATTCCCCCCTCCCTCGTACAATAATTTTAAGTGCACACATGTTTTTTATGCTAAAAACAGTGTTTTTGAGATTTATAAAGTTTTCAACAGTAAATTATGTTGATTAGTGTTAATGTCATTTAATATACTACCTTAATTTTCTTTGGTAGGATAGTAAGTTGACCAAATACAATGTACATGTATTATATGCCTATTGGGACTAAAATTACATAAGTTTTCCACTAAAAATTGAAAAAAAAAAAACACAGCATCAGCATATATTGTACTTCTTGTATCATGACATATTAGCATAGCCATGAAAGAAATGAGCAAACAGTAAAAAAAATCTATTTCCTATAGCTTCTCAGTTCTGTATTCATTTTTATATGTTAATATGTGTTTTTGCCTATATTGACCAAAAAAAATTTTCAATCATACATGGCCAAGACCATTTTATACTCATGTGGTATGATATTTGTAACTTTTTTTTTCCATTCAAGGTACATTAAATATATTTGGAAGAATTATTTAAACCAAAAAACCTTAAAAATTTTAAATTGGTAGAAAAAAAATACATTTTTATGTAAGGCCACCTTCATTTGAAAATCTCTTTTTTTCAGGCGCAGGTTCATATTAATTTAAATTTGAATAATTGTAATAAATCTTGAATCTTTGATACATTGAATGATTCTTCAATTGCTTTAAATACATGCTACATTATATATTAGGGCATTTAAAAAAGCCAATCTTTGCAAAATTTAATTTTTAAAATCACAAATCTTGATAGTTGAAATTGTTAAATTAAATGTAAAACATAAACACCCAAAGTTAAATTATCAAAATGGAAATATTGTCTATAATAAAGATTGTATTGTCATGAAACTTTGTCAACTCTTTTATAACAATTATTTCATAGCAGATGTGGATTTAGGGGGGAGGTACATATATGGTTAATGCATAGCCTTTTTACTTGTCCCACTCCAACGTTGCCTAGTTTAAGGGCCCTGGGCCCTTTTTTTTTCAAAATCCTGGATCCGCATCTGTTTAGTGCATTTCTTTAAGACAATAAATGAAAATAAAAAAAAAAAAAAATCACACTTGCACTTTCTCAAGATTTTTACAGTGTTATGTACTACTTTTAGGAAAAATTATATCAAAACTATAGAATTGTCTACCAGCTCTAACTCAAAATATGGACAATATTATGTTAAGGGGGTCTGTAATTCAGTTTGACAGCTCCATACATACATGTACTTTTGCCTTGTTCAACTAACCCAAATCACTACTTTACCTAAAAATCATGATCCTTATTGTGTTTACATAAAATAAGGAGATGTGGTATGATTGCCAATGAGACAACTATCCACCAAAGTTCAAATGAAGTGGATGGAAACAATTATAGGCAACTGTACGGGCTTCAACAATGAGAAAGAAACCCATACAGTATGGTCGACTATAAAAGGCCCCGACATGAAAAATATGAAAGAATTCAATTGAGAAAACTAATGTACTTTTATCCATCTAATTACTATTTTATGCATAAATATAGACAAATAAATGAGGAAGGTGTATGAAAAAAAGTAAGACATTGTTCACACTAGGAACTATATTTGTAAATCAAAGGATGATAACTGTGTACGAGGACCAAATGTCAGACATTTCAGTCAACATGTCAATATTAAAACATTAAGAAAACAGGTATCTTTCTTAAATCATGTTAATACAGAGAATTAGTTGTGTTATTTTCATCTATATATGTACTTTAAAATTAAACATTAATCTCTCAAAATAGAAAGTTATGTTGTGTACCATACTGTTAGCATTTGCTAAATTAGTGACGCAAGGATCCTATATTATGCAGATCCATTGTATGATGGCATTCAAATGTAGAAATAGGGAAAGATCACAAACTTTCACTTCCCATAAGTTTATATGTAAGTCCATTTATATGTAATAAAGAAATTATAATAGTATCAAATCAGTGAAATAACATGAACATGATGAATAACCTCTTACATTTTGCCACTGTGATAATAATTATAAGAACTATTATTCAATCTCAGTAGACTGATTTGATTTAATCTAAATTTTTAATTCTGTCCATGAAAAGTGTACTGTTCTAGCAAAACACATACTGGTATAACTTTATTAATTAAGGCATTTGACATAAGAATTTGCAAAGAGAACAAATTTTAATCCAATAGTACATGTAAATTGTTTAAAATATATACAATGTAGTTTAATATGGAACTTCACCTTACAATGTATCATTAAATATTCAACACCGCTTGATATGTGCCAAGTTTTACATGAATTATCTACAAGTGAGGATCTAGTTTTTGAAAAAGGGGGGAGGTGGGGTTACTCCCCAATAATTGAATATATACAGCTGAGCAAAATTATTAGTTTTTTGGGGATTGGAAATCAAAGTTTTTCTGTGAAACAATGCATAACCAAAAAATGTACATAAAATGTTTAAAACTTTAAAGAGTTCATATTCTTTACCAATTTCTTTTTAATCTTAGTTTTATTATAAAATATCAAAGCAAGATTACCCAGTAGTAGCATGCGCAGTACAAACAGGAATTAGTGAGAAACACCTTGGGGGGAAAACGAGTAAATGTATGTGACAACAGGAATCAGAGCAAAACGACTCATATTCAAATAAACTAGACAACATTGTCATTTGGTCTATTGTGGAGAGTTGTCTCATTGGCAATCATACCACATCTTCTTTTTATATATAACAACAGAGTAAATGAAAATTCTGTTTACAAATGAAACTCCTGCCCTTTTTCCCTAAAATCAAATAGTCATTACTTATGGTGTCTGATGTAGACAACACACCTGTCAGGCTGGACTCTATGGTCCGCAATTAAATGGTGATGTAGTCAACACACCTGAACCCTATTAAAGGTCTGTAAATAATTTGTCAAAACATTTACCACAAGTACATTGTACCATGAGCTACATGTAGTTTACTGTGTGCATTGCTGCGTGTTTGCTTATTCCACATTGGCTAGAGGTTTAGGGGGAGGTTTAAGATCTCACAGAACATGTTTAACCCAGCCGCAAATTATTTTTGCGCCTGTTCCAAGCCAGGAACCTCTGGCCTTTGTTAGTCTTGTATGTTTTTTTTTAAATTTTGGTTCATTTATATGTTTCAGAATTTAGTGTGATGTCCATTTTCGCTGAACTAGTATACATTATTATTATTGCTAGCTGGATCCTGCATCGTGTGCGGGAATTTCTCGCTGTGTTGAAACTCATTGGTGGTCTTGGGCTGTTTTCTGCTATTTGGTCGGGTTGTTGTCTTGACACATTCCCCGTTTCAATTTTCAATTTTATATAATTTATGATACACACTCATGATTGTCACTATTTTTTTCACGAATTTAGCTGAAAATCATTTACGTTAATTTTACGCTTTCAAATGATTTTATGGTCGTGAATCACTTTTGTGCTGGGATCATTTGCAGACGATGTAAAATATCCGGCGAATAATCTTCAATAAATGAAGGATCGCTAGAAACTTAAAGAAGAAATACTTACATTACAATATATTTCCTTTTGTTTACAAAATATTACGCATATTTCCTGGTCAATTTCTAGTGTAAAACAAGTGTGAAACTGCTTCATAACCACCAAAATGAAGATCGTGTTCTATTATTTTCGATCTGCGTTTCAGTATTCTTGAAAAGCAGCCCACGTGTTCGATTATTATGAATTATCTTGTTATTGTCTCCTTTCACCGGCAAGAACATGCATGCCATTTTCCACAAAACGGAAGTGCATTTGCAACAACGAAAATTGCAATAATAAATTTTATTAAATTTTAAAATTACAGTTTTCAATTACAACACTCTTTGGTAATATGTTCAAATAAAATAGATTATTTATAATAATCAAAATTTATTGTTATTGCCAATTACGACAATAGGTATGACTTACGATATCATTGCGCAACATCCTGCGCAGTAGGCGCGAAAATTTGAACCCGCGAGCACCCTTAAGGTTACCGCAGGAAATTCTTACTCTTCCAGAATATGTCAATGCGATATCATGAAGAAAAGAGAACCACCAAAACACACATAAAAGGCAACAAACAATATTCTAGAACATAAACGCTTTCTCTTTAAAGTAAGTTCAGCTTTTAATTTTGAAATACTCAGAAATCTATCCCTAGCACCAAATCTCTAAATAAGAATTACAATTAGCATAGGACAACCATAACAGAAGTGTTTGCTTTGAATAGGCAGTGGAGGTCAATTTTTTGTCAAAATCCTAACCGTCTACCTTTTCACCTCGATCCGTTGACTAAAAAAATACTGATACGTGTGAACAGGATACTCTTTGGGTGTCCCTGTGTGGAAATACCACGAATGACTCCCATTTCGTAGATTTTCTATTTATTTTTCATTAAATGTCTATTCATATTGTTTTCTTTTTGAATAAACATGTATGTTGAAGTTACTACAAAATCTGGGATATATACCGGTCGATGTGTAGATGGAGAAATGGTACATCGCTCTGAATTTGTTTACTCGATGGTACTAATTGATAATCGTCTTGAAAATAATATTACTTAACGACTCTTCCTTTAATGCCTTTGACTTCTGTTCTTTCAGTAATTATTTTACTCTTTCTTGATTTACATATGTATTATATCAGGGCTCCTATAGTTTAAAATCTCATGGTTTTTTCAAGTTGGACCTGATTCTGTGTTGGTGGATTCATCAGAAGGGCAACAAAATAAATATTATTTTCTCCATTGAATTGTTTCACATTTTTTTTTATGGCGGATGCTTTTATAGCCGACTGAATGGTATGGGTTTTTCTCATTGTTGAAGGCCGTACGGTTGCCTGTAATTGCTTTCATCCACTTCATTTTAACTTTGGTAATCAAACCACATCATTCTTTTATTATGATCTCTGTTATGATGTTTCATTTTTCACTAATACGTTAGACCTCGAGGTATGATACAACGATTTTTATTTTCACATTGCAAAAGTAATGCCAATTCGCTAAAAAGAAGATGTATTGATAATGAAACATGTCCTGGTTCTGTGCTCCTATGTGCTGGTTCTGTGTCCATAGTTTTGAGTAAAAAGTTGCAAATATAAAAATCATTGATGCAAAAAATGTGTGTAATTGATAAAAATATACCTTGCATATATTTCGTGGATGAAATATTTCAGATAGAAAAAAAAGGCCTGATTTATGTACAATACAAAAAACAAAAACAAAAAACAAATATGATAGACAACAACCAGCGACAATCACTGCATTACAGGCTCCTGACTTGTGACAGGCACATACCAAATGCATTTTTGTAGTCGGGTTGGTGTATTGGACGGTTGTATATATGTTTGAAAACGTGCAACCCTCCCCTAACATGGGACAGTGGTGTAAAGCACAACATAAGAAAAAAAAAAAAAAATCGGCAAAAAACAGTTGGAAAGGAATATGCCTAAATATCAATAATAATAGAAAAGCATTCTAAACTTCTGAATATTGAAAAAAAAACTATGTCATGTGGTACTGATTATACCGCATCTTCTTTTTTATATTAACGTTTTGTCTAATATGGATTCTTACATATGACTCAATAATTGAAAATGACAAAGGTTTTGCATAAAAAATGGTGATCTTAAAGATAATAGTAATGACCATACATGGACACATGAAGTTTAAAAAGGAGGGGGAACAGTCTTACCTATGCAGAAAATACATTTTCATATACACATATTACAGGCAGTGGTTTAAAACAAAGTTTTATAGGTATCAAATTAGATAAGAAACTCTAGATTCTTTTCTTTTTATTCAACCAAATGACTTTCAATCCTATTTTTGTACGTGAGAAACACGTGTCCTTCGTTGACCAAATCGGAATTCTTTCAAATAATGTAGTGTTTGATAAATGAACGACACCAATATTGTTTGAAGGAAAAGGGGGAAGGGGTGTTGCACGAAAAGTTTTTAAGCTTGGAAAATATTTTAATTTGTTGATAGTAAATAATTTGATGCAGATGTAAATGAACAATTTTGATAACTTCACATAATTTTAACCCCGAAAACGTTTTCTCAAAGGGAGGAGGGTCCCAGAAAGATATAAAAAGTCATACCCTATGCACACAAAAAAAAAAACATTTACTGATACACAAATAGCAAAGGTTTACACACAAAAATTAAGATAAAATAGACGTGGCTTTAGTATCCTTGATCTGGGTATTCTGGCAAAAAGCCTTTTTTTGGGTCCTCAAGTTCTTTTGATTTTTATGCAGTCAAATGAATTTCAACGTCGTGTGAATTTGCTAAGTCAGTACTCGTCTTCCACAGCTCAAATCGGATTTCTTAGTAGGCATGTTTTGATAAATAAATGGACTAGAATGAGATTGTTTGAGGACAAAGAAGCGTGAGGTCGAAAACATATTCAAATAGATTCATTCAGCATTAATTTCCGATTGAAAAATATGCACAGGTCTCGGTTTAAACTCAACTTGCGAGAAGCTCGGCCATGTGAGCTATTGATATAACTCTCTTGTCGTGATTGTAAACTTTAAAAAAATATTTCTCTGAAGCTAAAAAAAAATTGAGGATTTGATCAACAAACATATCGGATGTTTGTTAAAATAGCTTTTTGGTACAACTGCAGTTTTGGGTTTATATGGCAAAGGCTGAAGCAGTTCATGGAAAACTAACTTAGTAAGGATAATCAAACAATATGTTAGAAAATTTCGTAGTGTTTCGTTTATCTCTTTAAAATTTGTAATAATAGAAAGAATCTTTAAAAACAAAAACTTACCAACAACTCAAGCTCTACAAATAAGTCAACATGACCGATCATGACAATAGACTCCTAATTGGAGAAGTTGCCATTGAATGACTATTTTTACCTTTTTATCTTATGTTTTCGGAATCTATAATAATAAACAGGTTGAAATTGTAAAAAGCAAAAATGATCAACAAAAAAAATATTTATCGATATGTAAAATGGCCGTAAATGAGTTATTGCTCTTGAGAGATGTGGTATACGTGCCAATGAGACAACTTTCCAACGACTACTTTTTCCCTTTGTGTGTGTTTGACTTTAATCTTGAAAACTATGATAGAAATTGATATACTTGATATAAATAAGGAGATGTGGTATGATTGCCAATGAGACAACTATTCACCAAAGTACAAATGAAGTGGATGTAAGCAACTATAGGCAACCGAACGGCCTTCAACAATGAGAAAAACCAATACCGTATAGTCGGCTATAAAAGGCCCCGACATGAAAAATATGAAACAATTCAATTAACAAAACAGTTTCCAAAAAACAAATATGGCTTTTTTTATTATCAAGAACTATCAGCCAAACAAAACCTACAAACAAGTCAATATACCTATAATATTAGGAGTTACTGCTCTTGAATGGCGAATTTTTCAACTTTTTTTTGTCAGAAACTATATAAGATACTAAGAAAAGATCTGTATATAGCATAATGGTCAACAAAGTTAGATCTACAAATATGTAAAAGTGACCGAAATTGTCCGTTGACTCATTATAGGCGTAATTGTTCTGAAATGATTAATTCGTAATCAATTTTTGACAATTTTACTTAATGTCATGCAGGTTATTATAAATAGTCTGAAATTAATCAGCAAAACTAACTAGAAACACAAGATCTATAAATAAGTTATTCTGGATGAAATCGGCAATTGGTCCTTTCCATGATTATTTGCCCCTAAAAACAATTCAATTCATGTTGTTTAGTATTATCCCTCAAATTATGATTGAAATACAGGTTCCTGGTCTAACAAAATTAATCGGCAATGCACAATTTTGACCTACACAATTTCCTTTCATAACAAATGCTCTTGTTGAATTGAATCAATTCAAATGCAAAAACACGTGTTGAGCATTTAAATTTGTAAATGTATTTATTTCCGGTCACTAGTCCATATAGGAATACATGAAGTATAGTTGGCAGTGAATTCCGTGACATCTCAAATTAATACTTAACATAGATATAGACAGATAATTGCAACCTCAGCATGACATGTAAAAGTAATCATTTACTTTGATTGTATTCAAATGTTTTGCAGTTTTGTTTTTGTCCAGTGTTGAAAGTGGCGTTAAACATCAATCAATCAATCAATCAATCAATCAATGTGTTTGTCCAAACAAATTTGCAAAAAGTGTAAATAAATTGTGATCAACTTTTTTGAATTAAAATTTCAATACAAAGGTAATAATCGGTAATAGGTTTTTCTCGTCAACTATAAATACGACAATTGATTTCAGAGAAGAAAAGGAAAATGTGAAAGTTAGCAAACGATAAGTGCATACCAGTAGCTGACATGACGCAATGGGCCAGAAGAATAGCAACAAAAAAAATGAATGAAAGTCCGTAAAAACTTGATTTAAAACGTTCTTTTATTCCAATTATATTTTGTTGAGGAACTTTCCACTTATTGCAACAGGAAAACTATTGATATGTTAGTGCACAAAAGGTTAAAAGTCATATGCCAACAAATGTTTCACATTTCTCCTTAGGCTATGAATACCAACATGCACTTTCAATCCCTTTATGATGAATAAGTTGAGCTGTCAAATACAACATTCCACATGCCTTTTGAATGTCTAATATATACTATTAGTATACCTTTGACTGTTGTGAGCATGCGATTCAACGTTGTGTGTTGTCTATACAATTTTGAAAATTTTCTCAAAAATTTAAAGTTGTCAACTTATGTTGTGCGAAATCTGTAGTAAATATAGTTTATTTATTAGTTGAAAATTGGCTTTGAAGTAGCTTTCATAACACCGATTAATCTTATTCTGATAAATTGTGTCATTTTGTTATCAGTTACTGATACTGCCGGGTAAAATGGTTGTCTTTGCTTGCTCTCTGTCATATTTGGTTTTCGTTCAATTTCGTGGTATATATATATGATCAATGAACTTTTTGTTTCATTTCTATTTTACAATTAAACAACACTTTATTATACAACTGCTGTTTTACATTTTACCCAGATTACAGCGTTGGTCTGAATACCTCTGTGATGAATTACTGAACTTCCAGGGAATAAAAATTCAGCAAACAAATACAAAATGTTAATTTTACAGTGTATTACATTATTTCATTCTTAAACATTGTTAATATATTTCAAAATTGGTTTCACATGCTTTAATGTTTCATCATATTCCATTTCATCATATCACGGCCATGTATAGCTAGTATACGTAGTTAGATTATTTAAACTCGTATATCTAATTTAAATAGACCAATCAAACTGGGTACTTCCGAATAAAGTAAATGTCATTAACAATTGATAAAAAAATCATTTACAAAAATCAGCTTACCGTATGTTTCCCACTATGCACATAAGTTATACTACTTAATGTATAAAACCAAAAGATCACTCCTTTCCATTTTTAACGACACCCATTTTTATTGCGCAAATTAACAATATAAATAAAAACATGATTACAAGCCTTTTTTAGTCATTAAATGTTTTTATTATAGTTTGTTCCAAAGAAATTTACGATGCAAATACACTTTTTGATACAGGAACACCTAAACCGTAAACACACATCTGATATGATATCCATGCATGATTCTAGAATAACCTTCATCAGGTTCTTGCGTAAAGACAAGTTTATGAAGATAAAATTATTAAACATTTCAGAGCATTAAAACAAACAGAACAGCCAAATCCTAGGTTCAAGTAAAGTTCAGAACAATATTGATCCCAAAGACGTGCTCCATAATCGGAAAAAAAACAGTCAACAACTAAACAATTTGCCTCAAAACATTTGATTCAACACTAATTATGTATTGTATTGTGTTGACTAGAAACAGTTTGATAGTTACTTTACTACACAACACAACGTAGATTTGTCCAATAGTCGGGGATAAAAAGTAAAAGTCTGCTTAAAGTAAAAGATGAATTAATTTTCTGATACCAGCGACATCTGCAGAACAGTGACATACTAAGAATCATTTAAAATGTATTCTCTGTTATTCTGTTATAAGAAATGAGATTCGGAGGCGAAGGTATTGAAACAGTCCTATCATCACCCTCTACTACACGTTCAATCTCGCCTTCAACTTTTCCTTCAACAAAACTGACTGCCCTATCTAAATTATACTCTACTGATGACGTTGCCAGCTTTTCAACTTTTTCAATCATTTCATTAGCAATTATTTCTAATTCCTTTCTGTAATGGCTGTGACGGATTATAAATATTGCTGGGATCCAAGTTAAATTAACTTTTGCTATCATTGAACATAAAAGATAGATGTTTTGAGAATACGAATGATAGTCAATTCCAGCTAAATCCATGATAACACATACCACGTATGGAGACCAAGTCAATATAAAGGCAACTGAAATAAATGATAATAAATTAGTATTACTTAAATAAAAGGACAAAATTGCTTGGTACTGGAAACATTTCCAAATTATAAATGTATGCTATCTGAGTTGTCTTATTACATGTATTAGCTGAAGTCTATTGGCCAGGCATATACCTTCTTACTTATATGTTTTATTTCAAAATTGAATAAAAAATATAATTTTGATTCTTATTACTTTAGATTTTTTCTTCACATTGTGCTATTACATTTACAAAAATCATATACACCAATCAAGGATTTACACACAGAGATGAAATACCATTGTTTTCCTGATCGATGCCCGATCAATAAAATAATCAGGTGTTCCGAACTTACGCAATTTCTGTTGATAAATCACATGAAGTACTGCATTGTCTCCGATGTTTGTCATGCTATTAGACATTTTATATATCACATCATTATCTATATACACACTGGTCATTGAGGTAACGTTTTTATCTTCTTAACGTTTTATTTGACTGACATTCAATCATTTCTTCCTAAAATAGGAGAGGTTAGACGAATCTGGCGGATATTTTGCATTCTTTGTTTACAAAAATAAAAATAAATATTTATCAGGTGAGGTTTCTCGGAAACTCGTTTTGCATTTTGTTTCCTATCTTATAGAACTGTGATCTTTTTAATCAGCATTTAAGACTCCTTTTGATGTAAACAAACAAAAGAAGTTCAAAATTTTCGTCCTTTTCTCATTTGAATTGACACCCGTTGAAGTCCAATAAGTTTCAGTTAAAATTTACATACACTTAGTACGATTAAACGCATAGGTTAAACAATGCAGACCTACATGTATTATTAAAATTTATTTAACATACCGAAATTCTACTTCACAAAAATATTTCGGAAAATACCTACTGTACGTAGGGTACTTAAAATAATAGAAAATGAATAAATAGATCAATAATGATAAATCTCATCGTTGGAAATAACGCCAAACTTGTGGAAAAAAATACTTGCCTTTCATTCAGATAAAGTTGACCTTGAATCGATCTTGACGGTAAAAATTATCGGATGTCAACCTTTTTCATCGTAAACGAATATATCTTAAAATTTTCATCAAAAAAGCTAAAATTACCTGTTATGATAATGAACGTCTTCAGCATGAACATTTGTCGCTGTTTATTTCTTGTTAAAGTTAATGATCGGCAAGAGGATTCTTTGGTCTGAAATAGTAAATTAAAGTATAATACTCAAAGCTGTGAATATTCCATTCACATCAACATTATCACGACAAATTTTTACTTTATACACACTTTTTATAAACAAAAAATGATTTTGATTGGTTCGTAACCATTGCGAGCTTCATCCCATTGGAACCATTTAAAGGGGAATTAGCTACGAGATATACAAAAACTTTAAATTAATATAATTTATCTTTGTTCAATCATTAATGAAAGTGATATAGTGAAATACTAATTCGCTTTTAGCAGCCAATTTGGTTCAATTTTATCAAAATAAGCTAAGACACATCGTTGATGAATTATTCACTTGCAAGTGAATAATTCGACCTCATTGAATCCGTATTCATGTGACCTCCACTTTAACCTCTAAGCTGGAGGTGGGTTACGCATGTATTCAGCTATTAAATGGAAAAGAATGTCAACATTGAAAGTGAAACAAGGATAACCCATTTGGTTGACTGAATCGATACACCAAAAATCTTATACAGGTAAAAACGATGATAAACATACTTTTTAACCTACAATATGAAATCAAACAGACATAGAAAAATCCAATTGCACGTAGTCGCTATTTGTTAATACTTAAATTTATGATTGTATCGGTTTATATGACCGTCGGCAGTCCTCGGAGGTCATCTCGTCTAGACAAAAATAAGCACGAAATGTTGATACATATAATGGAGTCTATGCATTGTTAATTGTTCATTTTAGACTTTTTGTAATTTGGATATGTTACAGTGAATTTGTATAATCAGGGATTATCTAGAATCCCTGATTTTTCAGGGATTTTGCATAATCACTTAAAAATTTTAAATGATTTGTGATTATATATTATCCCTGAAAATGACCAGTGATTTTACATAATCACTAAAAATTGTAAGAATTATTTTACAAATTCCCTCATATTATTTCAGGGATTATCAATAATACAAAGATCCTTTGTTTAATAAAAATAAATAAAATATAGACAAATAAAATTATCTGTTTTTCTAATCCTTTTAAGGTTTAAGTTGACAGTTTTTTCATTTCCTATATAAATAAGAAGATGAAGTATGAGTGCCAATGAGACAACTCTCCATCCAAGTCACAATGTATAAAAAGTTAACAATTATAGGTCAAAGTACGGCCTTCAACACGGAGCCTTGGCTCACACCGAACAGCAAGCTGTCCATTTATCGAATCTAAAACAGTTTTCATAGTGATATGGTATTTAACTATGCTAAAACCAAATAAACTCATGAACAAAAAACAGTATTTACTCTGACTTAACTGTAAGTGTTGCTCTCCACCTAATGCAGTTTATTCAAAATTCTGACACGATTGCAATTTGTGTTATCAAACCAAACCATTCAACTGAAATGTTAACCATCTGCTGTAGAAAACCACATTCAAAAAAGAAATTGAAATTACCATCATTCTCATTTGGTAGTGATAACTGCACATGTTTTCCAACAATTGTATTGTTTGCACATTCAAGTTCTCAATGTAAATGCACGGTGCATGTTAACTGCTGTAATACAAACGCGGTGAATGTCAGCTGGTTTATGTTTTCTATGAACAAGGAACCTAAACTTAGCAATCTAATGCAACTAAATGTACAGAAAAAAAAACAGACAGAACGCATGCTTGACAGATTGAACACAATTTTGGAGGAGGCAATATTTGGTTATAATGTTTTGATACGGATTCCGCCTGTTGATCAATGAAAGGAAGATCCAAATAATATGATGGCCATTGTTCATGAACGACTTTCAAAAAAGGATATTGCCTGGCTACGAAACATAAAATTTTGTTCGGAGCCTACACAAAAAATCAATTTGAGGTGGCCGACTTACTTTTTTGGCACCTTCAGATGTTTCTAATAAACACTTTTTTTCTCTTCAACGTGCGGTAAAATCATATTCAACATGTGAAGGACGAGGTGTTTTTTATAAAGTGGATGCTTTAGCAAAAAACGAAAAGCAGAGCAGGGAAAAGGAGAGATTTGTAAATGTGCAATGGTGTTTGTAAATATAAATGATTTGTATTAGAGTATTATGCTGAACATTTAAAAAATATGTATGTTTTTAAAGATGTTTAAATATGATTTTATAAAATAAATTATTATTTTATTCATTGTCGCTTCATTCCAGTTATTATATTTAATCCATGTAATCACTGACATTTTTTCTAGTGATTATGCATAGTTCCTGAAAATTTTAGTGATTACTATAGTATATATAATCACTAAATAAAGTCACCAGTGATTATACATAATCCCTTAAAATTTCAGTGATTATACATAACACCTAACTATCAACATTTACTGTAACAGATATACGTTTAGTATGTTATAAATCACATAAATATGAGAATTTGAGTCAAATCGCTGAACATGAATTTGACAGCTAATGCCCACTTAAAATGGTTCGTACTTGATCTATATATTTCAGCATCTTTGATAAAAAATGATTAACGGTTGGAATCCGAATACCCATAAAGCAAACAAAGTCAGACAGAAGCAATAATACCATTAAAAAGTACCCACTTTACAACCAGATGATATTATTGTTGATTGAAGAATTAATATTCGATATAATTAAACAAATATTATAGGAAATTTTTCCATTACCTCCTGTTGTTGCTTATCGCAGACCCAGAATTCTCAAAGACATACTTGTTACATCTAAAGTAAAAAAACAAGAGACCTCTAAAATCGGATGTTACAAACAATGCGGAAGATACAATTGTAAGTGCTAAAAAGTCGCCAACACTGACCACTCTTTCACCAGCACAGTAACAAAGCAGCGATACAACATCTATGTTATATCTAATTGTAAAACGGAAAACAGTATATATGCTTACTTGTGGAACTTGCAAGCTGCAATATGTTGGCGAAACAGAAAGACTTAATAATCACCGGTCATTTTTATACCAAAGGAAGAAACTGCCCAATCACGAGACACCTCTTAAGAACGGGACATACTTTTGAAAATATCACCTTTCAAATAATAGAGGTCAACAAAAATTGGGATACCCAAACTAGAAAACAGAGAGAGAGATTTTGGATGCATCAGCTACGTACTCTTGAACCTGATGGACTGAATGAGAGAGATGAAAAACAGTTTTATCAAAAACCAAAGGAATAAATCTTGAACTTCTTACTATTTAATTAACACAATTATTTGTTTTGATTTAATAATCGTTATGTACAATAAGCTGCAAAAGTATATTTAAAAGACATGTACAATAAGCTGCAAACATATCTCTGCAGCATCCGATTTTTACCTGGATGGCTGCACGCGCCTGATGAAGCTAATTTGTTTAGCGAAACATTGCGTGAATATATAAAATATAACAACTATTTTTATAACACTCATTAGTGTGTTAAAGTTACATTCTTAGGCATTTATATATATATGGATGAACCTGATGGTCTTAACGAAAAAGACGAGAAAAGATACAGGAAACATAAAGAATAATTTAGTACACAGCATCGTCCTTTTTATCCTGTAATATTGGCCAATGGACGTTGCAAACTTCAACCACCAATTGTGTAAATAATCTTGAACTTCATCCAAATTGTGTATTATTTACAAGGCAGCTAAATTCATGTGCAACATGTACATTGAGCTGCAAAATTTCTTATCATCTACATCCGATTTCACCTGGATAGATGCACGCTTGATAAAGCTAGTTGGTCTAGCGAAATATTGGGTTTATTTTTAACGCAATGTAAATATTTTAAACATTCTAATATTTACATACTAAATAGTGTGTTAAAATTACATTGTTAGGCAATCTATAATTTTATTTGTGTAATTGAATTAAACTCTGTACTGATTTATCCACACTCTAATAGATTTGTATGTCATGTGCTGCTATTTATAGGCACTATATATATATATATATATATATATATATATATATATATATATATAAACAAGTCTAAATTGAAAACAACGTTCAAACCTATGATTGCGTTGGATAAAAACCGCAAGTTTTATACGTGTGCATGCAAAACAAATTTCTTGTTGGAGGGGTCTAAATACAGCACAAACAACATTTTCCAAAAGACGAAAAAAAGTGAAAAAGTATATTTTAACAAAATGCATTTGACTAACAGGTCGAACAACAAATGTTCTTAAACCCTGCTGACTGCCATTGGCGATTGCCAAATAAACGGATCACCGATGTAATAAATGGATCTTAATTATAAATTTAATACTAAACAGAAAACAATAAACTTGCGGAAAAGATGGTATACCGCAAACAATAGGTGCAAAGGTTTTTGTACACCATATCCGGATTTCGACAATTAATGTCTCTTCAGTGATGTTAGGAATCGAAAAGGTATTTGGAAAGCCATACCATTTACCTCAATTTAGGATAGACTCTTGAATTTTGAGGAGTCAAAATAGGATGAACGGATCAAATAAACCCGAAGGCAAATATAATACAAGCCCAAAAGAAAAAAATATAAACAAGTCTAAATTGAAAACAACGTTCAAACCTATGAATGAGTTGGATAAAAACCGCAATTTTTATATGTGTGCATGCAAAACAAATTTCTTGTTGGGGTCTAAATACAGCACAAACAACATTTTCCAAAATATATATAATGTCTAAAAATAGCAACAATCAACATCCAATCTATTTAGGCGTGGATCAGTTTGTGAAAATAAACTGATACAGTTACTGAATTAAAATTATATAAATGTCTCAGAATATAACTTAAACACGCTAATTAATACATCAAAAAGTTCTATTAGATTTTAAATAGAAATACGCAATATTTCGCTAAACAAATTAGCTTCATCAGGCGTGTGCATCTCTCAAGGTGAAATCGGATGCATGACAAAAAAATATTTTTGTAGCTTGAACTACACAAAATTTGAGTAAAAGTTTAACATATTTATTGATGTTCTATAAAAATATATGTTTGTAGCTTCAACTACATAAAGTTGGAGTAAAAGTTTAACATATTTATTGATTTTCGATAAATTGTATGAATTTCTATAAACTGTATGAATTTCTATAAATTAATTTGTATGATTTCAAGATTATTGTTTTGATTTGTTTTTTAAATCTTTTTTCGTCTCTCTCATTGAGTCCATCAGGTTCAAGAGCTCGTAACTGGTGCATCCAAAATCTCTATATATATATATATATATGTGTGTGTGTGTGTTTTTTGGAGGAGAAAATGCTGAACATATTTGTTTCTTGACCAAATTTCTCTTGCCTTTTGGTAGAAAATTTTGCATTCTTTCGAGTGGTATCTGCAAGAAGCCTCATTTACAACAATATTTATGCATTCATACAACTTCGGAGTACTATTGTTCGTAAAAGTGTATGCAACCAATTATTTATGATATACAATCAAAAGATAAATGACTAGCAAGGCTATTTATTGTAAATTTTTAACTTGACAAACTATTATATCCGAATCATTATTTCTACAAAGATTTATAAGTCATAATCACAACAAGTCAAACCAGGGAGAGATTAGCTATAAGTGACATAAAGTTGGCATACGCTTTGCTTAATACCTCTTGTCATTCCAATCAACACCCATTTAGTCACTTTATAACATACAAGATCCGACCTCTGACAAAAATATTGTTATTCATATTATTATAGATATTATTATACCGATATTAAGTTGTCTATTGTATGCAAATATAAATTGAGATCGAGTAAAATGTGTGTCTTACCATCCGGTTCGACATATTTAAGACGAATGCATTGCTCTCTAAATCAACTCATCATAGATACCAGGATTAAAAATTTGTACGTCAGACGCGCGTTTCGTCTACAAAAGACTCATCAGTGACGCTCGAATAAAAAAAGTTATATAGGACAAAATTAGGGTACGAAGTTGAAGAGCATTTATAACCCAAAATTCCAGAAGGAAATTTCTTTTGGGGAAGGGTATATCATATTATATATTCAAAAAGGAATAGGCCAAGTAAGACCCCTTTTTGGCCCCAAAATATAGCATTTTTACAAATTTGTAAAAAATGTAAACTTTTAGCTATTTATTGGAAAGTATAACACTTTTGTTACATAAACATGTGCTTATTTTGACAACACAATTTTGTGCTAATTTTTAGACGGTTTTTGTTCAGTCTTAATATTTAAATGTTGTATTTGATGATAATACATAACGTATATAAAGTTTGAGACTGAACACGAATGCGGTCACTTACATTTTAGTCAAAAACATTCTGAAAAGTGACGTTTTATGGCATATTTAATAGATTTTTCATATTTAAGGTTGAATTTGAGCGTCTTAAAGGACCAAATTAGTTCAAATTTTTACATGAACTAATTGAATGGACTGAAGTAGACATCTAAGTGTTTAAAAAATGACAAAAATCTTTCGTCAGATGTACTTCAAGTTTTGGGTCAAAATTAGCCCTTCCCGGACCTTCTCCTTACACAAAAAGTGTATTTATGCGCTATCTACTGATACTAAGCTTTAATATTTGAGATCGAGTATCATTTTTGCCTTACGGTCCGGTTCGACATACTTTAGATATATGCATTGCTCTCTAATTTTGAACAGTTGATGCAATTATTGGAACCAACACTACTAAACATATCTCCAGGTAAGTATGTCACTGAAAATTAAATCAAATGCTTAAAAATAAGCAAGAAATAATACTGAGATAGAGCTTATTTGATTTTGCATTCCAGCTATTTTGATACAAGCGCTACTGATCTATCTTATGTAGACAAAACGCACGTCAAGCTTACCAACTTATATTCCAAGTATCTTTGATGACATTTTAATACAATTTCCGATATCTAGATTTCTCATTGTGACTATTTGAATAAAACTTTCCAGACCGTTCAGTTTATTGAACAGTATAAAAACGATAATACACGTATCAATATGAAAATAAGGAGATGTGGTATGATTGCCAATGAGACAACTATCCACCAAAGTTCAAATGAAGTGGATGAAAGCAATTATAGGAAACCGTACGGCCTTCAACAATGAGGAAAACCCATACCGTATAGTCGGCTATAAAAGGCCGTGACATGACAAATATGAAACAATTCAATTGAGAAAACTAATGGGCTAATTTATAACAAAACAATTTACGAAAATCAAATATGACAGACATGAACCAATGACAACCACTGAATAACAGGCTCCTGACTTCGGACAGGACATAAAGAATGTGGCGGGTTAAACATATTTGTGAGCGCTCAACCTTCTTCCTAACCTGGGACAGTGGTGTTACAGCACAACATAAGAACAAAATATAAAAATCAGTTGAAAAAGGCTTACCTCATCAGATCGATACAAAGAAAAGCATCAAACAAAAACACAGACAGGACGTGGCAGGGTATATATCTATCCCTAATCCCTAACAACAACAAAAAACACTAAGTACAGATCGGAGAGTACTCGCAGCTACTTACAGCTAGTTCAAAGCCAATAACAACTAATAAAAAAATCACATATCTAAGACTTAAATACCAATCAGTACACATACAACCTCCAATGGATTTATTGTAAAGACGTCATTAATAGTCAGAGAAAAACACGACCTTGTTTACCTGTACAGCCAAACTTGCAAACCAAATCTTTGTATCTATGGAAGAATTTAGTGAAGGTTTTAAGTAATTTGTATCTATGGAAGAATTTAGTAAGGAAATTTGTGGTAACCCTGACTTAATAATTTACTAGTGATACATAGATTACGCTCATTGAAACCCAAAACGTCACTACAGACACGAGCATAGCGAACGAGTTGGGATATATAAACACCGTAAGACGATGCCAAAGGAACATCACCATTAAAAAAAGGAAAATTAACAATAGGGAAAGAAAAATCGTCCCTTTTGTCGTAATTTTTTGTGTTGAGTTTCTGGTGTTATACTGAAATATCTAAATCTAGGAAAGGATAGTTATTGCTGTTAATATTTGATTTATTTTAAGTAAGTTCCTTTGGGTAAATTTCAGCAGTATATTCCGAGAATTCTTGATTATTTAACGAAAAAATATCATCAAGATAACCGTAAGCGTTGTTGAATTTATCAATTAAATGGAATTTAGACGGTTTTTTACTGAGTTTGGCCATAAACTGTGATTCATAACAGTATAGGAATTAGTCTGCTAATAAAGGGACACAATTGGTGCCCATAGGAATACCTACAACCTGTAGATAAACTTTATTGCCGAAACATACATAAATGTTGTCAAGGAGAAAATTTAGGGCTTTGATCATCTCATCACACCTCCAGTAAGTATATCTAGCATATTTACCTTTCTCATTGGAGAAAAAGGCTTTATATGAGTTGCAGCAAATAAATTTACAATCAGATTTATGAAACAACCATTTAATTAGATAGAAAACTTTTGTTTGATAAAATTGTGTGGAAGTGTAGTATAAAGGGTGGAAAAGTCAAAACTGTCAACCAAATCAAAAGGACCATCAAAAGCGCGAAATTCATCTAAAACATCCAAAGAATTGTATACACTTCAAAAATGGTTAATTCCACTATTTTCATATGTTTTATTACAAAAATTAATGATAGTACTAATAGTTAAGGAACTCGTTAAAAGCACTGAAAGATTAGTAGTAGAACACTTACTAGAAGCCGAGATGAAACGATATTTTACGGGTTTTTTTGTGTAGTTTAGGTAACCAATACATAGTGGGGACCCTCAAATGTTCAGAGCAGGTCTTAAGGTGAGCAAGAATACTATTCCTGTAGCTGTATTTATTTAATAAAATACACAAGAACAAGCGACAACAACTGTGGTACTCACCTTGAAATATATAATAGTGTATGAAACTGAAATCAAGACTGTTGGGAGCACAAAGAATAATATCAGAAGACTTATATAATAAACTTCATCCTCTTGATTACATGGTACCCATCTCATATGGCACAGTGAAGGTCTTCGGTAAGGTTCATAGGCAGCAATTCCAAATAGCGGAAAAGCTATAAAAATAAGGTTACGTTTTTACAATGCCATTCTGACTTTCGCTGCTTTAGAATCAAAAAGACTATGGGTAATTTCACTGTTCGTACCCAATATGTCACACCATTGATTGAATAAAGATAAGTTGGAACGTTTTTAAAGAATCACGACATTTTGGTTTACGCTTATGAAAATAATATCCAGAGAACATTACGTTCTAAAAAGGTGAATTGATAATATCATATGTTTCCTACCTGACATATTTAGAATTAAGGTTTTGTTTTCTATGAAATGGGTTTGTGTTTTAGGTTATTGCTGTATATGCATTCCACATCATGGAGTTAAATTGTCGACATATTATTTGTTGCTTGCTCAACATTCAGCGAATATTAAATGACTATTTATTTTAAAGCTCCGAATACGAATTAGCCGTTTTTTTTCGTGTAATGATGTTTCCTTTTTTGTTGGTATGATTATACCAACTATAACAGCAAGAGTTGATTTTTTTTACGATCTTGTTCTTTTCTGTTTTTCTACAATTTGTCAAAAGTTTGTTGTATGATACCATTTTGTTTTCCTTAATGCCATCACAAAAGTAGAGTTGTTCAATTATTATTTGTTTTGTCTTTTCATTGGTTTAAGTTTTGCCTTTGTGTTGTATGTCTTTTTTTGACTATAATGTGTAACTGCCCTTTGGTATTTACATCTGTGTTATCTCCTATCCAAAACAAAATTTGTTGTCATTTTCTCAACAAAAAAACTAATTTGTTCGTCTAAATAGACACCGCACTTACCTGAAACAATTCCACAGAATAAGATGCATCCTCCTAACAGAAACATAAAACACCTTTTGTCTAATCTAACTTCGGTTGAATGAGCAGTCACGATCACTCTGTATAACTGGACTACCATTGCGGTTAAAAGAGTAATGAATAACAATCCTATTGAGGTAAAGGTATATCCATAAAGCATGCATCCGCTTTCGCCAAAGATAACACTATTGTCAAATGCTGTCGCAGCATGTAAAGGCATTAAAAATGCAGATACAATAAAGCCAACAATTGCTAAAACTGGAATGAACACAGTCGATGAATTCAGATGGTGTATTTTTGTAAGAACTATTTTCAGCACTGTAATGTTAACAGCTACACCAAGAACGGAAAAAAAACAAATAATGACGCCAATAGATTTATATGTTGACTCAGATAAATAATCTCCATTACTGGTATTTGTCTTAGTATTGTTCACTATTGTCCAAAAGGGGCATGTATTCGCTGAAAAACTGAAAAAGTAACAATAATTTCAAGTGGTTAGATAATATAGTTGTTTTCAGTTATCAAAAAATCAGTACGATTTTTAAAGGAGCGACACATTCTAATATGTTTGCAATTTTAGATGTCAGTATATTGTTCTTATCCAGCATCCTACTTTCGATACCAGAACGGACATTGTCGCCTATTGCCTTCTACTTTGTATAAAGTTTTAGCCTACGATTGATTTGAAGACATGTACTTGTTTTAAATGAAAAAATATTCTGTCCAAAAACGTAAAAATTCGTTAAATATATTCCCTGTTAACTGTTTAGGTGAATGCAGATTTTTTACTTGTTTCTTCTTAAAGAATATGTCTTAAAATTAATAAAATAACATGCATCGTTCCAGTTTTCCTTCTAAAGTGGTTTCAGATTGGCACTCTATAAAATAACAAGATACAGTATGAGTGCGAATGATACATTATCATAATGACCAAGAGAAAAAAATGGAGCAATTACAGACAAAATGTGAACAACTAAACAGAGAACAGACTCTTAGCTTCGGACAAATACATGAATAATGCGGCGGGGTTAAACTATCAATGCGTGCTGAACATTTACCATAACCTGAGACAGTGTTCTAATAGCCCAATATCAAACAAAATATAATATTATTTTGGAAAAGGTTTGGCTCATCAGATCGGTACTAAACACAAGCACAAATACCAAATATTTGTTTCATTAGCAATCATACTATATCGTCTTCTATTTATATGAACAGCTTCAAGTCGACCGATTTTCACATTGACATGATTAACAACGACGTTCAAATTAAAGATAAATTGGTTGATAATTGTTTATTTAACGTCGAATATTGAAAAATTCGTGGATATTCCGGATGAGAACAAACTAAACAATACATAAAATACGTATTCTACAACGTAAATTAATGGGTATAGGCGAGAAAAGGAGGAGTTTCGCTTAGGGCCCTATTCCATTGTTTTCGGCATACAAAAATGAAGTATTATAAAACTGGGTGATTTAATCTTAAAAAGTAATCATTAAGTATGTGCAAATTTAAAACTATAATATTTTTAAGATATAATGAATATTTACAGAGATTTTAAAGTCGAATGATAGCAAAATTCAAAATTTTCTACAAACAATGACAAAATCTGCATATTTCTGAGGGAAATGTTGAGTTCATGCAAGTACCACACAAATATTTACAGCAAATGTGTGGTTCATAAAGACAAACACCCTGGTAAATCTTTTAGTTTTCTATCCGCCGAAACGTGTCCATTTTAAGACGTCAATACTCCTTAAACCTTTATGCGTAAAAAAAATCATTTTGGATTGTCCTTCTTTTAACTAAGTATCTTTTTATTCTTCGACAGAGACAAAAAAAAAGGGGGGGATGCATGAACAACTACCTGATACAATGTTGTGGCAAGTCATTTTTCAAATTGGACAGCGCACTCAATATTTATTTGACGTCTGTTCCTATTTTGCTTCAAATCGGGGAACACCGGTCCTTTAAAAATCTACTGTGGTACTGTACTACTGAAACATCGTCTTTGTGAAGAATCAGCGTATTTCATTTTTCAGACGTCCTCCGTTTTTACACTATACCTACCACATTTGTTTTCTCATTTTTATCACATTGGTATTGTTTACTTTTAATATTACAAACGTTTGATTGTGTTTTCAATTTAAAAATGCAACAGTGCACAAAAAAAAACAAAACATGTATTACTAAAAATAAATATATTGAACCGCACGACAGACCATACATCAAAGACAAGACACACACAACCAATAACAAACACTGGATGATCTAGATAGCCTAAACTCGTACAGAAGCGGAAAAAGGCTTGGTTTAAATTATTTTAACGTGAGCACAAAACTCCCTCTTTGCTAAACAAGACAAAAGTCGCAAAACTAAAACACACAATATAAATATACACAGACCATCTAATCAAACATTTACCATAACTTAAACAAGAAAAAATAAAACAAAATAATATATCGTAAGCAGTGTTACTGAGATGAATAACATTGATATCGATTCTCGTCCATGTGAAGGATTTTGTAGGGAATGACCTTCACCAGATAGATAACAGACAAAACGTGTAAAAAAACACAAACAAACAAAAGAAGAAAAAGGAAAATACCCAACAAAAAAATGAAATCAATTAATATTTAATAATTAAACAAACGTTTGAGAGGATAAACTTAGGCAATAGTAGTATTGAAAGCCAAACATAAAATACACAGAGAAATACAAAGCAGCTTTAAGGGCATACGATACAGTTACAGGGTATGTAATGACGTTGCTAACGTAAAATGTTAAAACTGTGACATATCGGGAAAAGATGCATTTTTCGACTGATTTTTATCATTAGCTTGAAAACGAGTACATTGAACCCCTTTTTTAAAATCCCAGTAGCTTTGATTATGTATGAAGATTATTTGTACCATTTTTTATGAAACAATCACCAATGAATATTTTTGAAATTAAATAAATATACAGTAAAAATGCCTTTCTTTTTTCTAAAATCATGCAACTTTGATAAAAATGAATTATTTCTAAAGAATTGTTACACACATTTAGAGCATACCTGTGTAAACAAGATTTTCCAAATGTATTTACAAAAATCCGCTTGTGTTAAAAAGTAAGATATGTCTATCCCAAGGATAGAAATGTAAAAAAAACCGAAATTTTGAGTAACCGTCTAAAACTCTGACCCCATTTATCTCTAAACGTAGCAGATGAAGGTACATTTGTAAATACATATTTGAATTGACTAGGTGAAAAATAGCTTGTATGCGAATTTTCGTGAAAAAAAAACTGTTTCGTATGCCCTTAAATCGTCTAACACCAGCCTTACCTGAAAGAGTTATACCTTGGCTTAACAAAGATGTAAGCTTCAGTTAGCATAAACTAAAAATGAAGACAGCGTTATCTAAGATGAGTTATTTCTGTTTATAAAATGATATAAAATAAAGGAAAAAAAATATTACCTGTTATGTTTTTGCATCTTATAAATTATTTTGTAGGACTTTGTGATGTTCCAGAATTTATACCAGGTGTTGACACTTATGACATTCTTTCATTAGCACATTTATAAGGTAGTCATGTATTTGATAACAGCAAGCATTTGTTGTTTCATTTTCTAAAGCTTCTTGTTTTTGTCATTGTTTAATAGTTTATTATGCTGATTTACTTATATGGTTAGCATTTATCTGAATAGAGTTCAAAGGTAAAATATGCTTATTCCGTCACTTAATGCCGGACTGGGTTTAAAAAAAAAATAATTTCACTTCCACGACCATAATTATTAGGTCAAGATTTTGCTGCATTCAGTTTAAGTGTATATGAGTGCATCAATTTCTGCAGGTGCTACATATGCCCTTACAATCGACAAGTGACCAACTGTTTGAATTTTGAAAAAGAAGCGTTTTGGCACCATTTGAAATAATGATATGTGACTCTTCTTTTTTGTCTTGGCATTTCAAAGATTTGGTGCTGAGGGCATAACTATTAAATTTATATTAAATTTCAGATCTCAGCCAATTCAGAGCTTGACATATGATACATATACTTTTCTGACCCATTTTACTGAGTTTAGCTTTACTTTGCTGTTTGAGTTTTATTGTGTTGCCGTTTCCTGTGTGTGTTTATATTCTAGATCTCTGGTCATTTATTCAATCTTTTTTAATTTAGTGATGTGTGTCCGATTCGCCATTCAATTCTTAATATTTTAATATGACAGTATTGTTATTTTTTTCCATAATTTGCATAACTGTCTAAAATTTGAAATGACTTCTGCAAGTGCAAATATTGAAAACATAACCACATTATTTTTCTGATGCCTTCAACTCACTTTATATTTTGCCCAAAATGTTATTGAAAAAAAACATAAAGCCGACGTTTTCCTATGGAATTGTGACAGAGTGTGTTTTGTTCGTTCTAAAATAAGACATAAGAGTCTTGTAGATATTTATAATGGGGTTCTAAGTTAAATTTATCGTTTTAGTATTTAATTCACCAATTGTATAATTTTTTAAATGAGCAACACGGCGGTTGTCACATGTGGAGCAGGATAAGCTTACCCTTTAGGAGCACATGAGATCACCCTCGGTTTTTGACGGGGGTCGTATTGCTCAGTCTTTAGTTTTCTATGTTGTGTTTTGTATACTGTTATTTATCTTTTGGTCTTTTTCTTTTTTTTTGCCATGGCGTTGTCAGTTATAATTTACATATGAGTTTGAAATTCCTTTTGGTATCTTTCGCTTCTCTTTAATCAAGAGTTGAATTTAGAGTTAAATGATAATTCCTCATTATCAAATGGAATCATTTTCCGAATTCAAGCAAATGTATCATGCATACACAGTTATCATGAAAACATTATTTTAACCTAGTGCCACGAATTAATTGACAGAAAAACGAGTATACAAGGTCATGTTTTTCTCTGACTGTTTATGACGTCTTTACACTAAATCCATTGGATGTTGGATGTGTACGGATTGATAATTTAGTCTTAAATGCATGATTTTTTTATTAGTTGTTAGTGGCTTTGAACTAACTGTCAGATAACTGCGAGTACTCTCAGATCTGTTCCTAGTGTCTTTTTGTTGTTGGGATGTACAAGTACCCTGCCACGTCCACTTGTATTTTGTCCATCTGATGAGTTAACCTTTTGAACTGATTTTTATAGTTCGTTCTTATGTTGTACTGTTATATCACTGTCCCAGGTTAGGGGAGGTTGGGATCCCGCTAACATGTTTAACCCCGCCACATTATGTATGTATGTGCCTGTCCCAAGTCAGGAGCCTGTAATTCAGTGGTTGTCGTTTGTTTATGTGTTACATATTTGTTTTTCGTTCATTTTTTGTACATAAATAAGGCCGTTAGTTTTCTCGTTTGAATTGTTTTACATTGTCATTTCGGGTCCTTTAATAGCTGACTATGCGGTATGGGCTTTGCTCATTGTTGAAAGCCGTACGGTGACCTATAGTTCTTAATTTCCGTGTCATTTTGGTCTCTTGTGGACAGTTGTCTCATTGGCAATCATACCACATCTTCATTTTTATATATAACACAAATTAAAACATGGGTCAGTATAAGTTTAGAAAGCTCGACGTAACGAAATAGCAGTATTGTCCGTATTTATTATCTTATAGATGTATACATGTACTGCAAAAGAACTAAATTGTAGAAATAATGGCTTAATGAAAATACCTCTAAGGTAGAGTTTTTGGCTAAGCTTCCGTTCTTTCATTATTCAGTGCGTTTTATGTTGGCTTGAAATATTTTGTTGACCTTATTTCTTAAAAAAAAACGTTAATATTTATTTCAAACACCATATTCAGTCATGAATAACATGATTTCTCAAGGCAACAAAAGTTTTCCTAAAACCTCAAAAGAGAAATGCGATTTCCGGAAATTTTATCTGATTTGACCACAAAGGAGCATATAACTTCCTACAATATTTTATATCTTATTTCTAACAAGTGAGGCTATTGAAAAGACGAATAGTCTGACTCGTATCCGTTTGTCTATTTCAAAAGAAGTCTTAAATGCTGATAGCTCTACGATTTTATAAGAATGAAAAAAAAAAAGCAAAATATAAAGTACAGTTGTTTAGCGATGTTCAAATCACCTAAAAATCAAGGTGACAAACACAAACTGAGGGATTCGCATGAACTCCACAAGTAGCGCGACTAGGTGCGTTGACATGCTTAACATGTTTTATTTCTTACTAGAAGATGCCCGCGAAATCGCGGTACAATTGGGCAAGTGTTGAAACAAAGAGTGTAGACACAGTAATAAGGTAGACACAGTTAGGATTTGGCCATGGTTAATGGATTTAATTCTATTTCTTTAAAGAGATGAAAATGAGGAACATAATGCAAAAGACTTCGTTCATCTCGGTTGGAAAATAAAATATTAAATACCTTAAGAAAAGTGTGGCAAGGTGTGATTTTCAGTAGTTTTTACCCTTTTAACTCAATAACCGTAGTGTGTTTTGTTCGTTCTAAAAAATAAGACATAAGAGTTTTGTAGATATTTATAATGGGGTTCTAAGTTAAATTTATCGTTTGTAGTATTTAATTCACCAATTGTATAATTTTTTAAATGAGCAACACGGCGGTTGTCACATGTGGAGCAGGATAAGCTTACCCTTTAGGAGCACATGAGATCACCCTCGGTTTTTGACGGGGGTCGTATTGCTCAGTCTTTAGTTTTCTATGTTGTGTTTTGTATACTGTTATTTGTCTTTTGGTCTTTTTCTTTTTTTGCCATGGCGTTGTCAGTTTATAATTTACATATGAGTTTGGAATTCCCTTTGGTATCTTTCGCTTCTCTTTAATCAAGGGTTGAATTTAGAGTTATATGATAATTCCTCATAGGTATGAAATGAAATCATTTTCCGAATTCAAGTAAATGTATCATGCATACACAGTTATCATGAAAACATTATTTTAACCTAGTGACACGAATTAATTGACAGAAAACGAGTATAACACAAATTAAAACATGGGTCAGTACAGGGTTTCCGCTGGCGGTCGCCAATTTCGCATTTTGCGAAAAATAAAAATTGTGGCGATTAAAATTCGTTATTGGCGAAAGAATTTGGCGAAAGAAATATAACTGTTCGACTGCGTCCATCTTGTTTACTTTTTTCGTGTTTCTTGGACTTTTCCTGATCAGACAATACAGGAATTCACCTTGAACTCGTTACGACAATAATCATCTGATTGCATTTTATAGCCATCGGCAACAAAGGATTATAATTAATAAATGTGTTGATTGTATTGTTTCGTGAAATGGTATGGTTAAATGGCTTCACATGTCACTTAAAGGATATTTTACAACTTTGATTGAAATAATTGTTTTGAAGTGGGTACTTTACAATCCTTTTAGCGACGCACATTTTACGTCTCCTCTTTTCTTTTAAAGATGGTCTGGAAAAAATCTGTTGTTATGACAAAAAGTTCAAAAGTAAAAAATAAATGACTTTATATTTCATCTTATAACTTTTGAGAGTAATAATTCTTTTGAAATTGGTAATTTACAATCGTTTTAGCAACGCACGTGTTTGAGGCATAATTTTACGTCCAAACTTTTTTAAGGATGGTCCGGAAAAGAAATCTATTGTTAAGAAAAATGTTCAAAAGTAAGAAAAATCTCTGATTTTATCCTTCAACTAGACGGGAAGTATCTTATAAACTATTATAGATGAATCCGTGCTCCCTTGCAGAAGTCAACATGATGATTTCATGATCTTATTCACTGCAAAATGTTTGTTATTATTGAGTGTTTATTTATGACAATGAGATTAAAAATATATATTTAGAATTATAGACATAGTTAGTTTTCTCGTTTGAATTGTCTCACACTTGTCATTTCGGGCCTTTTATAGCTGACTATGTGGTATTGGTTTTGCTCATTGTTGAAGGCTGTACGGTGACCTATAGTTTTGTAACTTTTATGTCATTTGGTCTCTTGTGAAGAGTTATCCCATTGGCAATCATACAACATCTTCTTATTTTCATATACTAGTAGCAATGTGCCAAACTATTTTTTTTGTTAGAGAAGGAAATTTTAAACGAAAAATATGTTTTTGTTTGTTGGCGAAAAAAATTGAAAGTGGCGAAAATATATTGTTTTGGCGAAAGAGGTGGCGAAAAAACAATTGACCCAGGGAAACCCTGGGTCAGTATATGTTTAGAAAGCTCGACGTAACGAAATAGCAGTATTATCCGTATTTATTATCTTATAGATGTATACATGTACTGCAAAAGAACTAAATTGTAGAAATAATGGCTTAATGAAAATACCTCTAAGGTAGAGTTTTTGGCTAAGCTTCCGTTCTTTCATTATTCAATGCGTTTTATGCTGGCTTGAAGTATCTTGTTGACCTTATTTCACACAAAAAAAAAAAAAAAAACGTGAATATTTATTTCAAACACCGTATTCAGTCATGATTAACATGATTAATCAAGGCAACAATAGTTTTCCTTTAAAACCTCAAAAAGAGAAATGCGATTTCCCGGAAATTGTATCTGATTTGACCACAAAGGAGCATATAACTTCCTACAATATGTTATATCTTATTTCTAACAAGTAATGTGAGGCTATTGAAAAGACGAATAGTCTGAATCGTATCCGTTTGTCTATTTCAAAAGAAGTCTTAAATGCTGATAGCTCTACGATTTTATAAGAATGAAAAAAAAAGCAAAATATAAAGTACAGTTGTTAAGCGATGTTCAAATCATCTAAAAATCAAGGTGACAAACACAAACTGACGGATTCGCATGAACTCCACAAGTAGCGCGACTAGGTGAGTTGACATGCTTAACATGTTTTATTTCTACAAGAAGATGCCCGCGAAATCGAGGTACAATTGGGCAAGTGTTGAAACAAAGAGTGTGGACACAGTAATAAGGTGGACATAGTTAGGATTTGGCCATGGTTAATGGATTTAATTCTATTTCTTTAAAGAGATGAAAATGAGGAACATAATGCAAAAGACCTCATTCATCTCGGGTGGAAAATAAAAATATTAAATACCCTAAGAAAAGTGTGGCAAAGTGTGATTTTCAGTAGTTTTTTACCCTTTTAACTCAATAACCGTAGTGTGTTTTGTTCGTTCTAAAATAAGACACAAGAGTCTTGTAGATTTATAATGGGGTTCTAAGTTAAATTTATCGTTTGTAGTATTTAATTCACCAATTGTATAATTTTTTAAATGAGCAACACAGCGGTTGTCACATGTGGAGCAGGATAAGCTTACCCTTTAGGAGCACATGAGATCACCCTCGGTTTTTGACGGGGGTCGTATTGCTCGGTCTTTAGTTTTCTATGTTGTGTTTTGTATACTGTTATTTATCTTTTGGTCTTTTTCTTTTTTTGCCATGGCGTTGTCAGTTTATAATTTACATATGATTTTGAAATTCCCTTTGGTATCTTTCGCCTCTCTTTAGTCATGAGTTGAATTTAGAGTTAAATGATAATTCCTCATAGGTATCAAATGGAATCATTTTCCGAATTCAAGCAAATGTATCATGCATACACAGTTATCATGAAAACATTATTTTAACCTAGTGACACGAATTAATTGACAGAAAAACGAGTATAACACAAATTAAAACATGGGTCAGTATATGTTTAGAAAGCTCGACGTAACGAAATAGCAGTATTGTCCGTATTTATTATCTTATAGATGTATACATGTACTGCAAAAGAACTAAATTGTAGAAATAATGGCTTAATGAAAATACCTCTAAGGTAGAGTTTTTGGCTAAGCTTCCGTTCTTTCATTATTCAATGCGTTTTATGCTGGCTTGAAGTATCTTGTTGACCTTATTTCACACACACACACAAAAAACGTGAATATTTATTTCAAACACCGTATTCAGTCATGAACATGATTAATCAAGGCAACAATAGTTTTCCCTAAAACCTCAAAAAGAGAAATGCGATTTCCCGGAAATTTTATCTGATTTGACCACAAAGGAGCATATAACTTCCTACAATATGTTATATCTTATTTCTAACAAGTAATGTGAGGCTATTGAAAAGACGAATAGTCTGACTCGTATCCGTTTGTCTATTTCAAAAGAAGTCTTAAATGCTGATAGCTCTACGATTTTATAAGAATGAAAAAAAAAAGCAAAATATAAAGTACAGTTGTTTAGCGATGTTCAAATCACCTAAAAATCAAGGTGACAAACACAAACTGAGGGATTCGCATGAACTCCACAAGTAGCGCGACTAGGTGAGTTGACATGCTTAACATGTTTTATTTCTACAAGAAGATGCCCGCGAAATCGAGGTACAATTGGGCAAGTGTTGAAACAAAGAATGTGGACACAGTAATAAGGTGGACACAGTTAGGATTTGGCCACGGTTAATGGATTTAATTATATTTCTTTAAAGAGATGAAAATGAGGAACATAATGCAAAAGACCTCATTCATCTTGGTTGGAAAATAAAAATATTAAATACCCTAAGAAAAGTGTGGCAAAGTGTGATTTTCAGTAGTTTTTTACCCTTTTAACTCAATAACCGTAAGAGCTACGTAAAATCCGTATTTCGCGGGCAGTACATCGACTGAGCATGCGCGAAAGCGTATAAGACACGAATCGATAACGGGCTCCGAATTTTGGATATTTTCTCAAAAACTAGCGTTTTCTGTTGAAAAAAAATTGTTTCAAAGACAAATTTAGGAAGTACAAAACACTAAATTTATACGTCATATCACAAATATTTCCGACTTTGTATGGTTTCAGAGGAGTTGCGGCTCAATGAAATCGGTCTCTTCCTTTAGTAGTATAGATGACAGTGTCACGCAAACATTAAAGCCAACCTTCACACTACGAAAGTGAAAAAAAATCATACAAACCATATTATTTATAAGATTATCAATGTAACGAATAATGCTTTAATGTTCATCTGACAAAAGATATCCACACAATACATTAGAGTTTGTCACATGTAGCTGTTCTACGTTTTGGAAAAAAATATATGTTCATACAAAGATAATTTCTCTTTTGCTAACACTGCTAGTTTGGTACAACTATTCAGGTTTTGAGATAAGTTATGAGTTAATGTGAGAAATACTCATTCGTGATAATCTACATTTGTCAATTTCACATTAAAGTTAGTATGATTAACAAATACTTTAATGATTACAATAAATTTATGAAACTCATTTGGGACTAGGCACACTTTGCTATATCGTAGATTAAAAATGTTTATGACGCTTGTTCCCTGTATTACATGTATATTTCTGGAGATAAACATATTAAAACTAATTAACTGAATGAGTTTTATATTATTTCAATTGCAACTGCATTCAGATTTCATATACGTAACATTTTCTTTAAATTAACATCCTAAAATTAAACACAAGGAACATAGAAGATCGTTTACTTAAAATCATTTCCCTCAATCATATTAAATCGGTGAAATAGACAAGAAAACACAGGTAAAACATATTCTGTAATTTCACATTCTCTGCGTGACTGTCCCAAGACAAGAGCCAGTCATTCAAGGGTGTTCGTTGATTTGTGTGTTCCAATTATCTATATTTATGGATATCTCTTTTCCTTGATGACGATTTTGGATACTCATAATAATAAGTTAATTTACATGGTCACTTTTTCATATCCATTGGATACAATAATAAACTTAATCCGAAGTAAGGTTTAAGTTAGATGATTTCAAACCAACTCCTTTTCTTTTATTGTGTTTTGTATACTTAGATGAAATATACAAAGAAGCCTGATAAGCACTTGTTTTTCGTTGTTATAGGAATTATTGCCTTGTCTCTTTTTTCCCTTCCTAAAGGTTTATGTATATGACCTTGTTTCAATATGATATTATTCAGTTAACCAAGAAGAGCATAGTTTTTTTCTAAATCAGAATTTTTAACACTTTATCCTTTAAACAAAGGTGGACTCTGGTTTTATTCATGTTTCCAAAATTTATTCAGTCATTTGAGGGACAAAAGAAATGCTGAAAGCTGTAAATTAAAAACGTTATTTTACAGTAATGTTGTTTATAAAGCCCATACATTCAGATGCGATCTTAGTAAATTTGTCGATTCTTTGAATGAACCTATTTTTAAGAGTTATTAATTTAACAATCCTATCCTTGAATATTATTTTCTTTGTAGTAGCATTGATTTTGTTATTTAATACACATTTGTCTGTTTGTCTTTTTTATTTTTTAGCCATGGCGTTGTCAGTTTATTTTCGACCTATTAGTTTGAATGTCCATTTGGTATCCTTTGCCTCTCTTTTCAATCAACATATGTTAATTTGGTAATATGATATACATGTAAAATAACATAAACAAAAGTAATTGAAACCCCTCGTTATAATTCCAACAATATCATAATAAAAAATAACAAATAGTAAGTTTGAAGTTTAACAATTGTAATGATGTTTTTGGACAGTAAACATATATTTCAACCGGTCAGCGAATTCGTATTCATCGACAATATATCGCTAATGTTCAAAATGAAAAAAATGAAAGGCAACCAGCATATGTGTCTACAAACAGCAACTGCGCTAACAGACGCCAACTGGGATGAATTCAGCCATTCAGCAGAAAATAATTTATACAGGTCACATTATATCCAATCCATGACAGTTCTTTTGTCAATATCTGAAAATAGATTGACTTTTTTTTTTTTTTTTTGACCAACTTCAAATATTTTATTGCACTAATAGTTGTGTACAATGTCCCTTAGCGCTACAATCATGACGCTAAGGTTCCTCCCTGTGTTGTTAATTTCTAATGGAACCAGGGGATTTAATTAGCAAATTTATCATACAGTTATATTCTGTGTTAGTTGTATTTTACAAAATATTTCTACGAGCACACATACATATAAATATTTGGTGACACTTAAAAGATAAAAGGAGAAATAAATCCAGATTTTTGTCTGTCTTTTGTTTAGATAATAAATTCGAGTTTCTAAACCGAAAGTAGAATTAATCGAACAAGCATGGTTGACCACATGGCTTGAAAAATTATTTCATGAAAAGGTAAGTAGTATTGTATTTATCAACACATATTCTCAAGGGTGGGATAAGGTGGGTTTTGTAATCCTTTAGTTCAAATCACGCAATGAACAAATCACGAAAAGCATGCAATTTTATATCAAATGAAAGCGGGAACGCGGCTTATAAAATAGAAAAATATATTATGTAGCAAAAGTAAGGCGGTAATAACATTAACAAATTATCTTGCTATAAAACCAGGTTTAATCCATCATTTTCGTCGGAAAATGCCTGTACCAAATCAGGAATATGGCAGGTTTTTTCACTTGTTCCGTTGATTGATAGCGTTTGATTTTCTGGGTTTTTATGGACTTCCCCTTTTTGAATTTGCCTCGGAGTTCGGTATTTTTGTTATATTTCTTAAAGCAGAAGATACTTTTAATTTTTTGATAGTTTAATTTGATTAAATGTTTAATGATTACAAAAAGACTAAATATGTATTCCTATGGAATTATTAACACTTGCGACCTTACATTTATACGTTACTAATTTGTTGGCATTGCACAAGGTCATGTCATTCTCAGTCTGTTTATGACGTCTTTAGACTAAATCCGTTGGATGTGTGCTGGTTGATATTTTGGTCAGGAAATATGATTTATTCATTAGTTGTAACTGGCTTTTAACTGGCTGTCAGTATCTGCGTGTTCTCACATTTCAGTACTTCGTTCCATTAATCATTTTGTTAGTTTTCGTTTGTGCTTAATTTCAACCTGGTGAGTCAATATAGACATAAGAAGATATGATATAATTACCAATAAGATAGCTCTCAACCAGAGATCAAATGACGTAGAGGTTAACAACTATATGCCACCGTACTTCATGAAACAATGAGCAAAACTTGTACCGCATAAAAAGCTGTAAGAGACCCCGAAATGACAAATGTTAATCAATGCAAATGAGAAAACTAACGGCCTTTTTAATTGAATTTTACAGTTTGTTCTCATGTTGTGCTGTTATAATCTGTCAGGTTAAGGGGATGATTAAGTAATGGCAAATATGGTTAACCTCGCAATATTGGTATGTGCCCAAAATCAGGACCTACATTCTGTTGCAGTTTATGTGGAGAATTAAGTGCTTACAAACATGGTTAACCTCGCAATATTGGTATGTGCCCTTCCCAAGTCAGGAATTCATTCTGTCTCAGGTTATCAGAAGATTAAATGCTCACAAACATGGTTAACAACGCAAAATTATGGAACGCCGTAACTGTCTTATAGTGTAAATATTTAATGTGTTTTGTCGCTTTGTCTTTCCGTCCTGTCATTTCTTCTTTAAGTTATGTGTAAGTGCCTTTATTTCCTGACACTGCATCTCTGCGTTATGTCAAATTAATTATTTGTTTTGTCAAACAATTGTATGATATGTAATTGCTATTCTTTGTTGTCTGCAATATGCATTACATTATGTTGTAACTACTGTATATTCTGTTAATACCCTAAAAGTTATGATCAACCACCTTTAAGCTCTTTCACATTTCCTCTATATTGTGCCTACTCTTCCTTTACGTAAGTCAGTTAATAATTGCGTCCTGTCTCAAATGTGATTGTTATGTTGAATGTTTTTAACGTTTTGTTTTGATACATCTTTGTTCTATGAAAACCTCATGATATTATATTCTAATGGCTTTATGTTGTGTTTATACATATGTATCTTCTGTGAAAAAAATATAATATATCATGGTATAACTTATATGCGTTTTGCCAAACAATTGATACTTTATGTTAACATTGAAGATGTCATGTGGATCTACTGGAACGTTATGTGCAAACACGTATAACATTATGTGCAAACATCTATAATATTATGTGCAAATGTCTTTTACATTATGTGCAAACACCTATTGCGTTATGTGCAAATGCCTATGACATTATGTGCAAACACCTATTACGCTATGTGCAAATGCCTATTACATTATATGCAAACACCTATAACGTTATATGCAAATACCTATGACATTATGTGCAAACATCTATTACGTTATATACAAACACCTTTATTGTTATGTGCAAACACCTTTAACATTAAGTACAAATACCTATGACATTATGTGCTAACACCTATTACGTCAAGTACAAATACCTATTACATTATATGCAAACGCCTATTACGTTATGTGCAAATGCCTATTACATTATGTGTAAACACCTATTACGCTATGTGCAAATGCCTATTACATTATATGCAAACACCTATAACGTTATATGCAAATACCTATGACATTATGTGCAAACATCTATTACGTTATATACAAACACCTTTATTGTTATGTGCAAACACCTTTAACATTAAGTAAAAATACCTATGACATTATGTGTTAATACCTATTACGTCAAGTACAAATACCTATGACATTATATGCAAACGCCTATTACGTTATGTGCAAATGCCTATTACATTATGTGCAAACACCTATAACATTATGTGCAAAAACCTATGACATTATGTGCAAACACCTATAACGTTATGTGCAAATACCTATGACAGTATGTGCAAACACCTATTACGTTATGTGCAACCATCTATTACATCATGTGCAAACACTTATTACGTTACGTACAAACACCTATTACATTATTTGCAAACACCTATTACATTATCGTAAACGCCTTTTTAACACAGATTAAAACAAAACTCATCAATAATATATACATTTACAGTAATCGAAAATTAAGAAAATCAAAAGAATGTAATATGTTAAAATCAAAATCCAACCGCATTTCTTTACGGAGAATGTGAACGGAGAATAAATTGATGCTCTCGTTCAGGTCCGCCATCTGGGTCATTATATAGGTCGCTATAGTTTGCATACATACTTAATTCATATGGTTTTGGAAGGCGGCTTACTTATATATATATAAATATATAACTGCGCTTAAATTCATAAAAATATGTACATATACGTCTATATGCATATTATGTGTAGCCTACCTTCATTCCTCAATATAGTTTTAGTATTAGTGTTAAAAATTTTCACGAGGGGCTGGCATGGGGCGAATTACATTGCAATGTTATGCATTACATTACAATTACTTTGACAAAACCGTGCATTAAATTACAATTACAATTACATGCATTTATCAAAGTATTGCATTAAATTACAATTACTTTTGCAAAGTAATGCATTGAATTACACATTACATTTGTAATTTTTTTTATCAAGTGAAAAGAAAAATCAAACATTTTGAAAAAACAACGTGAAGTCACAAAAGATTCGACATGTCTCTTCAATATAAGTTTAGTTTTAATGTTTCAAGTTATATAAATCTGTGTTTTCTCTAAAAAGATATTTCAGAGATGAAGTGTAATACTTATTTTAACTTAATGTTAACGTTACTTTTATATATATACATTTGTTTTTCCAGTTTCAATCAAATTATTTACTGAGAATTTCTTTCCTAATTAAATAAAAACATTGAGCTTAATTTATCAATTGACCAAGTGTCAAAATGGTGAAAAGGTTGATTGTAAAACAAACTAATTAGTGTTTTATGACAATGTTCAATTATCTGTTATTTAATCATTACAAGGTATTCATTGATCTTTTGACAACAATGGAACACTTTTACAGTAATGCTTTTCAAATATCAATCTTTTTATGCAGGAAAATGTATGAAATATGGAATAAATTCAAATGATTATGTTCTTAGTTAATCAAGAAATCTGAAATTCTGCTTTAGTTAAATCTCCAACAATCTGTTAAAGATATATATATATATATAGTATACGAAAAAAGTAATGCCATGTAATGCAATGTTATGCATGAAATTACACAACTTTTTGCTAAAGTAATGCATTAAATTACAATTACATGTAATGCAAAAATTTCTACATTACACATTACATACAATTACTTAAAAATATGTAATGCATTAACATGCATAACAATTACAAATTTGCATTACCCCATGCCTAGTCTCAACATGAGTTTTTGGGTACAGATGTTCATCCGGGATTTCAAAAACACACCCCATTCATAAATTTAAGTCTTGTGAAATCACGACCCATTTAAATATTTCATGGCAAAATCAGTACCCATTCATATATTCCTCAGATCTCAGATATCACATATTCATTTTTATAGTTTTTAACCTGCTTTTAAACGATAAATCAAGATTTGTACAAAAATATAATCGAAAGATGAGATTTACTGACCCATTGACATATTACCTTGGTGAAATCGCACCTCATTGATATATATTTGACTATAAAAAAGTGACCCATTCCAGCGGCACATATGTATATACCTTCATATAGAAAGGATCCCCTCCCCTGCCCCCGTGAACATTTTGGCGAGTTATTATAGTATAAAAGCAAAATGAAAACCCCCAAAAAAAAAAAATCCCTCGGTAAAATACTACTTTTAATTTTGGATGTCTATACTTTATCCTGATAAATGTTTTGCGGTAGTTTCCAAGAAGTTCAGCCGGAAGGAACAATAACAAATCCCATTGTTTCTCCCGACTTCACCCCCTGACTAGAAATTTAACGGTAAGAAGGATAATTTAGTATTTAAGATTATTGATTATTGGCGAATAAGAATTGAATATATGGTCCCTAAATTACCCTCCCGGTAGGCTATTCTAGCGAGAAACGTGTGCCAGTTTAATGCTTCCAATGCAATGACGTCTCCCACGATTGATGTAGCAGATCAGGAATCCTTTAAAGAATTTAGATTTTATTGCCGTTCATTTCCCATAACAATCGTGTATATTATTCTGAATAACATTCCAAAGACATACTGGTATTTAGTGATTCCTCCGTCCCTGACGAGGAACAAAACATTTCTGTCATCAGAGGCGTATTGAGACCGGGGGGGGGGCAGGTGTCCCGCCCCATCTTATCTGGAACTTTTTTTTTAAATTAACAGGGAGTTTTGGCCAAATTTGGTATTCTTGATTCTTAATTAGAAATGTGCAAGACTAGCAGAAGGGTATATTAAAAAGCTGCAATTTCTTTAAAATTTTTTTTCATATTGAAAACTGCCTAATATGTAATCCACAAAAATGACACATACACATAATTCCTCTAAATGATATGTGTTATCAGCTTTGTATCACCTTCACTGGTCAAATTCGCTATTAAATCCCGCAAACTGAAATTCCGGATAATGACTTTGATCCATCCGTATTTGGTCAAGTAACTGTCCGAGGCGTGTCATGAAGAAATGATAAAAAAATACATATTCTATCTAATTGTCATTGTTTTCTACCAAACGGTTTTATTTATTTATTTTTTTTTTTTTATAAAAGTGTTGTATCGTTTCTTTTGATGACTATAAGAATAAGAAGATGTGGTATGAATGTCAATATGACAACTCTCCACAAGAGACCAAATCACACAGAAATTAACAACTATAGGTCACCGTACGGCCTTCAACAATGAGTAAAACAGATACCGCATAGTTAGCTTGTATATTTATTTTTTGACCCAAATTAATTTTTCCACCAGTTTTAGAAAAAGGTTACAGTTAAATAAATCGCTTATATATAATCAAGACATTTTTCACCGTTATTGATATGAATTTATCTTTTTGTTCATCATTTCAACGAATATCGTTGTTTAAATTTGAAATATTTACGTACTTTTCCGAACGGAGAGTCATAAATTTAATAAATATCATTGCCGGATACGGTATTAACGGTTACCTTCAATGCGTTAAGTTATGAATGCGAATGGTTTGATAAATTTAGCTAAATACACATTTTAGGCAAATTTTCATATAAGGGATATTCTCCACATCTGAGAAATCCGACTTTAAAGTATATACATTTTCATACAAATATATTCTATTGGATCTACATGTAATCATTCTAAAATATACATTGTTTTGACGGTTTCCGTTAAAAATTACCAACTTTAGAAATACTGGTCCCCCTTTTCTCGGTAGCCATTAAAGTGTGAAAAAAACATATTAATAGCTAGCGAGGCATTAAGTCCATATGATTCAATTCCAAATTATCCTAAAAAGGCGGAATCCCTTTTAAATTGATGAAATCTGGATCGCCTTGAAATCGACGAAATATTTTGTGAAGATTCTTTTAAAAAATCACCTAGTTAACGAAAAGAAACGAAACGAAAAGAAAGACAGACTCTAAAGACGAAAGGGCTTTAATTCTTATTTCATTTTCTTGCTACTGATTATAGATTAAGGATGTTCGCTTGTCATGTTTTGGAAATTTTGTTACAATTTCGGAATCCTCTTGTTTTATCCGTTTAAATACCATAAAAAAATTTGCTCGCTTACTCCCAGTTTTCTTATCAAAATCTTTTACATGTATAATATTGAATTGACACGACACATAATCACACACCTCAGACCCCAAAAAAAAAAAAATTTTTGACCCCTAAAAATACCTTCATTTGAAGCAAAAGACACTAAATTTTACCAAAAAGCAAAAACACCCAAAAACAGCAAAAAACTTTACTCCCAAAAAAATTTTTAACTTTTTAAAAACCTTAAAACACCCAAAAAAAAACAACAAAAAATTTCAAAAACAAAAATAAAAAAAGGTCGGGAGAACACACCGCGAAAAAATTCTGTTGGATTTTGGAGAAAAAAAAAATCAATTTTTACTTTAAAAAATGAAACAACCTACAGCTCCCGATTTATCAATGGATATACCATTATATCCAGAATTACCTACAGAAGATGGACAAAATTATAGACTACAAAAATAACAGAAATAGAAAAACATTAATAAATGAGAGAGATAAACGTAAATCACTATACAAGAAATATAAACGCGGAGTCAATGTTACTGATGGTGTCGATACAAGTTTAATTTCGACTTCCGTTGTTTTAGCTGGTATAGGAATAGCTTTTCCTATCTTGCTTCCAATACAGATTACAGCTATTGTATGTGGAAGTTTAGGAGGTTTAATTAAATTTGCTAGACGCAAGTTAACAACAAAATCAAAAAACATTATGAAATTAAAACAATGGCAGAATGTAAATTAAACAGTATAAAAGATTTGATATCAAAATCTTTAACTGATGGACAGATAAGTGAGAATGAATTTAAATCAGTTTTGGATGAATTGGAAAATTACAACAAAATGAAAGAAAATATACGTACAAAACAAACACAAACAGTATTGAATGACAGCGAAAGAAAGAAATTGATAGAAGACACAGAAGCTAGAGTAAGAAGTGAATTAAAAAAAAATGGAAAATATCTAATTTTTTTAACAAAATTACAATAGTTAATGACCCTCCCCAATGTATGAACTATAAAAATTTTGATGTAAAAATGGCTGAAGGAGGTGTTGAGTTTGGAAATCCTTTATTTGATCGTGATGATTATGATGAAGAAAAGAAACTACTTTTCGAAATGATGAAGAATTTCAAAGTTCTATAGACAAGGAAACTGAGGTATTAAGAGATTTATCAGAAAATGACACTAAAATTCGCGAAAAGAAATTACCGAAAAATGATAAAAGATTTTATAACGAAAATAATGAATTATATTCAAACAAAATTACAAAGATTTTTTACCAAAGAAGATTTTAATGGAAGAACAATGTTGTATGTAAAAGATGAATATGGTAGGAAATTGCATTAACATATTATCAAAAGGAGTATTAAAATTTTATAAATTTAGCACTATTCAAAGAGAATACGGTGTTAATTTTGTCAGGGATGTTTTAGGTGTAGATGATTTTAAAATATCTGATAGAATAATAGAAGGTAGAGCAGAGTTTCAGAGAATGTTAAATGAAACACCAATTCGTGAACTCAATAATATAGAAATTCCATTAAAAGAAATATCTACACAACAAGAAGGAGAAGAATTATTAGAAACAGCAAGTAATACCGAAACATCTGTGAAAGAAATAGAAACTTCTTTTGTAGAAGCAGGAGTATCTTACAAAGAAATGGAAACTCAAACAGATATTACAAAAAGAGAGATGGATGGTATAATCAGTGCAATGACATCAGTAAAGAAGAGATTGCAAATGAATTAGCAAAACTGAATGAAACAAATAAAGACTTAGCAAAAGAAAATACTAAATTAGAACAAGCTAAAGAAGACAATGATGAATTTCAAATAAATAGAATAAGTAGTCGAATAAGAGAGTTGGAATCTGAGAGAAGTGCAAGACTAGAAGTAATTAATATTAATAAAGAAAAACTACGTAGTCAAGTAAACAAAATTAAAGAAACAATAAATAAAGTGTTATACGAAGACAAAACATTAGGTGAAAGAATTAAAACATTATTCAGAGAACAAGGAATTACAATAGCTAGTATTTTAACCGCTTTTGGAATGATTATTGGTGTTATTGTTGAGGCATTTACTGGTGGAACTACTTTTCTCCTTCTCCTCCTCCTCCACCATCAAAGGTGGTGTACAAGACTGGATAAAAAACAATTAAAAATCTTGGAAAACTATTATCTTTTCTTGCAGGAAAATTAGCAGCTGCATTACCAGGTATTATAGGTTCTATTGTATCTTGGTTATTGTCTGCAACAAAAGACGTAGTAAATTGGTTTGCAAACAACTTATGGGCTTTGCTTGTTTTGGTTGTTGGTTTATTGTATGCTGCTGCTAGGAATATTTAAAAATAAATTAATAAATTTTATAAATAATAAGTGCTGTAATACCTAATACAATACTTCCAAATATTATTGCTTTTTATTATCTTCGTGTTCGTCATATTCATTTTTTGTGTTGGTTCTATTTGAACTGGTTCTGATTTTTTGGTTCTGATTTTTTGGTTCTGATTGAGATTGTTGAATCGGTTTTGGTTTATTTGGTTGGAAATCGACAGGATCGAGACCGGTAAAATCAAAATTTTATTATTTAAATCATCATTTAAACCGAGTGTTTGATTTTCTGTTGCAATTACAATTTTGTTGTTATAACCAACAATGGTGTCAATTTGTAATACCATATCACTGGGAGACATATATAAACCAAGTCCATAAGCATAATCAACTTTACTTCTTGCGTATTTTAAAACATTTTGATAATTTTTATCTGAGTGGGTAAATCGATAGGACTATTAATAACATCTTGTACATTTGCTAAGAATTGTTTTGTGCATCAAATCCTGTTCCTACTTTTAATATTTCTACCCTTGTTTGAGATTGTGCCCTAATAATGCCCATACAAACATTCTAATACTTTCATTGATACGTTCAATACCTGCTTTTGTAAAACCCTCTGATTTATCTAATATAAATGTTGTCCAAGCCATACTTATATCTTTTGTATGACGAATTGTATCATGAATATTAAAGAAGGACCATCCCTGAATGATGATATCTGTATTCACCACTTGGTTTATAATATTCAGAAAAGTTCCTAATCCTTTAGATGATGATTCTACTTTTGTCTCCAATCTGTATTTGGAGAAACATCAAATTCATTGCATAATTTTGATATGCAGCTTTGTCATATGGGTTTTGTAATAACAGAAAGAAGAATCTGTTGGTAAAGGTGATTTAAGTTCTTTTAAAATTCTGGCAATGCAATAATATAAGTGAAATGTATAAAGTGATTTAGTAAGATTTGAAGTGTTTTGTATATGGTTATTGTAGGAAACACCACATCCTGTACTTGCACACCAGACTGCAAAGTTTAACTGACATTGCCACCAATCAAACGAAGAATGAATCCATGTATTCCATGGTTCGTTGGTGTGTAATGATGGGTTTTGATATTTTGAAATAAATCGGGAAAGCTGTTTTAAAGTTTTCTTTTGATTTACAAATATTATTTGATCGACAAGATTTATATCTTTTTAGAATACTTAACACTTGGATTATATGATACATTTGGATTATATTTAAATTCTTTTGTTATCATTTTTGAGATCGAAAATGACACATTTTTTATATTAAAATGTACCACACTATTTCAAATATTGATAAGACAATTAACTTACAACAATACATTGATAACAGAGATGGAAATAAACGTATTGGTTTAAAATCTGTAAGATATAGTGTAGGTTGGTATAATGTTTATGATGGAGTTATAAGACAAACAGGAGAAAGACTTCATAGGATTAAAGATGGTTATTATAGTTTCCAACAAATAGCGGATGAATTTAAAAAAAGATATTGTATTATCCGTAAATGAAACAAATGGTATTGCGTCATTAAACACTCCTATTGAGTTAAGGATAAATGAAGATTTGAAAAATATGTTAGGATTTAATAATGAACGTAAATTGAACCTAATGAATTACATTATGGAAAAAATTTGTAGATTTTGCTATCCATAAATCATTGTATATCCATTTGGAACAAGTTAGCACTTCTTATAATTATCTTGATGGTATGCCGAGTACTTTGTTGGCTGTTGTTCCAGTTGAAAATAAAGAGTTTGGGGATATTATAACAATAAGATTTGAGAATCCGGAATATAAGTATTTGGTAAATGGTGATATAACAGAATTGAAATTAGAAATAAGAGACGAAAATAATAAAAGATAATTAATAATTTACCAATTAATTGTGTTTTAGAAATTGTATAATTTATTTAATAAAATGAGCATACTTGGTGTCAAGAAAAACACGTAGATACATCGGAAATAAAAAGGAAATATTAAATATGAAGAGTGAGCTTCGAACAATGGATACTAAGGATAGAGATTTACGCCGGGTGTCGCTGCCCTAACCATCAGAGTTTTAAATGTTGAAAATATAGTTACTAATATTAAAAATAAACCAGACAGAAAAATAATAAGTATATATGCTGGAATTGATGGTTCAATACATACAAATCAAATGTTTAATTTTGGTGTTGGTGGTTATTATGTAATGAACTTTCCAGGACAAATATTGGGTATGGGTTTAGTAAGTCTGAAAACAAACACAGATGATATAGCCGTTATGATGACTGTTAATAATAATGAGCCATATGGTTACGGAATAAGTTTGGGTAGTAGTGTCACACACAGTTATTATAACTTTAATACACCTTTGAAGTTAAGGCTGGAGATATAATAGGTTTTGTTAGTAAGAGTGATAATTCTGCATGTATCAATACTCTAGTATCAGCGGTAATTGAATTATTTTATAACAAATTTAATCCTTAAAAATGTCGGCATACGGAAACAAATTAAATCCTTACAGAAAAATAAGAGAACCTCGTGGTGTGAAAGGTATTCGTCAAAGTGTAGTAATAACTAATAATCCTTCAACTATTGATCAAAATCAACAGCTATTAGTGAGATTCCCCAATCTAAGCAATAATGATGTTATTGTTCCAGGAACAACAAGATTAGCATTTGAGATAGATCTTACATCATCTACAGACGACAATGCAACCATATATCCAAACATAGGAAGAGCAATAGTTAAAAAAACAACAATTCGTATAAGTGGAAATGAAATTATGTCAATTGATGATAGTGATATTTATCATTGTTATACCGATTTGTGGAAATCTTCATCTGAACGAACAAATATGGCATACCAAGGTATTGGTGAAGCAAACATGTTAAAACACAGAGTTGGTGTAGGTGATAAAGCAAATGATACGGGTGATGAAGCAATTGCATTAGCATATAAAAACAGATTTTGTATCCCACTTGATTTTGAACTATTAGAAACTCATATGCCTTTTATCAATCAGGTCTTGGTGATAGACTTGAATATGAACTTACATTTAATAATTATAGCAACGTTATTAAATCTACAGATACAGATGCAAGTTACACAATTAAAAACATTTGTTTAGAATTTGATATGGTTTCCGATGCAGAATTAGCAAGACAGATAAGACAACAAGTTGATGGTAAGATGGTTATTTTGTACGATAGAATACTAAGACATAGAAAAATAACCAAAACAAATCTGATACATTGTGGAATATCAATTTAAATGTTCCAGCTAGAAGTATGAAAGGAATTCTAATGTTGTTCGAAGATCCTGAAAGAACAAGCACTGAAACTTATTATAATCCTAATATAACAAAAGTAGAAATGACAATAGAAGGTGTTCCAAATCAGCTATACAGTCAAGGAATGAAAGCATATCAACAGTGGGATGAAATAAATAAATTCTTTGCTTTAAATTCAAAAAGAAATAAAGAAACAAATATACTTGCAAAGATTTAAATTTGTCTTATACAACATTAGAAAAATATCTTACAACTAATTATGCATTATGGTTAGATTTACGTTCAACAGATGATAACTCACTACACGGTTCAGGTAGAAGAATTGAAAATGCCTCTGAAGGTATAACAATCCAAATAACTAAAACAGCAGGAGCAAATAAATCAATAAATGTCTATCTGTTTGTCATACAAGATGCACAAATTAATTTTGAAGATGGCAGATTTAAAATGTTGATTACTAGTAAGCGAGCAAAGCTATAGAGTTTTTAGTTTATTTTATTTAAAAATGGAGTTGCCAAAATATCCACATTGTGCTATTATATGTGGTCAAACTGGATGTGGAAAACAGAGTTTGTTCTTGATTTATTAGAAAAGGAATATTGTCATGTGTTTAAACATATAGTCATACTTTGTCCAACCATTCAATGGAACAAAGCATACAAAAATCGTGAATGGATTGGTGATGTTAAAAACCAAAACAAAAATCTAATAATTGTTAATCCCATTGTCAAAGAAGAAGAGAAACTACAAGAATTACTTAGAATGTTTTTAAAAATATGCTGGTTATCCAACATTATATATTATTGATGACTGCAGTGCAACAAAAGAACTAACAAAGAAAAAGATATGCTGTCTGAGCTTGCATTTTCAGGAAGACACGCGGAACAATCAGTGTGGGTCATTTCACAGAGATACAACTCTGTTTTAAAAGACTTAAGAGAACAAACAAAATGGTTGTGCATGTTTTACACAAAAGATAGAGATAGTTTTGATAATTGTCTAAGAGAAAATGATGTTATTCCTACTTTGGAAGAAAGGCAAAGAATAAAGGAAGAACTTAAAAAAAAGAAACATCGTAAATTAATATTAAAGACAGACCAACCTACTGATTATTGGTTGATTGATTAGCAATTCTTAAGCAATTCTCAAGCTATTCTTAAGTAATGCTTTAGCAATTTTTTAGTAATGCTTTAGTAATTTAGCAAAAATAAGCAATAAAAAAGCAATGCTATTAGAAATATTAACAATTATAACAAATACTGCAGTATTATCATTAGTGGGTTATTTTGTATTTAGTTTTGTAAAATTAAAATAAATTATTTTCGTTTTTGAAACATATAAAATGAATGCCGAAGAATTATTGAGCGAAAATATTGTCGAAAATATAAATATTGATGATGATAAACAAGAAAAAAACGCGAGAGATTATCATCTGTTGTTGCTGGTGGAAACAGTAAACAATATTTGGGTAAAGAATTACAACTGTCAGATATTGACAAAATGACACCAGAACAAATAGACAAACTATACTGTAAATATGAAGCTAGATTAGGAGCTAGTATGACTAAGACATTAGGAAACTCTTTTATAAATTTATATGTTATGGGTGTATCAAAGTATTTCAAAGTTGTCGATCCACCAAAACTAATACAAGATTTAGAGGAAGATCCTTTTCTCAATAATGCTTTAACTAATACATGTTGTGAATTATACTACAGATATGGAATGTTTCTTGCTCCTTTTACTACAATTTTGACAACAGCAAAACATATCGAACCACTTGCTTCTATTGATTTTAAAAATAAAGATGAAAATAATGACATAAAAATGATGAATGAAAATCCTGAACAAGACGAAACTAGCGAGCGAAGCGAACGAGCGGAGCGAGATACACTCCAGTCCCTTCAAAAGAAATATTCAAAAACCCAAACCAAAAGACCCAAAAGAGTAGCAGCTGGTAAAAAGGTGCAGAAGCAAAAAATGAAAGCTGAATTAAGAAAAAGAAGAAGAAAAATTAAAAAGAAAACGCAAAATTTAAAATGGCTAGTGAAAAAGTGACTTACCACAAATAACAAAAGATTCTGATACAGAAACAGATTGTGAATCAAACCCTTCGGTTGAGAGAAACTCCGGTTCCAAAGTTGATTACAAATTTGCACTTTTTCTATAGGTATTGTTGGATTGGGATTGTTTTTATAACCAAAGTAAGAAACCAGAAAAATGATTAAAGAAATCGTGGTGGGTAAGGAAATAACAAAACCAGAAAACCAGAAAACAAAAGAAAGAAATTGATCCTTTTGAATTTAATTGAGCGAACAAAGTGAGAATTTAAAAATTTAGTATATAAAATGCCAACACAAAAGACGGAAAACAAATAGCAAATATGTTATATCATGCTGGAGTGGAAACATTGTTAACAGTTGGATATGCAGAAATAGGTAAAAGGTATTAAGGAGGCCAGCACCAAAAGTAGATTTTAATGTAAATGATGTTGTAATGTTATCCATTGATATATTACTTGCAATGGCAACAAAAGATATGTTGATTAAGCAAGGTATTATACCTGCTGATATCATGAAGTAATAAAAGGAACCGCTTCTTTTTTATTTTATTTTGTTTTTAGGAATCGCTTGTCGCTCTAATAAAATGGCAAGTGCTTTAGCAATGATGCTTGGTGGGGCAATAACAAATGCTTTTGCATTTTCGGGGAGTAATTATTTATTTTCACATATGGGTAGTAATGCAAATGAAGAGAAAATAAGACATGATAAAGCTATAGAAAAATTAGAAAAAGCACAACAAGATTGGAATAAAAGAAGAACACAAAGATTAGATTTCATCAATGAACAATTACAAAAGGAACATCATGCCGAACATACTTTTGAAGATGTTGACCAAGCAATGAAACAATACTATTACATTACAAGTAAACAATTAACTCCATTATCACCCAAACCTAAACTAAGTGATTTTATACACCATCAGAAGATCAAAAAAAGAGAAATTGCATTTGTTGTTGGTGGAATGGTTTTAACAGGTTTTGTTGTTTGGAAGTTAAAATAAGCGAGCGAAGCGATGATTACCTTGAAGAAAATGATACATTTAAATCTAAAAATATTATTCCTTTGATTAAAGTTTTTAAAGAGGGTTATAAAGAAATAACAAAATAAATTAAATTTCAGGACATGGTTTTTCAAAACATATTCATAAATTTTGTCAGGTCTAATGAAAGCATCCCAACCAGGAGGAAACTTAGATAACTTTTTACCTTTAAACTTTTCCATTACTTCCATTTGTTTTGATGTCAAAGGACATTCTCCATCATCTCTTAAACAACATATCTGATAATTTGATAATTTTATTTTCCTAATATAACTCTAGCATAAGGATCATCTTTCTCGGTATAAGCTTCAATCATTTTAAAATAAAAATTTAAATTATATATTTTTAATATCCATAAGGAAAACTTCTAATTAGATTTTCATTTTCATAACATACCATTCTTTTATCAAACATATAATCATAAGCTTTAACTTGTTTAACTGTTTTAAGTTGATGATCTTTTCCTATTTTATGTTGTCATATTTTACAGTTTCATATTTTCATTTTCATCAGTAACTATTTTTATTTTTTATCTAATGTAATCTTTTCTTCAACTTCAGCATTTAATCTAAAACCTTTACAACAGCTAACTAGTTTTTCTGTATCTAGTTTCATTGAATAATCTTTTGGACCAGCAGATATAAATTGTTTTATGTGATTAGCATTGTGTTTTGAAACAATTTCGTCTGTTAAATCACCTAATTTACTTCCCATCATATTTTCTACTTTTTACATGCTTCAGAACCATCATCATTGTAAATACAAGAATCTGTATCCATGTATAAAACTCTTTCTTGTAGAATATCTAATAATTCGTATAATTTTAATCTAGCATGTGCTGTTGTAAATAAAGCTATATAAACATTTACACTTGGATTAGGTTTAGAATATTCTTCTTTTCTTTATATTCAGTTAATACAATATTTTCATCTAATATCATGGTACTTATATCTTTATATTTTCATTAAATACTATTTTAGTTATATGTTCTAAAGTAAAACAATATTCTTTTGTGTAAAATTATCTCTCATACCAAAATGTCCCCATAAATTATTTAAACATATTTTAGCTATAAATCTTAATCCCGAATTGTGTTTAACTTTGTCAATATCTAGATTATAAGCAGCATTATCTATGATATATTGTATTTTGGTTTACATTCTTTATCGTTCTCACAATCAGGTTTACAATATTTAGGATCACATTTACATCCTGAAGCTTCTTGTTTATATTTCATAAACGTATCTACATAAAGTTTAAATATATCTGTAGATGTTTTTCAAAATGTTCTAGTTCATATATTTTTGTAATTTATAACCTTTTTCTATTGCTTTATCTATTTCTATTGTAGACCAAGTTCCTACTATAACTCTTTCCTCATTAGAATGTATACATTTTCATTTTAATATTTTACATTCTTTACATCTTTTATTTCATGTATTTTATCATGTTTATTTAAAGTAGGATCATCTATGTGTTTACATTTAAAAGATATTTTATTCATACATGTTCTACATAATCCAAAAAGTAATTTATGTGTATTATCACTAGTTAATTGTTTATAAGGTAAAACAGGGTGATACAATCCTTTAGGTGGTAATATTTTACATTTCATTATTCCGAAATAATTATTTTTATATAATCATCTACAGAAATATCTGTATATGTAATAGGATGTCCTATAGGATATTTACAATATTTATTTACTGATGGATACAGAGAACAAAAATCTACATATCTACCTTTTAAATCAGAAAGATTATTGTATAATTGAATAGTTTCTGTTCTTCCTCCATAAAATGCATCTCTTTTATCAATAGGTTTTAAATGTGGATCAACTTCAGGATATTTTTGTTGATCAAACTCACATTCCCATATTGTATGAATTTTTACATTTGGTTTTAGATAATCTTCAATAGTTTTAAGTCTTTCTTTAGTTTGGTCATATAACTCTTTCATAGTTTTTTATTTCTATCTTTTTACATATTTCTTCAGGACTATAACATTTTGTACATCCATGCCAATAACATCCAAAAATTCATAAACATTACGCATTTTATTTTCTCTATCATAATAATAACCATCGACTTTATAACATTTATTATTAATGAATAATTTCTTTTCACCTGCTCTTTAGCATGTTGAATCATTATACCATATTCTAAAGAAATATACTCTAACCATTGTATTGATTTTGTGAATGTACTTCTTTAATTGTCATCTTTTGTGAATTCCAATTGTTTCATTTGTTAACATTAATGTTTTAAATATTTTTGTACAACATTGAGCAATTGTAATATATTGAAATGGATCAATACAATTATTGGTTATATTTAAAAATAATTTTTATACAATGTACAACCTTTTGACAAAATTAAAACATCCAAAAACAATAATAAAATATTTCTTTATAGAATTTAAATTTTTATCTTTTTTGTTTCATACCATTTGTCAAATTCTTTTTATTTTTGGTAGTCATAGTATCAAAACCATAATATTTTTATCAGGATATTTACCTTTGTATTTTTGGTTTTCTGTTGTATTAAAATAATGTGGAAAGTATCCTTTGTTACCTTCAAAACCAAATGTTTTGGGAAAGCAGCTAATCCACACAATGTAAAATTTATTGAATCTATAAATCTTAAATTTATTCCTTTAATAAACATAGCTGTTAATTTTAGTCCAGAAGAAATTATGTTATGTTCAATTTTATTTTTACAATGTATCCTAAAATCGGTTGCATATCATAACCTTTTCCATAATGTGAAATAAAAGTGTAGTCTTTAAATTTGTCTCTTATGAAATATTTACAAAAGTTGTCTATTACAGAATTTGTTTCATATTTAATTTTTCTACATCACTAAAACAATCATCTATGTCTAATTCTAACAAGTTTAAATCATCAATATTGAAATCACATTTAAATACTTTTACATAGTTATTTTTAAAACAGTAAATATTTTCTAAATCGTAAGCTATACAAAAATTCATTATATGTATTCCTGTTTCTTGATTTGCTTCAAAATCAAAATATATATATTTATTATTTTTACTTGTTTTGGTACTGATGGTTTCATATAACATAAGTGTTCTTCATTACTTTCCGTGTATTTTTCGTAACATATTAAACATATTTTTTCACCACATTTATGGTTTTACCTGTATATGTTTTATTACATTTTCACAAACAAGTTGTTTTCTAATAGTTGTTACTGTATTATCTTTACATGTATGTTGTTCAGTATAACCAATTAAACATAATTTACAAAATCTACGTTTTGCTAAAATCCTGTTATGTTTGTTATTGTATCAAAATGTTCATCATGATAATATAAATATATTTGTTCGTTGTATTCTTCATTACCATTATATAAAATATGTTCTGTACTATTTGATGTAAAAATAATTATTCTCATATCAAGATAATTTTCAAAAATTTTAAATCTTCCAAATCATTTCCTTCTTTTTTATTTCTACTTCTGATTGTTCATGTAAATTTTCAGCAACTCTTTTTGTAATGGTCTACCCTCTTTAATGTGTTTTAATTGTGAGTTTGTAAAATTTTCTAACAACTTGTTTGAAGCTAAAGAAGTTACAATTGCTCTTGCTAAACATATTGTATCATTATTTTTATTTGTATGATACTACTTTTATTTATTGCATCTAATATTTTTAAAGCTTTACCTTTTCCTCTTTTATTGGGTATAATAGTAACTTCAAAATAACTTCTTCTAAATTTAATTCTTCAGCACTATTTAATAATCTTTCCATTTGATCCATGAATAACTTTTAACTGTATTATATGTTCTTATAGGCCAGCTTTTATGTTTAGCAATTATGATTTCATGAATAGGTACTATTTTAATTCTTCCATTAGGATAATCTTTTATAGAATAATCTATCATGTGATCAAAAGCATTTGTAAATGTTTCTGGTTTTTCATCCTTTAGACTAATTTTATAATTAAATACATAAATACTTGCTTTATGTTTATATTTTTTGTCAAAACAAGTTTATATGAATCTCCTTGCTTGGATAAAATTTTATCCTTTTGCCTCCATTTTTAAGAAACAATTTTAGTTATATTTAAAATGTCTAAAATAAATCTAACAAATAAATTAGCAGATGAATTACATCATAGAGTTGTAAAATCTTTTCCTAAAAGACGTGTTTATGTCAATTCAATAGATCAAACATGGGCGGTTGATTTGATAGATATGCAACAATATTCAAAACAAAATAAACACTATAAATATTTATTAGCAGCTATAGATATTTTCAGTAAAATGGTTGGTTAGTTCCATTAAAAAATAAAACAGGAGTAACAGTAAGTGAAGCATTTAAAACATTATTTAAAGAAAGAAAACCAATGTATATTTGGTCGGATAAAGGATCTGAATTTTATAATCGACAAGTAAAAGAATTGTTAAAAGATAATAACATAAAGTTATATTCAACTGAGAATGAGGAAAAGAGCAGCGTGGTGGAACGCTGGATAGGTACAATGAAACAACATATGTTTAAATACTTTACTGCTAATGAAACTTTTAAATATTATGATATATTGGATAAATTAGTTAAAAATTATAATAATACAGTACATTCTTCAATTAAAATGACACCTGTTAAAGCAAGTAAATTAGAAAATGAATTAACCGTGTATAAAATTTATATCCAGAAAAGAAAGAAAATTAAAAACCTAAACTCAAAGTAGGTGCTAGAGTAAGAATAACAAAAAGAAAGGTAAATTTGAAAAGGGTTATACTACTCGTTGGACCAAAGAAATATTTGTAATTGAAAAGTTTTAAATACAAACCCTGTTACTTATAGAATAAAAGATTTAAAAGGCGAAGAAATTAAAGTTGGTTTTATGAACAAGAATTACAGATGACCAAGTTTTAGTTTTGCTGTTAATTTATTACCAATGCTCATAATAATACCAACTGATTATGTATGATCACTCCTTATATGGAATATCCTCTTGCGATTGTTTGAATTTGGCGAACGCATCTGACGAGACATTTAACCTCGAACCTTGATGACTTGCATTCAACTATTGGAATAAAGTCTGCATTTCTCCAAATCGATTGTTAACATTAATTGAATACTAATTAAAGTTTTAGATCTTTATTTTCATTTGACATTAATATCTAGAAAAAACAATACAACATTTACACACAATAATGTATCTAAAACAACTAGTATGTGTTGGTTGTTAACTCGGTTACTAGTCAAAAAGAAACAAATCTCTTACAACCGTGAAAAAAGTTACCTTTTGTTCGGCGGACATGCATGTCCGCTAAATGTTTACACTTGTTACTATGCAACAGATCTAGCAACAGTCCGATCAATATTCCATCAATACCTTTTGTTCGGCGGACATGCATGTCCGTTGAGCAATAGCTGTCTTATTGTGATTGGGGCGTTTCGTTGGTTGTCGCGGGCAGTGGTTGTCTCCAGTATTCAGCATATTCTGGATTGGAAAGCATTTCTGTAATATCCTTTAATTTACCAGCGGTGAAATAAGAAACTGGCAATCCAACCAAACCGAACCGGGGATAACCTTCAAGAACCCTAGAGATTCCGTAACCTTCTTGCATGTCTATCGGAATAATCTATGTTTGTTTTAACCAATCACGCCATGATTCTTTGATTTCATTTTTATCGTATTTATCCTCGTGCCAAGCTTTGACACGCACCAAAAAGGCACCGAACTTAATATATAACAAAAGCATTTGCGCCTCACACCTCTTCACTTGTCTCGCTGCACGTCGCAATATATTTAGGAGTTGTTCTGTTGATAAAATTCCTTGTATATTCCACACGTCCTCAACGAGAAACTTTTATCTATTCCACAATGATCCACACATTTGGAACGAAGATAATCATGGAGTTCCTGGGGTTAAATGTTTTCTCTTTTTGCTTGCGTGAATAATGAATCCAATTTTGACTTTGGTCGTTTTGGTAAAGAAGGTTTAGGTGCATCAGGTCCGCTTTCTTTAATTTGCTTTATCACTAATGTCATTTGTTCATAATAGTTCGAATGTTCAGTAATAATAACAGATTGTTCCGTTGACCACATCCCTGGAATACACTGATTTGAAGGTAAAATTAATGTCTCTGCATTTCTTGAATATTCCAGGAATTTAGATGAAGAAGATAAACAGTCATCTATTTCATTTTGAAGTTCTAAAGTAGAACAACTTTCTTGCGACATTAATAATTTGAAACGAAAGACCGCACCAGTCTGCTATATGTTTACATGTGATGACAACGTCGTCTAGGCAACATGTAAACATACTCTTGACAACCATGTAAATATTTCCAATAATCGATTTAAATAGACTAAAAATAGATTTAAAAGTCATGTCCTATTAAATGGCACTTCACAAATGTAAAAGCAATTTAAGTTGTAGTCGTATTGATCCGTTTTATTACTAGACTATATTGATAGAATTAATTAAAAATCACAATTTACATTTTACCATTTCTCGAGGTTGGGCGCACTGGGAATTTTTTTTTCCCACACAGAATTCTTTCTCTGCCTGTTCTCCCGGCCTTTTTATTTTTGTTTTTGGAATTTTTTGAAGTTTTTGGGTGTTTTAAGGTTTTTAAAAAAGTTAAAAAATTTTTTTGGGAGTAAAGTTTTTTGCTGTTTTTGGGTGTTTTTGCTTTTTGGTAAAATTTAGTGTCTTTTGCTTTAAATGAAGGTATTTTTAGGGTCAAAATTTTTTTTTTTTTTTTTTTGGGGGTCTGAGGTGTGTGATTATGTGTGACACGTTTAGTTCTCAAAAGTATTTAAATATTACAAGAATAATAAGACATTTGTAAACAAATATTAAATCCTTGTTATATTTTAATACTTTTGAGAACTAAAAGATATCAAAATGAAGAGAGAACATTTTTCCCGCTAAAATATCATTGGCTAATATCTGGAAAACAAACACACGGACCAATACTATGTTTTGCTCTTTTTGCTCCTTTATCAATCTCCTATCAATAAATAACAGGGTAATGAAAAGCTTGTTATTTTGAAACTGAGAAGCGAACATCCTTTTATGGCTTCTATATTTATTACATGTATATATATTAAAATAGGCGATCAATGGTATAGGTATGTAGCGGAACCATATTTTTTTGAAAAGTTGGGAGGGCGCTACATTTTTTGTTTCTATAAGCAGTTGTATTAGGGGGGGCTCGAACCAAATTCGGCCAAACTCTCTGTTAATTTTTAAAAAATCCCAGATAAGAGGGGGCGGGCCACCTGGTCCGCCGTCTCAATACGCCTCTGATGACATAAATGTTTTTTTCCTCGTCAGGGACTAAATACCAGTATGTCTTTGGAATGTTAATCAGAATAAAATCTAAATTCTTTAAAGGATTTCTTATCTGCTACATCAATCGTGGGAGACATCATTGCATTGGTAGCATTAAACTGACACACGTTTCTCGCTAGAATAGCCTACCGGGAGGCTAATTTAGGAACCATTTCAATTCTTATTCGCCAATAATCAATAATCTTAAATACTAAATTATCCTTACACACGTTACATTTCTAGTCCGGGGGTGCGGTCGGGAGAAACAATGGGAATTATTATTGTTCCTTCCGGCTGCACCTCTTGGAAACTACCGCAAAACATTTACCAGGATAAAGTATAGACATCCAAAATTAAAAGTAGGATTTACCGAGAAATCTTTCAAAAAGGGGACTTTTATTTTAATGTTTTATCCAGATATGCTTTAATTTTATAATTATATCACGGACAACAAAAGGGTGAACAACTAGATGAAATTTCAAAACAATATCATGAACTCAAGAAATAAGTATAAGTTAATATTTTACATTTCATTTGGAACTATCGTTTGTTTTTGGTTGTATTTTTTTCCTTTGTTTTTGATTCTTTTCAATTTGTTTTTGATTGTTTTTTGTTTTTATTTTGCTTTTATACTATAAAGTAACACAGTCATAGTTCATATAATTACTCGCCAATATGTTCATGGTGGTGGGGTAGGGGGGGTCTCTTGTATGAAGGTATATACATATGTGCCGCTGGAATGGGTCACTTTTTTATACGTCGAATATATCAATGGGTTGCGATTTCACCAAGGTAATATGTTAATGGGTCAGTTATTTTCATCTTACGATTAGATTTTTGTACAAATCTTGATTTATCGTTTAAAATCAAATTAAAATCTAAAATAAATATGTGATATCTGAGATCTAAGGAATATATGAATGGGTACTGATTTTGCCATGAAATATTTAAATGGGTCGTGATTTCACAAGACTTTAATATATGAATGGGGTCACCCGGTGTGTTTTTGAAATCCTGGATGCACATCTGTATCCAAAAACTCAAGTTGAGACCCCCATGAAAATTTTTAACAGTAATACTAAAACTTTATTGAGGAATGAGGTATGCTACACATAGTATGCATCTACACGTATATGTACATGTTTTATGAATTTAAGGCGCAGTTATATATTTATATATATACGTAAGCCGCCTTCCAAAACCATACGTATAAAGTATACATGTGAACATGCAAACTATAGCGACCTATATAATGACCCGGTTGGCGGACGTAAAGATAGCATCAATTTATTCTCCGTTCACATTCTCCGTAAAGAAATGCGGTTGGATTTTGTTTTAACATATAAAATTCTTTTGATGTCCTTAATTTTCGATTATTGTAAATGTATATATCAATGATGCGTTTTGTTTTAATCTGTGTTAAAAAGGCGTTTACCATAACGTAATAGGTGTTTGCACATAACGTAATAGGTGTTTGCCATTAACGTAATAGGTGTTTGCACTTAACGTGATAAGTGTTTGCACATAATGTAATAGTTGTTTGAACATAACGCAATAGGTGTTTGCACATACCATAAAAGGTGTTTGCACTTAACGTAATAGGTGTTTGCACATAATGTCATAGGTGTTTGCACATAATGTAATAGGTGTTTGCACATAATGTAATAGGCATTTGCACATAACGTATTATGTGTTTGCACATAATGCAATACGTGTTTGCACATAACGTACCAGTAGATTCACATGACATCTTAAATGTTAACAGAAAGTATCAGTTGTTTTGCAAAACGCATATAAGCTATACCATGATATATTATATTTTTCACAGAAGATACATATGTATAAACACAACATAAAGCCATTAGAATATAATATCATGAGGTTTTCATAGAACAAAGATGTATCAAAACAAAACGTTTAGAACATTCAACATAGCAATCACATTTGAGACAGGTCGCAATTATTAACTGACTTACTTAAAGGAAGAATAGACACAACCTAGAGGAAATGTGTAAGAACGTAAAGGTGGTTGATCATAAAGTTTAGAGGTATCCACAGAATATACAGTAGTTACAACATAATGTCATGTATATTGCACACAACAAAGAACAGGAATGACATATCAAACAATTGTTTGACAAAACTAATAATTAATTTGACATAACACAGAGATGTAGTGTCAGGAAATAAAGGCACTTACACATAACATAAAGATAAAATGACAGGACCTAAAGACAAAGCGACAAATACATTAAATATTTACACTATCAGACAGTTACGGCGTTCCATACAAAATCAGTATGTGTTATACCTATTATGTCTGTTTGTTTTGTTCACACATTGTTGTCAATAAAATGGAATTTTATGCGACTGTCATACCAGTGAGAGGTTTAGCCAGCTTTAAAACCAGGTTTAATCCACACTTTCTACATAAGGAAATGCCTGTACCAAGTTAGTAGATATAAGTAGCAACCCATAATTGAAAAATATAAGGGCATGACAGTTGTTTTCCATTCGTTTGATGTGTTTCTGTTTTTGATTTAACCAATTGTTTAGGGACTTTACGTTTTGTATTTTCCTTGGAGTTCGGTATTTTTGTTGTTTTACTTTTTGCCAAGCCAGGAACTGCAATCTGTTCCACATGTTCCAGGTAAGGGGAGGATTAAGGGCTCGCAAACATGGTTAACATCACAATATCGGTATGTGCACATCCAAAAGCAGGAACCTGTGATGAATTAGTCGTCGTTAGTTGCTGTCTATCCTATTCGTTATTCGTTTATTGTTTTGTATATAAATCTGCCCGTTGGTTTCTCTTTTGAATTGTTTTACTATTTGCCATGTCGAGGTCTGTTACAAGTTACTATACGATATGGGTTTTGGTTATTGTTGAAGACCACACGATAACCTAAAGTTGCTTAAGTAATCTTCATTTGATATTTGGTGGATAGTTTTCTCATTAGCAATCAAACCTTTCCTCTTATTGTTATACTGAATCGGGTACACTAAGTTTTATCGCTACTGAGAGTATTCGTATCCTTTAATAAATTTTTTTGGGGGTAAGCTAAATTTGGTTTCTTTATAAAAAAACATATTTTATTGAAACACATTTTTAATTATCTAGTAGTCATCAATTTATTTTTACAAAGTTTTAAATATCATACTTACATAAATATTCAAATAAATATATCCGGTGTTAAGCAATCTCCTCAAGATATAAGTAGTAAACAAGTTTCATAACCGATTCAGTACAAGAAGTCCAATGTTATCTATGATATTAACATACATGGTCTGATCAAAACCCACGTAAGTTAGATCTTATTGACGTAAACATCTAAATCTTATTTATGGAATAGTGCTTTCCACACACGTGTATGTATTCATATAAAGGTCAACACTTCTGAATCAGTGCTTAATTTCCCAAATCAGTTGTTGATAATAAGTTTAAGGTTACTACTTCATACAGTGCAGCCAAACTATTTCATTTTCCTCAATACCCAAAAACGATCACGCACTGCTGTATACTTAAATAATCTGCCATGAAGTCGGAGTTTAATTCATTTCATATACTTTTAAGGACAAATATGTTGAAATTCAACGCAGTTATAGATCTGATCATTCACCGAAACCGAAAGTTTTACATTTTAAAATGAATAATTTACGTTTTGGGATGGACCTCTGGAAATTCTACAATAGTTTATTGTAAGATACAACATTTGTTAAACTGTCAAAGAAACAATAACTACAAACCTGATAAAATACAGATTGAAAATTTAATTTAAAACTAGAGTAAAAGAAATTCTATCACTAATACCTAGTTCATATAAGACAATTGTTAAACTGTTTACTGACAAATTATTCTTCTTTATTAGGGAACATAAACCAAATAAAGTAACCAGAGGCATTTTAACACAATCACAGTACAGGAAGTCTGAAAATGATTAACATTGAAAATTACATACTAGAAGAATTTAAATTAACATGGATGAGAAAATTATAGAGAATTAATTCAAAATGTTTCTAACACGTTCCTTTTTCGGGAAGATGAATATTGTTGAAATTCAGTTTCTATGTCCCTTAAAATTCAAATGCCATTTTGGAAAGAAGTATTTGGAATAATTTTCAATTAAAAAAAATAATATGCCAGACAAGTATCAAAGTAGCACATGTAATATTTGTAGGTCCTGGTATTATAATATGACAATTGAAACTAAATCAGATATACTCTTTACACAAAAATTACTCCAACAGAGTTATGAGGAAGAACGACTGAAATCGAGCCTACATAGGTTTACGGTCACCATCACAATTGGTTGACCGATCAGATGTGTCAGTGTCTTTCCTCACTAGCGACATGTTTTCGAGGATGCATACATAGCAAGAAACGCTACGCTGTCAACGCACCTTATGTCGCTCCTTTTGGAGTTCATGCAATTCCCCCAGTTTCTGTTTGTTCCCTTATTTTGTCACTTCCTAATCTATTTACGAGATATATACATATATTCACTCAGTCTTAAGTTTTCTATGTTGTGTTTAGTGTACTATTGTTTGTCTGTTTGTCTTTTTCTTTTTTAGCCATGGCGTTGTCAGTTTGGTTTAGACTTTGTTTGAATGTCCCTTTGGTATCTTTCGCCTCTCTCCTTCACTACTGTCGCCTTAATATTTATCATGAAATAGGACCAAAATGATCTTTGGTTCATTAATATGATGTTGGATGAATCATGCAATTCATAACGCTTGATAAATTTACAAACGTGTAGGATATCATAACAATACACTTTGCATAAACTCCGGTAGAAGCTAATTGAGCAAGTTTCATAACAGATTCAATATAAGTAGTTCAATGTTATTTATGATATTACCATTAATGGTCCGATAAAAAAAACCACGTAAGTTGGATCTCATTGACATAAACCTCAACATCTTTTTAATGCACATAGTGATTTATACACACGCGTATGTGTTTATTTCAACAATTCTGTTTAAGTACTGACTAACATAACCAATCGATGATTAATCAACGGTAACTGTTTCATTTTTTTTAAACAAAACTCAATATGAACATGCTCAGCTGTATACTTGAAATGCGTAACAAGAATTCAGTATGTATTTCATTTTATTATCTCTTAATCAAATATTCATGAATTGATCAATGTTTTCTTTTTTGTTTAATAGACAGGTGTAGCGATTGAATATCATGCTATTGTTCCCTGTTTTCAACTTTTATTGGCCTTTTTAACATTTTTTATTCGAGCGTCACTGATGAGTCTTTTGTAGACGAAACGCGCGTCTGGCGTAAATATAAAATTCCAATCCTGGTATCTATGATGAGTTTATTTACAACCACTGGGTCGATGCCACTGCTGGTGGAGTTTTAATTCCCCGAGGGTATCACCAGCCCAGTAGTCAGCACTTCTGTGTTGACTTGAGTTATCATTGATATGTTCATAATTATAAAATTAACTTTTAACAAAACTGTTTTGAATTTTTGAAATACTAAGGCTTTTCTACCTTAGGAATAGATTACCTTAGCTGTACTTGGCAAAACTTTTAGGAATTTGTGGTCCTCAATGCTCTTCAACTTTGTACTTTATTTGGCCTTTTTAACATTTTTTGATTCGAGCGTCACTGATGAGTCTTTTGTAGACGAAACGCGCGTCTGGCGTAAATATAAAATTCCAATCCTGGTATCTATGATGAGTTTATTCATATACAATTAAATTACCATTATAATAGAAGCGATTTTCTTCCAATTCATGTAAGTTAAAAATTGTGCTATTTTGGCAATCAGTCTCGATAGAAGCTGACAATAATTTGATTAATGGACATTTTAGTTTAGATAACCAAAATCATTGCAATTCCATAGCTGTTAAAATGCATACATACATACACGAAAAGTAAAATTTCATTTACCAAAATTAACTACTCCAATTTTAATCTTTAGAATTGAATAGACTTTCTGAGGATTTTTTTTTTTTTGTATTTACATGATTTAGTATTATCAGTTTAATTGTCACATTAAAACCATATAAATGATTTGGAAAGGGAAATCATTACAAATAATGTTCAAAATAAAATATATAAAAAAAAAAAAAAACAATGGACAATGTACTTTATCATTTATAGTGTTGAGTTATGTCGATAATATTAATAATACTGGAACAATGAACAGTCTATTTCAGTTAAAAAGTGAAGAAATCAAAAGAAAAACGAAAAAATGAAAACCTTTCTTTCTTACGTGATTCATAATCGTGTCAGATCATATCCGTTAGGTTTCAAACAAATTAATAAGTGTTGGATTAATGGTGTGTAGTTGTCAATATCGATAAAAGAAAATCACCAATGCAAAATTGTCAACTTGAAAATCTAAATATCGAATAGTTATAGGTTAGAAAAGGACCACGATTACATTCATTGAAACATGAATGCGAAGATACTGGGGACAATTCAATAACATCGGGAAAATGAAAAATTTATATTATTAAACGATAAAAATAATTATTAGTGCATTAAAGTATTGGTTATCAATTTAAATCATAACATTGTAATTTTAAGAATGTGTATTTGTTTTATACGGAATGCGTATTACATATCGCTTGAATTTAGCCTGATGTTATAAATTTCAATGCAATCATAATCTAACCTAAGGCCATTTTATTATTATTATAAGTGAAATCTAATAACGAGAGTTTACAAGCGATATAAAATGCCGAACCATGACACAATTCACGTGTTTTCAAACGGCCTGATTGATGTACAAAACAAAAAAAAACAAATATGACTTACGACAACCACTGAATTATATGATACTGGCTTTGGACAGGCACATACATACAATGTAATGTGACCGGGTTAAACATGTTTGCGAGCGCTTCCTTACCTGGGACATTAGTTTAACAGCAAAACGTAAGAACACGCAAAAATCAGTAAAAGCTATTCATGATATTTCCGTTTTGGTCAAACAGTTAGCGGAAGTAATATTTAAAGGAATAATACAATAAAAATTAGAAATAAATCAATTACGTCAATAAATTGGACCAACATGGTTTTTGGTTGATAAATATCATGTACGATGAATATTGGAACTTCATGACTTTGGATTTATTAACAGATTCTGATATGATAACTAATTACCTTGTCCGAACGAAGATGCAAGTTAAATTCTGTTTTCGTATAAATTTAAACACATTCATATAATTATCTTGTGATAAATATATTTTTTGCAAGGTATTAAATATCATACTTGCATAAGTTTCATTATAGATTCAATATTAGTTTCCCAATGGAATTAAGGATATTAACAAATATGGCACGATTAAACGAAATTAGATCTTATTGACGTAAACCTTAACATATTCTTTTATGCTGACAGTGCCTCATACAAACGTGTATATATTTAAATAAAGGTCGACACTTCTTAACCACAACTAAGTTTCATAACCATCTGATAATAAATTCAAGGTTGCAACTTCACGCCGTATATTCGAACTGTTTTATATTTTCAAAACCAGATACGATCTCGCTCTGCTGTATACCCGAAGAACTTGTCAGGAAGTCAGTGTGTATTTCTTCTAATTTTTCTTTAATGACTAAGAAGTAGACAGTCATTCATCGATAGTTTGACATTTTAAAATAAGCGATTTTAATGTTGGGAGGGGTCTCTGGAAAAATGACAGTAGTTTATTGTATGATACAGCAAATATTAATAATAATAGAAATAATAATTGTTGTATTAAACGAAGGTAACTCATTTAAGAAATAACATGTGTAAATCTTCATTGAGGCATCCAAAAAGCATTTAAACTATCAAAGAAACAATAAAACATACAGAAGACACCTATAGACATTCACGGTACTATGTTCTGTCGATAACTATATTTTGGCATTGCACGAAATCATGTTTTTCTATGACTGTGAATGACGTCTTTACACTTAATCCATTGGATGTTGAATGTGTACTGATTGATATTTTAAGCTTAGATATATGAATTGTGTATTAGTTGTTATTGGCTTTTGGCTAGCTTTCAGTAACTGCGTGAACTATTAGTACTGTGTGTCTTTGGTTTTCTTTCTTTTTTTCTATTTTCAGTTATACCACATCTTTTATATTGGTATTAAGTGTTAAATATAAATATCCTGGACCAATTGGACTGCCTTAATATTCAATGTATAATAAATGAGCAACTTTGCTGAGAAGAAACAAAAACAAACAGACATAATAGGTAAAAATGTCAAAATAGGGGTATAACAGTCAACATTGTGTTATAATCTTAATCACTATAAAAATAAACAAATCTGTAACAAAGAAACACACCTATAATCCATACTTCAAGACCATCGTGTATTATTTGTGAAGTTGATACGGAACATTATCAACAAGGTTTTGGTACCTTCCGATTAACATTTTTAGAAAAAGGACAAGACGTTCTTTTACATACCCCTGGTTCATCAACTTTCTGCTCAGACACTGGTGACGTTTTACAAAGTCTGAGTAGCAGCTGCAAGCTCTTGAATACCGAATAAGTTGGGAAATGGGGGGAGGGGGAGGACGGGAATTGATAATTTCAAAATTAAAATCGTCTCATTTGTCATAGATTCTGGTATTGAGATGACCGTGTATGTCAAATTCGAGGTATAAGTCTAAAAATGAGTCGAAGGAAGCCCTGTCTGTTGTTTCTTTAATTTCTAGTTCTGGGGTATATATTAATGGAACCCAATCAGAAAAGTTTGGATAGTTAATGGAAAGAACATCATCAATATATCTGAATGTGAAATTAAATGATTTGGCTTCTTTGATCTTCTTGTTTTTGACAAGTGTCTGAAGGAACTCATAGGAAAATAAGAAGAGGTCGGCAAGGAGAGGCACACAGTTCGTTCCAATAGAAATACCGACAATTTGTTGAAAAAGTCTACCTCTAATTTCAACAAATATATTGTCAATAAGAAACTCCAGCATACTGATCACTTGTTCCTCTGTGTAGCATGTTTTATCTTTTTGTTCATTTTTATTAAAATATGCCGTATGGTATCCCACAGTAATAGATTTATAGCGTATGCTACCATTTTTATGCTGAAAAGCATTGTGGATTATTTCTTTGAGACGATTTTTCAATTTCACATGGGGAATAGTGGTGTACCGGGTTGAAAAATCAAAAGTTTTGATAGACCTAATTTCAGAAAAAATATAAAGTTGACTAATGACAAAATTGTGAAGATAAAAGGTTCTGTTACAGTGAAAATTTACTTCAAGGGTGACAAACAATGTTTCAAGTGTATATACTGGAGCAGGCGTCTCATCCATTTATTTTGGGGACATCGTATTTGGGTTAAAATGAAATAACTTTTGATTTTAGAGAGTTAGAAGTAGTTCAAAAACATGCAAATATAAGTATAGGAAAAGCATTAGTATAGACCCACACAGTTAAATAAGTATATGGGGTAGACTATAAAGAAATATTCACTATGGTTATAAAGATATGTGTGAAATAGTTCTCAGATATTATCAAAGGATTTAATTTCCAGTAAAGCCGTAGCTGCATCACAGGACAGAACCGTACCCTTTAAAAATCTAAAATTAGGATGTAATTCTGCTGTTATTCCGGAAGGTGAAATCATTGCCAAATTTAGTTAATTGACCGATGAGTACCAGGTCCAACATGTTAATAGCACAGACAATGTTAACTTTTTTATGGAAAGTTCATATAAATGAGATAGTTCTATTTTACAGAGGCACCCGACAGAATTATTTGATTTACGTGGAAATGATTGCATTTCTTAATCTGCTTGTGATACTTTCCTTGTACATAGTCATCATTTGAAAAATGACTGGTAACTTTCACATTAGAGATATAGATGTTCCTTATAACAATCCTATTTTACAAAGGAATCCTATTGATTTCATTGAATTTCTACCTCTACTGAAAATAGTCTACATGTACATGAATCTAAATTTGATACCGAACTCAAAACATAAAAGGATAGTAATTTTGTTGGCACAGCTTACAAGTGTGCGTATTGATTCTACAAGAGCAATATTAAACATTTACAAATATTAGACAACACATTACTTCCAATAACTTTTTACTTAGAAATGGAAGATTACTGGAACGTCAAACAGAAGCTCGTTGTTTGTTATCGAAAGCACCCGATTACAGCATGATCGATGACTTATTATTTACATCGCGGGTTGCAAAGTCGGAACGTATCCAGAGATTGAGAGATTTAGTAAGTCATTTCTAAACACTAAACAATTGGTACCTGAAGTTTTGTAAACTTACCGTCAGACATAACGACGGACATATGGTAAAAGAACAAACGGTGGACAATATTCCAGAATAATTCTATTTTCTACATAAACCATCAACAGTGTCAATCTTTGCTTGGGGTTAGAAAACCCTAAGTACTTCGAAAAAATAACAAAAAGTAAAATCTTTCAAACTGTTTTTAAAATATGTAAATTTTGTTGATAAATGAACAGACTGATCTAATCGACTGATATAATCTGAACATTTTGTGCAAAAATGTCACTTGTGATGTCGCTTTGATGTCATAAACACGTCAAAATTGACATATGGGATCTAAAATTTTACATGTAGTTTTTGGTCAAAATAGATATGAGCAACAGCCTTAACCAGAAAATGTTAACAAACGGTAATTTATTAAAAAATTCTATGGATTTTAATTAAGACCCCCACCCACCTTAAAAGAACAACCAAAATAATCATTATGCATAACTCTGGCGGAAAAACAACTAAAGTGTCAGTTCAATCGCATATTGAGTAATTTAATGGATGTGTACAAACAAATTATATCATTAAAAAATCCCAGTAAAGACGCACAGATTGCCAATACTTATTTACCAAATATTTTTAAAGTCTACAACTGTTCCGTAAACTGCAACTTTTTTTTATCAAAGTAGTGAATCATGAAAAAAGTTCGAAACACTCAAAATATTTGGGTCATTTAGTTGTAAATTCATTCATTATTATTCGTTTTGTCTCGTTGAATGTAAAATGAGTTGAACTGGCCTTGCATCCTTCTCATCTGTTATTTCTTTTCAATTAAGGTATGTTCTATTCCAACTTCTATGGCGATAGCACCATGCACATTACTATTTTACTGTCTAAAGTATACTCTGCTGATGAATTGTCATTCCTTTGATTCTGTCAATCACGTCAGCAAAGACGATTTCCAATTCTCTTTTGAATTTTCTATGCTGCATCAAAAGTAATACTGGAATCAAAGTAAAAGAAACTTTTGCCATCATAGACGATATGAGATAGACGTTATTAGAATGGTAGTCGACTCCAAATAAATCCATTATGACACATATAACGTATGGAGTCCATGCCACTATAAAAGTACCTGAAAAAATAAATTAATCACTCTTTGCATATTTTGACAAACCAGGCAATACTAATATGAATATAAGTGCTGATGAAATTATGCATACTAGAAGAATTTAGAACATATATTTTAATGAAAGTTGTTTATTTTCATTATAAAGTCACAATAGGATATTTACATTCCAATTACTTTAAAATTTGATCCCCTTGAACATCACTATATATATATATATATATATATAGGAAAGGATAGAGAATGAACGTTGGCATAATGCGACTAAGGGAAACTATTGAGTGGGCTATTTACGCTGAGTTTTGTCAAGTTATTTACTTGATTTTGTAAACAATACCCCTGTTTGTAATAACATTCAAGTTACCAGTTTTTCTGCACCAGATGCGCATTTGACAATAAATGTCTCTTCAGTGATGCTCGAGGCCAAAATGTTTCAAAAACACAACTTATTAAAAAGATTAAGAGCTGATAAACCAAACAGGACAAATGTTAACAAACGGTAATTTATGTTTCTAAGGTTTTGAGTATCAAGGTAACGTTGTGAAATACATTAATATAACTTACCGTTTATGACAACGAAAGTCTTGAGCATGTACATTAATCCTTTGCGTGATCTAGTTGAATTGTTAAATTTTACAGACGAGTCTTTTGCCTGAAAAACATTTACGAAAGTTAGGAGATATAGTATGATTGCTAAATAAGACAACTATCTACCAAAGTTCAAATGAAGCGGATATAATGGATCACAGAAAACCGTACGGCCTTCTATAAGCACTCTACATGTAAATGCATCTGTGTTTTCTGTTTAAGGAACAAAAGGGCACACCCCACATGTTATTCGGACTGAAATTTGTGTTAAATCAATCTGGCATGTGCCGTAGAAAATAGTAAAACACCAAATATACCGAACTCCGAGGAAATTCAAAACGGAAAGTCCTTAATCAAATGGCAAAATCCAAAGCTCAAACACATAAAGTCGAATGGATAACAACTGTCATATTCCTGACTTGGTACAGGCATTTTCTATGTAGAAAATGATGGATTAAACCTGGTTTTATAGCTAACAACCTTTCACTTGTATGACAGTCGCATAAAATTGTTTACTCTTCCAGAGCTCCTGTAATCTTTCACGGTTATTTGGTAGGTTCATTTTGCTCAGTCAATAGTTTTCTATGCAGTATTTTGTGAACTTGTTTTAGTTTCGCTGTTTTTATTCTTTTTCCATGGCGTTTTAAATGTGAATTCAAAATATATTTTCTTGGTATTGCCTTACATAAAAAAGAAAAAAGGTAGAAATAGTAATTGAAGGAAACTGCGTCCTGTAAGGAGTCAATTAACGGGTTCTGTCATGCTGACTTGTTTGTAGATCTTGCTGTACAGTTATACAAATTAAATTCCAAATCACAAAAAATAGTTAACATACTTATTGTAGGGCTACAATATCCGTGAAGGAGTGAATTAGAAGATGTAAAGTCCTAAAAATTTAGACCTGACTGTCAATTGAAAAAAAACGTTTAAATCGAAATCAACCTTGTCTTTTTTAACTAACAACTGTGAACAATTTTGTAATGATTTCATAATGAATCTTTTATCATAATGAGCTGGACTTGAAATTGTCGAATTCTTTAAAATTGAGGTCTGTAACTTTTAAACAGATAATGTCTTGTATAAAAGCACTAAATATTGAATAAACCAAACATACTTGAGTTTTCATGATACAACAGGTTATGGGGAAGGTGTGTTCAAGCAATTGTCATCAATTAAATTTCTAAAATGATCATACAGCTGTTACTTAGAAAAACTAAATTTTGCAGTTATACGTTTATTTTATTGAACTTCATGTCAATCTTCCTAATTTGAACAGCCGTCATAATACATTGAGCCATCGACAATAATTGTTGAAGGGGTTTATGAATCATATTTAGAGGATTTTTTTTCAAATCAATTTTAATATAATTTAAATGAATTTACCCATTATTCTAAAATACTAGTAGTAATGGTTGGTCAGTGAGAACATCAGACCGATTTCCGAACTCATACTCTACGAAGATCAAGGTATATTTACCATGTGAAGAACTTCAAGGACGGTCGACGACGACTGACGCTAAACGGTGTCCATCAGTTGCCTTTTAATCTGGTGAAGTTACAAACAGTTCGCAAAGTATCCCCTCTTAATTGGAACAATACCCCTATTATCCGTATTTGGTCACCTACATACATATAGAAATAAGGATATGTAGCATGATTGCCAATGAGACAACTATCCACCAAGTTCAAATGAAGTGGATGTAAGCAATTATAGGCAACCGTACGACCTTCAACAATGAGAAAAACCCATACCGTATAGTCGGCTATGTGTATATCTCTACTACATTTGGGTGCAGACCAATCATAACATGTCAACATCTGGAAAAAAGTGCACTTTATCGTAACGCCACATTTACTCTCCGTTAACCTCAAAATGTTAATAGACACCCAAGTTTAAAGCGATTTATAGGAAATCCTTAGTTATAAGGGACGGACAGGCGGATCACTGAATTACGATTAAATTGATTTTGTATGTCCTTGTACAAGCAACTACTATAAGCACTTACACATTTCAGAAACGTACCTTTAAATATATGATGGCGTATGTAGTTGTAACAACAATTGAAGGTACCACGAAGAACAATATTAGTAGACTTATATAATAAAAGGTATCAATCAGGCTGTCTGGTGTCCATCTCATATGACACAGGGATGGTCTTTTATAAGGTTGATATTCACCTATTCCGAACAGCGGAAATGCTAAAAATATTAAAAGTTATTTATTAGACAAGAATTTTACACTAAAGAGAAAAGTTAGTTGGCAAAACTGTTAGTAAGAATTGCAAAGCAGCTTAGTCCTGAGTATCACATATGTTGATCAAATAACCGAACGACTTACCTTCATCATGTTAGTCATTGGCTCTCAAATTTGAACGAAATCGTAATTTATTTTCTTACAAAAGTCAATAAAACTATAATCCAAAGATCATCCTAAATTAAGTGACACTAGCGTGCATCGTACAAAACGAAAGGATACGTAAACTAAGTTAACATACATTTAAGTCTGTGTCAGACTGTAAGCATATTTATTATTTATAAACAAATTTCTCTAAAATGAAATTACTGACCATCTTTGTCGCAGTGTTTAACCTAGACACCAATTAATATTCGTGAAATATTCACGTTCGCATGAATTAAAAGGCATTACAAATGATTAATATGTTAAAGTGAATCTACATATAGTTTGATTTGCTATCGATAAAAAAGCGATGATTTCAGCTTCCAAATTGTGAACTTTCCATTTCTATGTAGCAACACTTCAGCAGCACCTGCATATGGAGTATATATCTCCCAGTTGCTACGATATTCCAGAGCTTGCATTTTCTATCATGATTTCCTTGATAGAGAGTTGCTGCTTACAAGTAAGCTATTGAAGCAAGAGTTCCAAGTCGTGAAGTTATATTCAATCCTTCGAAAATTTTACGAATACCATCACTAGTTGGTTGACCCTTATGGAATATCTGTTTCACAGATGACGACAAAATGTTCCAATTGTCGTAACCCACAATCCGTCCTCTTTTCCTCGAATGTGACCTACAGAATTAGACTTATCACCGGGTTTGTACTTACATGAGCAACACGACGGGTGCCACATGGGAGCAGGATCTGCTTAACCTTCCAGAGCACTTGAGAGCACCCCGGTTTTTGTAAGGGTTCGTGTTAATCAGTTTTTAGTTTTCTGTGTTGGTTTTTGTGTATTGTTGTTTGTCTTTTCGTCTTTTGTTTGTTTGTTTTTTTTTGTTTTTTTTTTTTTTTTTTTTTTTTTTTTTTTTGCCATAACATTGTCATTTTGTTTTCGACTTATGAGTTTGAATATCCCTTTGGTATTGTTCGTTTCTCCGGTAAATATTACAGAATCGAAAAACCGAAAAGCCGCGTGTATACCTCGAATGAAAGGCCCAACGAATCATGCCGTCTAAGCTGTTTTGCAAATTATAATTATAAATCGCTAATCTTAAATTCATTCAATTCATTTAGCCAAATCATTGCAATACCACCTGAGGCATAATGCAAATACATAAGATGTATTTGATTCAAGATTGTAATAGATTGTTTAGATTTATTGATTGATAAATTACTGTTAACAATATCCCATTAAAACTGACATTTTGACACGGAAGGTAATACATATAAATAACAACCACCAAATGACGTAACATCTGATGAGTTAAAAATACTCTACCTGCAGCAATTCCGCAAAGCAAAGTACATCTTATCAACATCTTGAAAAAATCCTTTTTGTCAGATTTAACTTTCGGTGAAGATGCAGCAAATATTATTTTATACGACTGGACTACCATAGCAACCATAAAGGATATAAACATAAATCCGACCCAGGTTATAGCAAACCCATAAATCTTACATTCCGTTTCATCTAAAATGACATTCTTGTTGAAGGCTGTTGCTATATTGAATGGCATTATAAATGCAGATACAATAAATCCAAGAACTAACAGTGCTGGGATGAACATAGACGACGTATTGAGGAACGTTCTTTTTGATAGAACAATTTTTTGCAATATAATACTACACATTACACCCAATATGGAAAAGAAACAAACAACAATTCCTATAGCTGTTTGAATTGATTCAGGTAACGATTCTTTCTGGTATATTGTATTACTTGAGATATTAATAGCTACTGACACGTTGCCTTTTGTTGTCGAAGAGGAGTTGACGCCTGCCAAAAAGCTGAAAAAGAATAATTAAACGTAAATAAAATTTCCCGATGATTTGCAATGTTTGCTCCGTTAACAGGTCTACAATTCAAAATAGTAAAGTTTGTATTCAATACAAAACAGTAAAAGTCTTAAATGAAAATATTTGTTCTACTCTAATTATTTTGAATAAGTATGAAATTTACTTGAAATAACTTGACGCTTATCTTGACTGTACTATCTTGTACTCAACCCTTATTCGGATCAATATGATCTAGATTAGGGTCAAGTAAACATGTCTGAACCAATGCGCTACAAAACTTAAACGGTTTTAACAAACTATCGACCTCTACTCGACCTATACTAAACATGTCCTATTCTAGAACACAGATCTGAACCATACTTAACGAATGTTTAATCATACCCTGGGAAGTTTATTTATTTTTTGTTTCAATTTCAAAAGTGCAACTTACTGCAATTAACGCAGCAATGCAGAGCTTTTATTTGCCCTATTTTTCGTTATAAACAAAATGGAATTAATATGGCTACATTCACAGACATTTTGAATAGTACAGGATGATCATTATATGAATATATAACAATGCAAGGAAATAACTGATACTTAAAATGATGATACATGACAATACTAAGACATTTATGCAGGACCTTATCTAAATAGGAAACTAAATTGGTATAATTGCTAATGACAAAAAAATAGGACAGCCATGCCCCAACGATCAGAGAAGGCAGATGTCAGCAACTAAAGGTAATTTCAGCTATTAAGTTATTTCAGTTATTCCAGTTATTCAGTTGTTCAGTTTAGTTTGAATTTGTAAAATTATTAAAAGTTACTCTAGATATTAAATACCTGCAATTGGTTAAGATATCCATCTCCATAAACTGAAATGACCGACCAGAAACTTGAATATATACAATGTATTGTTATATAATTTACACATTTTAAGGAATGACCTATTTGTCATTGTCACGTCATTAGGTGATAATTGGATCTATTTTAAGTGATATGCCTTCCATAGTGTCTTCTCTCGTACATGTACTTACGTATATGATAAAAACCAAGCTATACTATTATTATTAAGAGAGTGCAGACCTTGATTTTGCGATTTTGACTCATCTTGGCTTTAAACGGTCAAATTTATCGTATATAATAAAAAATAGGCATATCGGACATATTTTAACTTCATATAATTAATGCTGTCGTTGTGGACCAATTTCAACCAGATTAAACTAAATCTCTATGTCTAATACAAGAGATCCATGTCAGTATTGGCATAGTTTTCCGTTCTCTCATTAACGTATTTAAAGCAATCAAAAGTCTGCACATTACTTGACCTTATACACCAAATCCAAAATACATTTTTCTGTTATACTTTATACAGATTGAAACCTTATAGTTGGTATGATGTTGGATCAGTATCTCTAGGAGTGCATTTATTTTTTTAAATTTAAACCAAGGTGGAACCAGGTATATTAATTAGATTGTTCATTCACCTATTAAAGGTAGAAGCTTACTGTTTTGTAGATTACAAGAGATCCATGTCTTGTTTTGAATGCAGACACAAGTTTCAACAAGAAGCTCATTTGCACAATAAGAGAAGCACAAAGGAGGAAACTTTCAGGTTTTGATGAACATCAATAAAACAATAAATGAAATACACTTGATGTTTTACATTTAATATAGGGACCTATGTTGTTTTGTTCAAAACAGATTCGCTTAAAAAAGAGGCTAAATTGTACAATTGGATCGGCTCTAAAGAGGAATCTTTAAATATATTCGGTTATAATCTTTAACTTTGTGATCGATTTCAACTGGACGTTTAACATGAATCAATAGACTTATATCCTGTTATGTAAAATCTTTTTTTCTAATTAAATCAGATCCACACTTGCACAGTTGGAGTATGTGAATGGACTGTTGAATTATAAATTCTCCCAATTTTAGAAATTCTAAATTTCCTAACATCCCAAATATTCACGCTTAGTTTTAAGATGTTTAGACTTAGTTGTCTTTTACCGTTGTTTAGTCTGCAAATTACCCTTTCGGTGCACCTGAGATCACCCTCGGTTTTTTGTGAGGTTCGTGTTGCTCAGTCTCAAGTTGTCTATGTTGTGCTTTGTACACTGTTGTTTCTCTTTTGGTCTTTTTCTCTTTTTTGCCATAGCGTTGTCAGTTTATTTTCGACTATTGAGCTTGAATATACCTTTGGTATCTTTCGCCTCTCTTTTACAGCCTTCGATATCATGTTGTATTCCTTGAAATCAAATGGCAACTTACAATTAATCAATTCGTATTTTTTCCGATATGCTTCGTATTATACCTGTGTTTGCTCTTTCGAGTCGACACAGTTTTACCAAATCTACAAACATTGACAATGTTCATCTTATATTATAAAAAAAGTCTGATGAAAATTGATGGAAGACATGTTTTAGGGTCTGACAATGTTCATACCTTCGCCACAAATGTATAATGCACTGTTTTCGGGCAATTTTTTATAGTGGTTGGGTTGTTCAGTCGTTAACAATACACAAAAGGATACCTGGAGTCACTAAGATACAAGTACAACATACCGCATCAACCATCAACATCGACGCTTTTGTAATAATAAAAAACATTACAATTAAAGACGAACAACAACGAATAACACACAGGCCATACAGACTGCCTTGGTATAATCTAAAATGCGGTGAGATTAACCCCAGTTGGCTTGTTTTTTGTGCTACAATTTGCAGGTCCATATTTGTTTGATTCCTATTGTTTATATAAGTATTATGACAGACGATTCTAACACCCTTTTTAAATAGCACTTTTATTCGCACTTCTCTGGCATACAGAAGTAAACTTAGATAAGCTTTAACAGTGTCCACTTCTTATTGGAATTATATTTCTTTATAAAAAAATCTTTAAAGTAGGTGCGAAGAGTTACAAGTCTCGACAACATTACGAGAACCAGGTGAAACCGTTTTTTTTTTAATACCGTATTATTGATTATCTCAATAGTTCATGACCAAAAACTACTCAGATACCAGGCTTATAATTGTGTACGCCAGACGCGAGTTTCGTCTACAAAAGACTCATCGGTGACGCTCGAATAAAAAAAGGCCAAATAAAGAACGAAATTGAAGAGCATTAAGGGAAAAGCTATTCATTGAGTCATTTTGTATATTACATTAAAGTAAATATCACATCACAGGTGTTAACCATTTTGTTGACATAAAAAAATGTGCCCATGCTTCATTACAGAGTTAACCTACGTTTAATGTTGTGATTAATATGATTTTAATGATATCATATTTGGCCACCCCTAAATAAAGTATGTTACATATGGTATATCTATTTTGATTAAGGTCAGTAGTTTTGAATCAGATCTTAATTTTATAACCAGAATTGTCAATACATAGCATAAAAAAGTACCAAGTGAAATATGTCAAAGTGATGGATCAAAATATATGACGAACGTTTACATGGTCTAGAGGACAAAACAGTACTAAAGTATACAGCTTAGACCAGCAAAATATATGTCACTTAGAAAATTAACTATTGAATGTAAACAATGATACAATTAAAGAAGAAATTAAAGAGGAGATTCAATATTGGGAATTGAAAACATTACTCTTATTGTATACTATAGCGTTCACCCCTTCATTACTCTAGTTCAAAGGTGTCATTGGCGATGGTCGTTTGCAGAACGAAGAAACATTGGTTTTGACAAATTTAAGATTCAAGCTCGTCTTAAAGCTTTTGTTTTTGTTGCTTTCTCTTAAATTATTGCTTTACTCTTTTCACGGTTTATGTCTGGTACTCTCAGCTGTCACGCTACATCTCTGGTATGCCCTCTTTCACGCTACATGTCTGGTAGTCCCTTTTGACGCTACATGTCTGGTATTCCCTCTTTCACGCTACATGTCTGGTATTCTCTCGTTCACGCTACATGTCTGGTATTCTCTCTTTCACACTACAAGTGTGGTATTCTCTCTTTCACGCTACATGTCTGGTATTCTCTCTTTCACGCTACATGTCTGGTATTCTCTCTTTCACACTACAAGTGTGGTATTCTCTCTTTCACACCACAAGTGAGGTATTCTCTCTTTCACGCTTTATATCTGGTATTCTCTCTTTCACGCTACATGTCTGGTATTCTCTCTTTCACACTACAAGTGTGGTATTCTCTCTTTCACACTACAAGTATGGTATTCTCTCGTTCAAGCTACATGTCTGGTATTCTCTCTTTCACGCTACATGTCCGGTATTCTCTCTTTCACACTACATGTCTGGTATTCCCTTTTTGACGCTACATGTCTGGTATTCTCTCTTTCACGCGACATGTCCGGTATTCCCTTTTTCACGCTACATGTCTAGTATTCCCTCATTCACGCTACATGTCTGGTATCTCTCTCCTCCTTCTTGAAACTCCCCTTTCAAAGTGTATGTTTCAATTGAACATTCAATAACAGCCCTTCATCTGGATTTTCAAATTTAAATAGTGCAGCACAATTCTTTAAGTCTTCATATTGTGTTGATGTTATTGACAATAATAATGACAACATATCTGGACAATATCAGCTGTGATGTCACTTTAATATTATAAACCTGTCGATAATTGGCAAATTTATCCTCCATTCCTGGGTTATGAAGAAAAACGACTGAAATCGACAATAGACGATGTTAACGTTATCATGGCGAATTAGCAGGAATGCCCAAACCAAAATATTAAAGTCGAACATAAATAAATACTTTACTATTCGAAGCACTTTATAACTAAAATGGATCTAAACATCTAGATCTATACATGTGGTTGCTTCCTTTGAACATAAGACACTACAATAGTCGTCGGATGTGTAAATTAAACTATCGTGCCATATTCTCAACTGTGTTACTTTTACTTAGTCTGGATATGCAGGTTTGTTAATGCATGCATTTCAAGAGACGCTTACTATGGCAAAACTCCAGTCTAGCTTTGTTTGGAAATCATTCGAGTTTTTGTCTCTTTTAATATTTTTTTTTATGTCAAAAAGTGTTGAAAGAGTTTTGGAAATTGGCCAACAACTATTTTTATTTATTGACGTAGAATGACCATTTTACATACAGTTTCATGACGACTGTTTTGTTTATAATTTTCACTCGATTGAAATAAAAGAACAAAAATGCACAATCACACGATTTTTTTTTTTTGACAATTCTGATATGATCTGTACAAAGTCTTCTAAAACGCGATATAGTCCATTATGGGACGATATCAATGTAACCTGGCTGGTCTTATTGCATAGGTATGTTATTGGTTTAGTTGTATTTATAATCTGTTGTCTGTTATATTCTGGTGTCTCCGGACATCTCTACATTGTAGTACGATCACGGTAAATTAGAAAGAGCTCTATCATTATCTTTCCCATTCATTGTGACCTTTCTGCTTTCGAAAAGACCACAAAAAACAGCGCATCAGACACATTGTGTGGATTTTCACATCTTGATTTATCTACATAAAAGAGAGGCAACAGATAGTAAAGGGATATTCAAACTCAAAAGTCAAAAAAAAAACTGACAATGTCATGGCAAAACAAAGAAAAATCAAAAGACAAACATTTGCATTGAATGTTTTACCTCATTAACAGCGTAGTTGAAATGTTTCTCCGGATCATATAGTCTCACTAATTTTCCAGCGAAAAGCATTTTAAATGCATTAGAAAAGTCGTCACTTGATTTAGAACAAACATTTATTATATGATAATTTAAACAGATTTACTAAAATCAAGATGAAGTAGGAAATGGACATTACTTGTACTCAAATTTCACTCACCCCTTCTTCATTGGCCTGAAATTTACTCAGTATAACTCGACTGTGTTCAAACCATACAAAACAGGCTCAATTTTACTCAGTATTCCTCGACTTTGGTCTGATCTATACAAAACAGTCTGAACTTGTACATGACTGTTTCTGATCAGTTCTTAATCTTTTATAAAGTCTGGAGTACACTCGACTTTGGTCTAAGTCATGCTTCTTACTAAAAAATATTAACCTAGCCAGAATTAAAATCGACATTAAACTGATAAACAGAATTAGGGACAGTGCTGTGATAATTCTGTACATCAATCTATGAGTGATTTTTGTTCTTAAAATTGGTTCACGTTCAAATTTATTAACTGATAAAATATCAGAACTGATTATATAATGCATGATGCAAATTTCTATTGAAATGTTTATAATGACTTCGTAATATTTTCATTCATAGACTGAAGTCAGTAAGATAATTACTCTGTACTGCGAACAGTTTTTGTGTCTTCTTTGAAACCTTATAAGTCAAAATACTGATGCTAATGTATTCATTATTGTAACCAGTTTGCTCACTTTTTCAACACTATCCCATTTTTATATATTTTTAAACTTGTCCTTATACATGTATATTAAGAATTGTATATCTGGCTTTTATATATATATATATATATATATACAAAATTGGTACCGATGTTTATTGACGATCATAAAGCATATATTGCTGAGTGAGTAATGTCACCTGATTGGCTAAATAACAAGGTGTCATCCAGTTCATGGTGTAATTCACAGTTGTATATGAACATGATGCTTCATACTGTGGATTCAATATTATTCGTGGGATACCAATTTTCGTGGATTTCGTAGTTACAGGTGAACCACGAATTTAAATGTTCAACGAAGTACAAATGTTCTATATGCTTGTATGCAGCCATGGTAAAACCACGAAATCAAATGTTCACGAAAATACAAAGTTTCTCAATCCACGAAGATTGGTAACCACGAAAATGAATGAATCCACAGTATTTGTACCTCAAGGCGTATATTTGTGAGGCAGTTGACCTTAAAATAGGAAAAATAACAATTACATAATAGATCATTTAATTTAACAGTTGTTAAAATAATTCATATACTTTCAAAATAAATAAAATATAATTAAATATATTCATTTAGTTGGAATTAATAAACAGGGAAAAAACACGTTTGATATGAAACAAGTTTTACACCCCAGTTCTATTGTCATACTTCATAGTTTTTATTTCTGAAACAAGTGTAAATTGAATAGATCTATTGTTACGAATAACAATGGATTTTGACCACAGGGTGTGACGAGCGGGGTTTCTAGAAACCCCTGCTTCTACATCCCGAAAACACAGTCCATTGTTATTCATAACAATGGAAATTGTTTTTTTTTTAATAGAATGAACATAAGAGATTACTAATAGTGTTCACTACAAGTTGTTTCAAGACATATTGAAAAATATATTTCAGGAAATTTCAATTGCGAAAAAACATCTATTTTGAATAAAAAAAAATCATTTAAATATTCCTTTGCTTGAAGCTAGAATATTAATCCCATATGGCAATTTCTTAAAGAACATACATCTAAAGAACTTTTATTTACACATTAAAAACATATAGTTTTCATTTGGACTAAGTCTTAATCATAAAATAAATATTAATTTTTGGATTGTTGAAGACTAATGATGGCACCCAGAGGCGGATCGAACCATTTTTAAAAGGGGGTACCAACACAGGATAAAAAGGGGGGGGGGGGTGTTCCAGTCATATGTCTCCATTCGAAAGCATTGATCGTAAAAAGGGAGGTTCAAACCCCCGGAACCCCCCTGGATGGCCCAAAACAAGGGGGTTCCTACATATGCAATTTTTATTTTTGCATGTTAAGCGTGTCCGGTCGTCGGAATTCTAATTCAGACACACCTATTCCTCAGTATGTTTGAATATGAATGTTTGTTTAATGTTGAGAAGGGGGCTTTGTTTTGTTGATAAAACCGTAACATGTTAAATATATTTATGATTACCTTCATTAAACTGATACATGTGTGTACTTTGGGTTATAAATATTGCCTTTAACTTTAGTCTCTTCTACCAAATCCAACGCCTGACTCAAAATGTCGTCTGTCTTATACCCGTCCATATTTACAACTGCATACAAGGAGCATGATGTATTTTTTGTTGTATTAAGAATGCACGATATTGTCAACCTTGACCTGCTGATCCATATTAGCACATGGATTTAACGGGAATATGCAAAACGGCAACTTTGACAATTGTAAAATCTACTCACTTGTCAAAGTTTGAATGAAGATCGTCAAAGTAAGGTTACTAGTGGGGTTTCATCTAAAAAAAAATGATATTGTCAATAAAAATGCTATCCGTTCTTTTTCATTTTATATTCAATGTAAACAAATATAGGGTTTAGCATTGGGTGTAAATTAGTTATACACTTCGGGATACGGCGTGTCTGGATAAGAAACACCTATCCCTCAGTGTATAACTATTAAGGAAACCCCAGGAATGTCAAATTTAAAATACCCGGAATTATATGTTTCCAAATTTATTTTTGTTGAAATCTTGTACACAAACTATATGATAAAAATATATGAAATACTAAAATAAATAAAAAAAAGTGTCTTTCAGTTTCTTGGATTGTTGCGACTACTGTTTCACTAACTTATTCCCCGCATCTTATTGTATACATATACTAGACCAGTATAATATTTGTTATTCGGGATCTTCACAAGGGATATAAGCTTATATTCCCTGTCAGTATTTATATTTCCTGAGCCGTCAGGCGAATAAAAATTGTATTATACTGAAGTGTTCTGATTTTAACATTATTTACCATTCTTAACTTTGTTTTTGTTCACAGGGTATATGGGCTCATTTACCCTGTCAAAGTCTCCAATCAAACTGTATGATTAGCCGGGATATATCGCTACAGTATAATATAATATAATAACCCTATTTTTCTTCAAAATATTAGCAAATTTGAATAAAAGTAAATAAAGTAATCCTTTACACTAAAACAAAATCAATAATTTCAACAATGTCGTGATAATTTGTAAATTAGATATTACTTTTAAATGAAAAGAAAAATAATATCATTGTCCATTTTTTGAAAATCTAGACGTAGTTCTGTTAAATTAAAAATAAGGAGATGTGGTATGATTGCCAATGAGACAATTATCCAACACAGTTCAAATGAAGTGGATGTAAGCAATTATAGGCAACCGTACGGCTTCAGCAAAGAGAAAACCTATACCGTATAGTCGGCTATAAAAGCCCCCGACATGAACACTATGAAACAATGCAATTGAGAAAACTAACGGCCTAATTTTATAACCAAACAATATACGAAAAACAAATATGACAGACATTACTCTATCTATATATAACATTATACATATTTATTAAAAGGTTAACTCCTAACTATCCTACTGCCTGTCGATACTTTAATTTTGGCATTGCACAAGTCATGTCTTCTTTGACTGTCCATGACGTTAAAACACTAAATCCCTGGGATGTGTTTTAGTTGATTTTAGTCTCTGATGCATGATTTTTTATTACTAATTGTTTTTGGCTTTTAACTAGCTTTCAGTAACTGCGAGTACTCTCAAATCGTACTTTCTTGTTAATTTGACATGTTGATACAATTTGTAATGCATTTTTGTTATTTAATGTTTACTTATTTAGTGTTATATCTCGTCTCACTATTTTTAATATAAACCACTTTTGATAAGTGTTTGGTATGACGATAAATTTTCACTTTTGTTCTCGTACTATGAACAACAAAATTAATCATTTTGTAAAAAATATTTCCGTACTCCATGTATACCTTACAACAAAATTTATTTTATTTACCTGTGTACGTTATTTTATTTGGCGGCATTTTGTCAAAGGTTATGGTTGTCTTTCTGATATCGTTTTACATCTAACCCCCTTGTTTTATTAATTTTGTATTTCCATTGTGTCATAGATCAAATTTATTTGTTCCGTGTATGTTCGCTTGTTTTTGATAATATGTCTTTTGATTGAGTTAATCCATTTCAATTGATATTATATAGTGTGTCTTTCTATGTTGTAATGTTACACTATTGTTTCAGGTTAGGGTGAAGGTTGGCGCCTATCAAAACGTTTAAACCCGCTGCATTTGTTTGCACCTGTCCTAAGTCAGGAACCTGACGTTCAGTGGTTGTCGTTTGTTGATGTGGTTCATAAGTGTTTCTCGTTTTTTATATAGATTAGACCGTTGGTTTTCCTGTTGAATGGATTAACACTTGTCATTTTTGGGGCCCTTTATAGCTTGCTGTTCGGTGTGAGCCAAGGATCCGTGTTGAAGGCCGTACTTTTACCTATAATGGTTTACATTTACAAATTGAAACTTGGATGGAGAGTTGTCACATCGGCACTCATACCACATCTTCTTATATCTATGAACCAACAACAACCACTGAACTACAGGCTCCTGACAAGGGACAGGCACATACATGATGTGGCGGGGTTAAACATGTTTGTGAGCGCTCAATCCTCTCCCTAACCTGGGACATAGGTGTTACATCACAACATAAGAACAAACTATAAAAATCAGTTGAGAAGAGTTTAACTCATCAGATCGATATAAGCAGAAAATCATCTAACAAAAACACAGACCATACGTGGCAGGGAATTTATACATCCTTAACAACAAAAAAGACACACTGTAGAGATCTGAGAGTACTCGCAGTTACAAATCGTGTATCTAAGACTAAAAGATGTCATTAACAGTTAGAGAAAAATATGATCTTGTGCAAGCCAAAGTATAGATATCGACAGATTGTAGTACCATGAAATATAAAAATAAGAAGATATGGTATTATTGCCAATGAGACAACTCTTCACAAGATACCAAATGACACAGAAATTAACAACTATATGTCACAGTACGCATACCGCATAGTCAGCTACAAAAGACCCCAAAAGGACAAATGTAAAACAATTCAAACGAGAAAATTAATGGCCTAATTTATGTACAAAATAATGAACGAAAAACAAATATGATACACAGAAACAAACGACAACCACTGAATTACCGTTTCCTGACTTGGGACAGGCACATACAGAATGTGGCGGAGTTAAACATGTTAGCGGGCGACAAATACTCCCCCTAATCCTGGGACAGTGGTGCAACAGAACAATACAAGAACTGTACAAAACAATAAACAAACAACACATATGATAAACAGCAACAAACAAAAACCACTCAGTTACAGGCTCCTGACTTGGTACAGGCACATATAGAATGTGGCGGGGTTAAACATGTTAGCGGGTGCCCAACCCTCCCCCTAACCTGGGACAGTGGTGTAACAGTACAACATAAGAACAAACTATAAAAATCAGTTGAAAAAGGCTTAACTCATCAGATGGATACAAACAGAAATACATATAACAACAAAAGAGTGGACGTGGCAGGGTACTTATACATCCCCACATAAAGACACTAAGTACAGATCTGAGAGTACTCGCAGTTAATGACAGCTAGTTCAAAGCCAATAACAAATAATAAAAAACATCATGCATCTAAGACTTAAATATAAATCAGTACCGTCCAACATCCAATGGATTAAGTGTATATGTGTATAACAATACTATTTTAGTATGGTCTTAATTTACTGATAACAAAATCAATATTTATACCAATAAAAAACAATATTCAAAGATCTAATTACAGGGTTGAATTGGTAACCTCTTGAATAAGTTTATTTAAAGGATTGATAAGTTTACTCGTATCGTATATAAATTTCCGGGCTCCGTAAACACCATCACCGTAAAAATTAGGATGTGCTATTCCGTTTGAAATAATTATTCTGATGACAGAGCCAGACTTGCAAACCAAATCTTTGTATCTACGGAAGTTACTTTGTTCAATTAAAAAAATCGAATACATATCATAGTTAATCATGATGATGCCCAAAGTTTTGAAGCAAATTCCTTTGATAGTGATTTTAAAGTATTATTTCACCTGTTATTACTTTTTTTTTATAACTATCTGTAATTTCATATCTTAACTCCATTTGTAATCTCAGTACATTTAATTACCATTGATAACTACGCCTGTTTTCTGACTACACAGTTTAAATTTAAGGGGAACTTGTAGGTCAGAGGATATATTTGTGTTTTAAGGTGGTACATAACACTACAGGGAGATAACTCTGTAAAAATCAGCTGAACGTTTTAATCACGTTCTATTGTTAAGGAAATATTAAGCTTCTCAATGATCAAAATTAGTGTTTGTCAAACTGCGATATATCCAATGAAATTTTTCCGATAAAGTGTGTGGTTTAAGTTTTTGAAATTTTTATATTTGTCAATGGGTCAAAGTAAATATTTTGTCAACATTTTAAGAAAATTAAACGAGCCAAATTAATTTTAGTCAAGGTGTTTGGTACCACCTTAAACATGATTCAATGATACTTTTAGCCAACTAGTCATTATCACTTGTAATATCAGATATTTCCTTGCATAGTTATGTAATGAATATATGTTAATGTTCAAAATTGGTGTGAATTTATTCATACTAAAATTCGTTGAGAATTTGACAAAATGCATTGTTTCACATCTATCTGTTATGTTAATTTAAACTGTTGTTTCTACGGACATTTTTTGTTAAAGCTATAGAACATTTTTGAAGAAACTCCATGCACATTATTGTTTATGTTTGGTTCGGGTTGCTCAGTCGTTTGTTTTATATGTTGTATGTTGACTTTAAACTGCTTTTTTCTTCTCTTTGTTTTTCGCGTTTTGTCATGGAGTTTTAAGTTTGACTTAGACTAATGAGTTTAAATATCCTTTTGATATTTTTTGCTTTTCTTTTGGAAGTGTTAATATTTTTAATATTGATCATTTACATTTTCAATGTGAATCGTAATTGTTTTTTCATTAAAGCATAAAACATACAAAAAATCAAAGGGAAGCTGTGTATTGTTAAATTAATTACAGTTAGATACACATTTACATGATTTAGGTTTGATAAAATAGAAATAACTTGGCCGAGAATGATTAAGAATGGGTCGAGTATTTGTTCAGACCTTTTAGTGTTGTCCAAATAAGGGTCGAAAACAAGACAGTACAGTCGAGTATGATAAAGATTGTCGTCAAGATATTTGAAGTCAATTTCAGGCCTATTCAGAATGGTCGAGTAAAATCAGAAGAGTCGATAACAAATACTGACCATTTCAGACTTTTGCTGTATTGTAGTGACTGTAGAATAGCTATAACGAGTAAGATTATGTTTACGTAATTATGTTTATTATACACTTTAGAGTTCTACCGTTCATTACTGTATAATAAATATCGTAGGAGCTACTTCCGTTTTATTATACAAAATCTAGACTTTAGCCAATTAGATAGAGAGAGGGAGAAGAGAAAAGAAACCAAGGGAGGTATCAAAAATTAAAATAATAGAAATATGAAAAGTCGAATAAAAAGCGGACAAAACCATGCCCAAAAAGAAAAAATATGAACCGATTAAAACAAAGTTTCATAAACCGCTACACACAGATGCATACATGAACCCTATTACCTACAAAATCCGGGAGAACAACCGCTGCTCCAGACGGGAAAATAATTTCCGTCGGGACAATTGTTTTCAAATTACAGTGTTGCGCATCCTATAATAGTTTGGAGGTAAATGTATCTTGTATATGCCCATGACATCACCGAATTCTTAAAAGCTATCAATCACTTAAATGTTCTTAACCTGAAACTTAACAAACACATTTTTTGTGGGATTTACGATTGATAAGACTGTTACAGTCACAGACATTGAAAAATGATACACATCCATACAGTACTGACAAACTTTAACAAAATCAAAATTAGAAGTGAACTCAGGTGCTCCAAGCGTGTTAGTATTTTTGCTCTTCTATAGGCTCATAAAGGGTTTCTCTTTTGCAGTTGAAAAATACGATGATAAGTTGTTCGGAGTACGTAAAAACTTCAAAGGGATGACTTTTGGAAACCATGGCTTACTAGCTTCCATGTAATCAGCACCTTCTATCAAGGAAAGCATGATGACGTATCAGCTGGGAAACAAATACTCCAAATGAAAGACCTGCTGGAATTGTGCTACACAGAGCTGGAAAAGTGTCAATTGGAAACTGGAAATCATCACTTTTATCGTAAAGATTAATTCTCAATTGGTCAAAACGTATATAGTCGTCCAAATGTGAAGTAAGAGTCCGCAGAAGAAAAAAACAGAAGCCCACCCGAACAATACAAACGACTGGGGAGTGAGGTTTGAGGGCGGACTCTTAAAAGAAGATTTTTTTATAAATCAATCTTTACAAGCACTGATACACAACCACTTTCAACAGATTGTCCCTGTAATACTACAAGAATTAAAATATATTCACAATAAAATGTCATGTTTTATCTATAGAAATGATGCAGTGTATTTAGGTTTTAAAGAAACTTTCAAATTTACAATAAAATGATCTGACCATTGATTTGTTCAAATTGAAACCCAGTCTTCTTTTTTGATTTTAACATCTACGATTGCGACTTGTCACTGAATCTGTATTTGCCATGAGCAATATGGCAGTTTCCACTGGTAGATCATTATTTGCTTACTCTTCTTGGGCACCTTTGATCACCCTCGATTTTTCAGTGGGTATCGTGTTGATCAGTCTTTGGTTTTTTGTTTAAGGTTTTGTGGACTGTTGTTTGTCTTTTTGACGTTTTCTTTTTGCCCATGGTGTGATCCGTTTTCACCGACTTGTGCTTTTTTATTGTCCCTTTGATATCTTTTGCTTCGTAAGTCGTTTCTACGTTTTCAATGTCATTACAATTCAAACAATTAAGTCGCGAATTTTCTCGAGGTGCACAAAGCTATTCCACTAGGTATTATAATTACGGCGAAAGTCAATCTTTAATTGAACAAGGTTCAAATTAAGGCAACAGTAGTTTACCGATATTAAAATCTCATAAATCAATTAAGAAGACAAATCAAGGTAACACACAAAAAATTAAAATCAGAATTTCTGTTAAATACACACATAACCAGACGAAACAGGCAGATAACTAGGTTTTTAATTAATAGAATATTACGGGACATTCAAATCATTTATTGAATATAATAAAAAAAGGCAATGAAATTTCTGAAATATACAATACTGACAAATAAATGTGCATTATACAAATAAACACATGCGAGAACGTCATAACTTAAGATCGGACAGTATAATAAGACGATAAGCATAGATAGAAATCTAGTACAAAAGTTGTTGATATTTAACAAATATTATAGTTAAACTATACATAAATAAGCTTGGCCACATCAATGTTAAATAAATTAACCCAATTTATGATTTAACTGTACTTTTATGAATTTAATGAATCTTGTTTCTTATGTATACTGTTTCATTTGTACAACTTTTAGTTAGCTTTGGATTTTCAAATATTTTGGCCTTGAGCATTACTGAAGAGACATTTATTTTCGAAATGCGCATCTGGTGCAGAAAAATTGGAACCGTTAATGTTATTTATTAAGAATATAGAAATGAGAACACCCCTTTCCAAACCCTCATAATAAATAGCTGATAATTAATCGCTTATAGTTTATACTATTTTCTCTAATTCTTACACGATTTATCCTTTTCCTGACCTGTTGATTATTTTTATATAATCAACGTGTGGTTCGTTTGATCTCAGTTCTTCATTGATCAAAATTCGATTATGACGTCAAATGTTCTTCCTTTCCTCTGAATTTCCTGTTGTGACGTTATGAAAAAAGACGACCACGCCTGATGAAGTCGCATAGAAAGTACACATATTTTTGTAGATCATTCGAAAGGACGGATTGAATTTGTCTGCATATCGTTAAAAATCATTAGAGAAACAGATTCCACAACCAAATCTTGTGCAATACGATATTTATCCACTCTCGACAGCCTCGTGTTTTAAATTTGAAAATCTAACTGTCTCGAGAAGATAAGTATCGTATCACACTCGATACAGTGGTAGAATCTATATTTACAGCATATCTAAACTTATTGTTATTTGTTAGCGAGTGTTTTGTTAGAATACAAAATTGATTTTGTTCAATGTAGGGACTTTTGGTAACAATTGAAGCTGGTATAAGATCCGACTGTTTGGCAAATAGAGAGAATATACCAAGGGGCATTCAAAATCATAAGTCCACTACAAACAAACAATACCAAAATCAAAAACGACGAGATCACAAACAACAATAAGAAAAATCACACATTCATTATATCAATCATGATTGAGAACTTAGTGTTTATGTGTTAAGGTGATACACTCGTGAGCCACATTATTCCATTACGGGTAACCAACTCTTGAAGGCGTCCGTAAAACTTTCGAATCTATAACTTCAAGTTTACTTCTTTGAACACTTGGTTTAATAGCTATTCTGTAAGCAGCAACCCTCCATAAATGAAATCATGATATGAAACTATCACATCATGAGATATATAGTACATTTGCATGTGCTGCTGGAATTTTGCTATATAGAAAAGTCAAGATGTGAGGCAGACTGAATTCTTTTTGTTAAATATATTTGAATCTTAAATTAGTTTGATTGTTAAAAAGATATGTCAGTTTATTCTAAGAACATGACTGTAACGAAACAAAACTGTACAACCATAGTTATTCTAATCGGATTTATCTATTAGTATGGTATGTTTTGGCGTATCTTTTCGTTTTAAGGATAAACATTTGTTTTGTAAATGGTAGTAAACAAATGTAGTATTAGTAAAAACTGTCGTTTATATCGTACGGAATATAGACGAAATTCATAATGCTTCCTTGTTTGGGAAGTTTTTGACAAACTAATGGTGAATTTCAATGTCAGAAATCTTTTTAATTAATTTTATTTAGATCGTAAATCTAAATTTGTAATATCTGTTTTTTTTAATACATATAAAACCGACGAAATGAGTTGTAAATAACCCAAATAATGCTTGCATATTTGTTAACAAGGTCTTAATCTCCGGCAATCCTATGAAATAAACAAACATTAACATAAAATAATTTTGAATTGTTTTAGATCTTAATACATAAACAAACACATTAATCAAACAAAGTGTCAAATCGTAAATCTTCTCCCAACATAATAAACACGACAAAATATTAAATTATCATTGGGGATTTACCCTCTTTGGTTATGATATGCAGACTTAGAAATCTAATGGATACACGACGATTTACTACAGTTGCACATGTTAATTAAAATTTGTATGTCACCAGAGTCGAAGAAAAAAATAAAAATGATCGTACACCAGATTTAATATATCCGATGTATTGTATGAACAACGATGGCCAGATACGCCGTGACATGCTTTTGGTAGTGATATTGACTTATTATTAGCATACCTGTATGACTAAAAGGGATTCTTTTTATAGATCACCAAGACAGCAGCCCAACGAGGAAAATAGTCAGAAGACAATTTCAGGTCAAGACACAGTTTTGACAGATTGTTCCTATGTTGTGCTGTTAAACCACGGTTCCTTTGTTTTTTTTTTTTTTTTGCATTTTGGGAAGATAAGGTTAGGGAGGGTATTGAACGGTAATGCATATAGTTTTATATGCACATTTTAAAGTTTCAAATGTGTAATTGTGTTAAGGTTTTGTTTTTGTTTCCGTATTTTCTTATACAGTTTAATATTACTTTAAAGCTATACCTTATTCTAACATTAAAAGTAATATTGTTTTTTCTTTCAACTAAACACCCATCTATCACTGCATTTCTGAGATGGAAAAGTACAAGGAAAATATTTTTTACATTGAAACCTCTTGATAGTCGGATTTGAGTTTTGAATGTAAGAATATTTTATCCAAAAACATTAGACATGCACTAAAAATATTTAGCCGTTTACAAAACTGGTCACTGTTGCAAAATATTTTGAAATTGGAATTTGATACCTGATTATTATCCACACGGTTTCTGAATGGCTAAATAATCAGCATCCCTTTTTGGAAAGTAAACTTTAAAAAATTTCCAATACCCTCCTTTCCTCCACCTTTGTGAACAGACTGAATCCGCCACTGAGATGATTCGTACAAATTCAAATAAAAGTCATCGCATAAATAAATAAAGTAACGGTGCATCATTGAATTGTGGGTGATAGACACACTTGGTAAAACTTACCGATTTTTGTAATGCTCTTAAACTTTGAACTTGATTTGGCTTGCCAACTGCTTTGATTCGTGTGTCACTGACGAGTCTTCTGTAGGAGAAACAGGCTTCGTGTGTACTAAATCATAAGCCTGGAATTTTTTATAACGAAATGCTCAAAACTAGCATATCATCATCGCGCTTGATGAACTGGGTGAATATATCTTGTTATGTGACCTGACAGCAGGAGGCATTTCAGGAAGATACTATATGCCATACCAAAGTGCACATAGTACTAAATAATCTGTAGAATAAGTAAACAATTCTTATTTCATAATTATATGGAAACTTATTCTTTATTGGTCGAATTAACTTTATAAACATTCACATGAAGGTTATTATTTTTATTATTAAATGCATCTATGAAACTACTATGCCATCTTCGGACCTATTGCAGTGACGTCATATCGATATTTTTTTCAATATTTTAATCACAGAAATATATCAAAATGTCCACATTCTCTACGTGCGGCAGCTATTTCACATTTGTCAAGCAATCAAATGGTTAGAATATAATACAAAGTGAATCGAGTTTAGAAAACATCCAGTTTCGATGACCTACTGAATTCATTTAGACTAATTACTGGGTTTGTGCTTACATGAGCAACATGATGGTTGCCACATGTGGACAAGATATGTTTACCCTTTCGTGGCACTTGAGATCAACCCCGATTTTTGGTGGTTCGTGTTGCTCAGTCTTTAGTTTTCTATGTTGTGTTTTATAGACTGTTGTTTGTCATTAGTTGTTTTTCGCTTTTTGGTTCAATGGGTTCAACAAAGTACAAGACGAGAAAAATATTAATTTACAAAATGCGATAGATGACGAAAACAACGATAAAGAAATTAAGCTGAATCGAATCTTGCAGTATTAGATAACTATAATAATTTTGACCAACTTTGTGTTTGGTTAATAAACATGACTTAGATATCATGACTCATCAGACCAAAAATTCCTTGGTTGCTTCATAACATTTCATTTTCAAAGGATTTTATCTCATCAGGAATTTTTATGTTTTTTTTATAATTTTGTATACATATTTCATAAAACGTTTATAAATCTAATGAAGGCTTAACACATTTTAACCATATCAATATTTTGTCCTCCAATTTCAATAACTGATAGGGACTCAGCAAAATTGAAGTGCTAAATTGATTTTAACCATGTATTTTTTTTTTTTTTTTATAGTTCATCATTTGTTCATAGTTTAATATTGATTGAAGATGATTGATGTTTTCTCCGATTTATGAGTTTTGGATGTCCACTTGGTATCGGTATGCTCTTTTTTTATCAGTCGGTTGATGCTTGGTAAATAAAGGCAACAATAGTATACCGCTGTTCAATAGTCATAAATCGATTAAGCGAAAACAAATGATGAAATCGTCCATGGACATTTCTATTCAAGATTACTATAGAAATGATAGGAAAATGAATGCAAAGCTAGTTTTATTGAAGAATCTCTCATGAAACCTAATATAAGATTTTTTATTTTGTGTTTTTTGTTGCTTCAATACTCTTTTAATTAATCAAAATAAAATCAACAAGTCACCGTCTAGTTAAGACAAAAATTAACATCATTAAAAATAATGGGATTTTTTCAAAAGGAGATAACTCTGTCTTTGACACATTTTCTAATTTGGGACCATATATAAACAGACCTGGTTATAAAACTTGTTATACCTTCTATACATGTAAGACCATATAAAATATATATAACATTTCCAAACAAGTGCAGTTGATTTGCATATTGGTTGCCATGGCAACCAGCCGTCAAAATGGAAAATCACTCATTTTGGGATTTTAAAAATTTTCAGTTCAAATTCAAGACCATACAATTTGAAAATGAGCAGGCAGTATCTATTATAATAGGGGTGTGTTTGTTTTTAAAACCTGCATATTTATATGAACTGTGGAATCCCTGGGGCAAATAGTTCTTAGTTTGTCTGTCCGTTCTCTTGCTTAATACCACTGGTTTCAGTTGATAATTTGAGTATCTCTTGGTTGATTGTAATAAAACTTGGAGACTCTGCCTTTTTATGAAACTTAGACTCACTGAGACACCTGACTTACACTGATTTTTCAGTTTACAAGACAATCCCTCATCTGCAATAAATATCCCACCCCAGGGATCTCCACCATTAGTATTCCAATTTTGATGAAACTTTGCAAGAAGGTATTTTTATTATTTTTTTTGGTGTTTTGTACATAAATCAGGCTGTTTTGACATGTTTGAATTGCCTTACATTTGTCATTTGGTTTTATAGCTTGCTAAACGGTATGGAATTGGCTCATCGTTGAAGGCCATATGGGGACATACAGTTCTTAACTTCTATCCCTATTGGTCTCTGGTGGCAAGTTTTGTCAGTGGCAATCATGCCCTGTATATCCTTCTTTTATATATATTTGAAATTTTATACACAATGCTGACAAATATAACACACAGGACAACTTTTATGTTTGTTGTATAATGGAATTATTAGAGGATCCATTTATATCTAAGTTTGACATAGACAAATTCTTCTTTCATTTCCTAGTACTTGTCTATGTATAAAAATTAATAAATGAGATAGTTGAACCTGATACACCCGCCATTTAATCCTTTTTTCATATCTGTTAATTTATCCATTTTATGCTTTTGAAATAACATAACATAAAAATTTCAGGTTAAATAGTGTGTTATTAGATTTGTATTAAATAGAAAATGTGTCTATAAGACACAGGATGTCCTGCCATTAAATGTAGGTCACAGTAATCAAATTGTTGATGACCTGAGTGGTACCATAAAAGAATACTGTAGTGGTGATATATCACAATAGGTTTCTGTGAAATAAACCTAAACACAAGACTTAGCCAAAGACACAAAAGCAATAAATGTAGGTCATAGTGACTCAAGTAATTTATTGTACTACTAGTATACAAGATGTCTGTGGAGAAAAATATCATTGATATATTACCATTAGTTTCTGAGAAATGGAGCTAAATGCAAAACTTAACTGGAAAGGGATGTACATACTTATGGACTGACAAGGGTATACTAGTATCTATATAATCTATCCACATTTGTGGCAGGGCATAATAAAATCCAATCTTGGCAACTTTTTCAAATAAATGTAAATAACAACATGCAGTATTGTGACAAAAGTACTCATTTATGATCATATTTCAGTTCCCATAAATTACTTATTCAGATTCAATAAATTCCAAAAAAATTAACTAATTTAAAAGTGTTGCAAGGCATGGTTTGATTAGTAGCAGGCCAACTTTACAGGTTTATTTTATTCATATAACCTTATGACTTTCTTTTCACAGTGTGCCAATTTTTTAAATCCTGTTCTGTATAATCAGGTTATGCAAATACCTGTCCCCCACAAAATTTTAAGTGCACACATATTTTTATGCTAAAACCATGTTTTTGAGATTTATAGAGTTCTCAACAGTAAATAATTTTGATAAATGTACCTTTTCATTTCATATACTACCTTTATTTTCTTTGATAGAACATTAAGTTCACCAAATACAATGAACATGTGTATGACAATTGGGACTAAAATTGCATGTAAGTTTTCCACTAAAAGTAAAATTGAAAAATATATTGCATCAGCATACATTGTACTTCTTAACATATGCAAAAGAATTTATTTCCTATAGCTTCTGTATTAATTTTATGTGTAAATATGCGTTATTGCCTAAATTGACCAAATAACTTTTTCAATCATGATGATGATGGGAGTTTTAACGACCTTGACTGGCTATACAGCCCTTGCACAGTCGTTTTCTTTAATTTAATTATACATGGCCAAGAACATTTTATACTCATGTGGAAGAATTAAAAACCTTAAAAATTTTAAATTGGTAGAAAAAATACATTTTATGTCATGCATGTAAAACCACTTTCTTTTGATAATCTTTTATTTTCAGGCACAGGCACATATTAATTTAAATTTTGAATAATTGTAATAAATCTTGAATCCTTGATACATTGAATGATTCTTCAATTGCTTTAAATACATGCTACATAATATATTAGGGCATTTAAAAAGCACATTTTTGCAATATTAAATTTTTTAAACCACAAAATTGATATGTGTACATGTAGTTAAAATTGTTAAATTATTAAATGTAAAAAATTAATTGCCTAAGCTAAATGATTAAAATGGATATATCAGTATTGTCTTTAATAAAGATTGTATTTTACTTTGTCAACTCTTTTATAATTCCTAATCTAAGGTCTAAGGTCATGCAAAGTCTATAAAAAATGTCTATTCAGTTTGAAAATTAAATTATTTCATTATTTCACAGAGGTGGATTTAGGGGAGGTACATATATGGTTAATTCATAGCCTTTTTACATGTCCCACTTCAAACGGTGCCTAGTTTGGGAAGCCTTTTGCCCCTTTTTCGAAATCCTGGATACACATTTGTAACATTTTGTTAACTGCATTTCTTTTAGGCAATACCCGGTAAATGAAAATATAAAAAAAAAACGCACTAGACTTGCACTTTCTCAATAAGATTTTACAGGCCTTTTATAGCTGACTATGTGGCATGGGCTTTGCTCATTGTTGAGCACATTGTGGTACAGTGACCTATTGTTGTTACTTTCTGTGTCATTTGTTCTTTTGTTTTATTGGATATCATACCACATCTTTTTTTAATATAATGTTCTACTTTTAGGCAAAATATATATTGAAATCATAGAATATCTACCAGCTCTAACTCAAAATATGGACGTTCACTTCCATATGTTAAAATGTACAATTAATGTACATTCATTTGTATGTAATAAAGAAATTATAAAAGTATCAAATCAATGAAATAACACGAATAACCTTTTACATGTTGCCACTGTGATAATAATTATAAGAACTATTACATGTACCCCCCTTTTTCAATTCCAACTAATTTATAAGCATAGCCTGATTTGAATAAATCTAACTTTTAATTCTGTCCATGAAAAGTGTACTGTTCTAGCAAAACATATACTGGTATAACTTTATTAATTAAAACATTTGACATAAAATTTTGCAAAGAGAACAAAATTTTAATACAACAGTAAATTGTTTAAAATATATAGTTTAATATGCACCTCACCTTATCCATGTTATTATTAAATAATCAACACAGTTTGATATGTGCCAAGTTTTACATGAATAATCTACAGGGTGGACCCAGAATTTTTGAAAAGAGGGTGGTGGAGTTACTCCCAATATTTAAATATACAACATATATACAGCTGAGAAAAACTGTTAGCTTTTTGGGGATTGAAATCAAAGTTTTCCCGTGAAACATTGCACAACTAAAAATGTACATAAAATGTTTAAAGAGTTCATATTTGTTTTGTATTTTTATCAATTTCTTTATAAATTCCAGCCAGAGAACCTAGTAGAAGCATGCACAGTACAATCAGGAATTAGTGAGAAACACATTTAGGGAAACAAGTATGTAACAACAGGAATCAGAGCAAAACGACTCATATATATGAACAAGCATTCTGCGAGTATTGCATGCCAATACATAGTCCCTACCAGTTAAAAATTCATTGTATTGCCTATTGGAACAAAATTTTATTTGATCTACAACTTGTCATGGAGTAAACTGTATAACAAATATCAAGTCAATATAACCAAGCATGACGAAAAAAATGTTGAAAACTGATTATTTAAGCGAATTGTCTAAGTCAAAGGACCATAACTCTGCACAAAATCATCAGACCGGGACAAAATTCAATCTTGATATGTTTCTTGTCATGATAAAACTATGTTCCAATTTTCAAATCAATATATTTCAACCATGACGAAAAAAGTGCAGAAAACTGATTATTTGAGCGAAATTTTCGAAGTCAAAGGACCATAACTCTTGCAAAAAACACCAGACTGGAAAATAATTCAAACTTGATCTGTAACTTGTCATGATAAAACAATACACCAAATATCAAATCAATATCTTCAAGCATGTGGAAAATAAACTAAGCCCGTAGAGGTCCAACCCTGAACAGTTGGGGCAAAATGGACAATATTCAAGCTTGAAACAGGTCTGAATTTGGATTGTAATTAAATATTTGAAATATTATAGGTTTCTGAATAAATGCAGTCAAAGAACTTGAAATTGGTTATATGAATTGAATTTATATTCAATTAAAGATTTCTTGCTGCTGTGCAATACACTGTGCTGTTGGCCAATACTTAGTAAATCTGTTGTCAGACTATAAACAAATAAAGTTCAATTAATTCTCAATGTCAAATTAGAAATTTATGAAAATGTAAAGGGAGCTTACATCAATAGATATAAACAATTCATCAAAGTTTCATGAGAATTGCTGACAGCATTTTTGAGTTATTGTCCGAAAACTGGAAAATCCTCCCTTTTTTAATGAATAAAACCCCATAACTCAGAAATGTAAAATTTATAAAATTCTAAACGGAGCTTACATCAATAGATATATCAATTCACCAAAGTTGCATAAGAACTGCTGAAAGAATTTTTGATTTTTGTCCGTAAACTGGAAAATCCCCTTTTTATGAATAACACCCTGTAACTCAGAAACGTAAAATCTAAAATATATAAAAATCTAAAGGAGCTCATGTCAATAGATATAAACAATTCACCACAATTTCTTGCAAGTTGGTGAAAGCATTCTTGAGTTATTGTCCGAAAACTGGAAAATCCCCTTTTATAATGAATAAAACCCCATAACTCGGAAGCGTAAAATCTAAAATTTATAAAAACTAAAGGAGCTCACGTCAATAGATATAAACAATTCACCAAAGTTTTATGCAAATTGGTTAAAGCGTTTTGAGTTAATGTCCGACATGTTGACGACGGACGGACAGATGGACAACGGTATACCATAATACGTCCGTAAACAGGCGTATAAAGTGTGGAAAACTGATTTGCCAAACTGACGGATGGACAGACAGACGGACAGAGTGCAAACCTAAAGTCCCCTTCGACTTCGTCGGTAGGGGACTAATAATCTGAACTACATGTAACAACAGAGTACTACATGTAACAACAGAGTAAATGAAAATTCTGTTTGCAAAGAAAGAAACTCCTGCCTTTTTCCGAAAAATCAAATGGTCATTAGTATTAATTTACTTATGGTGTCTGATGTAGACAACATTCTGTATGTATGTGCCTGTCCCAAGTCCATGAAGTCAGGAGCCTGTAATTCAGTGGTTGTCATTTGTTGATGTGTCACATATTTGTTTTTAGTTCATTTCTGGTACATAAATTAGGCCGTTAGTTTTCTCATTTGAATTGTTTAAATTTGTCATTTCAGGGCCTTTTATAGCTGACTATGTGGTATGGGCTCATTGTTGAAGGTCATACGGTGACCTATAGTTGTTAATTTCTGTGTCATTTGGTCTCTTGTGGAGAGTTGTCTCATTGGCAATCATACAACATCTTTTTAAATACATCAGAACTGCCAAGCCGCAAATAAATGGTGATTTAGTCAACACACGAGGAGTCGAATTAAAAAAACTCACAACTAACATTGACCGTATATGAATTGTTTATGACTTACATTGTACTATCGTTCTTAGTTGTAAGTTTAATGTGAAAACGACTCCTGGACCCTAAGTGGTCTGTAAATAATGTGTCATAACATTTATCACAAGTACATTGTACAATGAGCATCACTCATTTTAGTGTGGGTATTGCTGTGTGTTTGCTTATTCCACATTGGGTAGAGGTATAGTGGAGGGTTAACATCTGACAAAACATGTTTCAGCTCGCTGAAATATTGATTGCGCCTCACCCTGTCCCAAGTCAGGAAATTCTAGTCTTTTTAGTCCTGTATGTATTTAATTTTTGGTTCATTTATATGTTTTGCTGTTAAGTTTGACGTCCATTTTCCTGGACAATACATTATTGTTTAGGGACTAGCTGGATTCCTGCCTCCGGGGCTGGATTTTCTTGCTGTATTGAAATTATACCCATCATAGATTCATACCCATGGTGGCTTTGGGTCGTTTTCTGCTATTTAGTCGTCGGATTGTTGTCCCCGTTTCCATTCTCAGTTTTATATAAATTATAATACACATTAATTTTTGTCCCTGTTTTTGTTGTTTTTTCATTTCCGTTAAAAAAAATAACTTTCAAATGATTTTATGGTCGTGAATCACTCTTGTGCTGGAATCATTCGCAGACGATGTAAATTATATGGCGAAGAATCTTCAATAAATGAAGGATCGCTAGAAACTTAAAGAAGAATTACTAGGATACATTATTCATTGGAATGCACGTCGTTTCGTAACCTGGTCGTTTCGTACCTGGTCGATTCGTAACTACGTTGTTTTGTAACTGAGACGTTTCGTACCAAATTGTTCATCTAATAATAACAATATTGTAATATTTTTAATTTAAAATTTTCTGAAATCTTTTAATTATTGGCTAATTGGCTAATTGGTAATTATGCTCGGTGACAGCTTTAATGGTTTTATGACAACTAATGACAGGTAATAAAAGTAATTACAGTAGGTGTAAAGTGATTATAAGTAGATTAATGGCACACGACCTGAAAAAATTATTATTTTCTCCTTTTTCTCACTTTACATGCAATTGCATAACCCTCCTCCTTTTTCACCCGGGCTGGGGTCCAGCGTTGAAGGAGTTATCCGAAAACCCTGGTATAAACATGAAATAAAGTCTTAGTTGGCCGGAGCAGCAGCAGCAGTTGGTCCGTAAATAAAACACACCTCCTTAACAATGTACTACTGGACATCTGGTTTTGAGTGTATTTATCCCAGGATGAGAAAATGCGTCCTAGTATGTAGCGGGTCCTAACACGCTGATACCTTTTAGTTTACCTTCGGATACTAACTTGATCTGTATTATGTAAAACTGTACTTGTAAAGTGTAAATTTATGTGCAATCATTTATTTAATAAAAAATATAGATATATATATATATACATACACCACTAAGTCTTTTATTACTTTTTTACGTAACCTACTACTCTTATTGTTATTATATATTGACAGTGGCGGATCCAGAGGGCGGCGTAGAGGGCGTACGCCCCCCTCCCCTTTGCTTGCACTTTTTTTTTTTTTTTGGTAAAATGATTAATCAGACTTGACTTCGTGAACTTTGCCATTTCCGTGAATTCAATTTTTATGCGACAATTCTTTACTTGTAAAGATATTTTCTCTCGTATTTACTGTAATTTATTATTGATTATGTCAAAGTCATGTGATTCGCTACGGCGGAGTTGACCAGTGCGTCGAAAAACGTCACTCAGTCATTCTGAAATTCAAATTACAGTAACACATTGCTTAGGCTGAGGATGACAAGCATGACACCTTCAAAGCGAGTAAGGATCGAGCAAGAACGTATTGACTTCTATTTCACAATTCCACCAAACAGAAAGTAATACTCTATTACACTCTCATGAAAAAAAAGTTCCACAGCAATATTATTTACCTACGAAAACATGTTTAACCCCACACGCCCCAGCCCATTAATAACATTGCTGAATAATAATCCCCAGTCAGTAAGCTCTAGATAGATTTAAAATCTAAGGTACGGACCATTTGATTTGAGGGGGCAGTCTGAGATATTTTAGAGAAAAAATTCTGACCCTGATTTTGCCTTAAACAAAATTCTGGCCGTATCTGGATTGAAAACAATACCGGTAATCTTGTCCACTTTTTGCTATTAGAAACAAAGATTGTCAACAGAATTATTGAGCTTTAAATGAACATGATGAATGAAAACGGGCGTAATTTTTGGGGCCGGGGTTTACATGTTGTAAATCCCATATCTGACCGGAATGTCTGTTTCGCCGAACTGATATGCTGAATACTTTTTCAAAGCCCGATTTCAACCTGCCTGCTCGGTGTGGCCTTTATGTCTCCATTTGTCGACCGTCATTCACAACTTGGTTGTCATTTCAGACTCATTCGTAGCCTTTAGTTGATTTGGAACCCCTCACTTCCCTTGTTGGGTGAAACATTTCAACCAAACATTTGGATAAAATTGCTAGTTTGTCTTTGTTCGTGTCTGTCGTATTGTAAATTTCATTGAATGGCAGTATATCTTGTTTTCAACAAGAAATCTGTGAGGTTATGCTAACTAACCTTACAACAAACGAGAATTTTCCATGTCCATTTTTACTGACAAATCCCACATTAAATCATCCAATCATTTTATAATAGACAATTAATGGGAGAATACGGCATAAAAATGTCAAAACCCTTACACTTTAACTATAAAATATACATGCCCCACGTCAGGAACCGTTAAAAAGTGCATTTTACACTTATTTTATGTTTTAAGCAAAAATAGGTCCAAAAATTTTCGCCTCGCTCCGCTCGGCTAACTTTACATACTCCGCCCCCTTTCCAAAATCCTGGATCCGCCCCTGATTGATATAAGGTTACAAAACGTCTCAGGTACGAAACGACCTAGTTAAGTTACGAATCGACTAGTTACGAAACGACCAGGTTACGAAACGACCTGCACCCCTTCATTGTTTGTTTACAAAATATTACATACATTTTACGCATATTTCCGTGTCCTTTTCTAATGTAAAACAAGTGTGAAACTGCTTCATAAGCTACTAAAATGAAGATCGTGTTCTAATATTTTCGATCTGCGTTTCAGTATTCATGAAAAGCAGCCCACGTGTTCGATTATTGTGATTTATCTTGTGTTTATCTTCTCTCGCCGGCAAGAACATGCCATTACCACAAAACAGAAGTGCATTTGCAACAATGAAAATAGCAATAATAAATTTTATAAAATTCTCGAATTACAGTTTTCAATTACAACATTCTTTTGTTATATATTTAAATAAAATAGATTATTTATAATAATCAAAATTAATTATCATTGACAATTACGACAATAGGTATGACTTGCGATATCGATGCGCAACTTGCGCAGTTGGCGCGAAAATTTGAACCCGTGAGCCCCTTAATGTTTAATATGTAATTTCAAATTATGATTTCTCAATATGTATGATCGTGCTTAGTTTTAAGTTCTTTGTGAAATACAGAGGGCTTATAAAAGGTTATCGACTTTCTTATACGCTACAGAGGACACAGCATTACTAACATTGAGAGAGAAAAGAAAGAGCAGATCAGATAATAATGGACAAAGAAAGAAGGTTTACACCACTACCGTGAGACAAAAAATAAGCAGACAAACATTGGTCCACAAGCAGTACACAACTAAACATAAGGCAACAGAAACCCTACAAAACAGCACAAATAACATCCGACATATTCTATTATTTAGGGGAAGTTAAATACAACCGGTGATAAGTCAGACTTATTGATTTTATAATGAGGACACTTGGAAGAGATGTATTCACCTTTAACATATCATTCAATAATTTGGATCCAAATCATGATAGAGTTTGTAAAACTTTCGAAGAGATGACTTTAACGCAACCATTAGTTACACATGGGTTTTAAACTTTTTGTAAGAAGTCCGTCTCTATCAGGAACTTGAAGCTAAGGAATATGTTTTCAAATGGGCGATACATATGCTTGCCATGAAGATGTTCCTGGAAAATTGCTGTGTAAAAATGGAAAGTTCTCAATGGGAATCGAAATATGTTGTGTAGTTGATATAAAAGTAAAGAGATGTGGTATGACTGCCAATGAGAACTATCCACCAAGTTTAAATGAAGTGAATGAAAGCAATTATAGGCCATCGTACGGAATTCAAAATGATAAAAACCCATACCGTATAGTCGGCTATTAAAAGCATCGATAAGAAGAATGTGAAACAATTCAATTGAGAAAACTAACGGCCTAATTTGTAACAAAACAATTTACGAAAAACAAATATGACAAACATGAACCAACTACAACCACTGAACTGCAGGCTCCTGGCTTGGAACAGACACAAACAGAATGTGGTTTTGTTAAACATGTTTTTGAGCGATCAACCCTCATCTAACCTGGGACAGTGGTGTTACAGCACAACATAAAAATAAACTGTAAAGATCAGTTGTAATTGGCTAAACTCAAAAGATAAGGTAATGGCACAAAACAATTAACATAAAAACAATAGACAAAATCACCGCAGTTACGGAAAGCTAGTTCAAAGCCAATTACGACTAATACAAAATCAATATCTCTCAAACTAAAGTATCAAGCATTACACATATAACGAATTTAGTGTAAAGACGACATAAATAATCTGCCAAAATATAATATAAGTAAACAGTATCGACAGGATATATATATTTTAGTTACGTTTTAAGATTTCAAAAACAAAATCAGTGTTAAAACCAATAAAAGCAATGTTTAAAGACTTTACTTCTGTGTTAAATTGATAACCTTTAAGAATACGTTTATCAAAAGGATTAGTTAGTTTACATGGATCGTATCTAAATTAATGGGCTTTATAAACATCGCTGAAAAAATAGGATGTGATAACCCGTTTTTGATAAGAACTTCCTAACCAAATATTTGTATCTATAACAAATTTTTGTAAAGGTTTTAATTTATTTGCGGTAACGAAATCCCTGACTTAATAATTTAACAGTTATACATAAATTACCTTCATTTAAATCTAAAACGCGGCTACAGACAAGGGCATAGCGAACACGTTAGTGAAATATACACACAGTAAGAAAGGATCAAAGGAAGACACCACTGTCCAAAAACGGAAAATTAACAATAGGAAACGAAAATCGTCTTTTTTCGTAAATTAGTGTATAGAGTTTCCCGTGTGAAGCTGAAATCTCTAAATCTAGCAAAAGTATTGCTGTCTGTATTAAATTAATGTATAATAGGTTGCTTTTGGTTAAATTCCGAAGTAAAATTAGAAAACACTTGTTTATTCAAAGCAAAAATACCATCAAGGTAACGATAAGAGTTTTTAAATTTATCAATTAAATGTGATTTAGACGGATCTTTACTGAGTTTGTTCATAAACTGTGATTCATTAAAATACAGGAATAAGTCTTCTATTAAAGGGGCGCAATTGGTGCCCATAGGAATACCTACAACCCGTCGAACGTTAAACGTTATTGCCGAAACGTACATACAATAAAATCATCATAGATACCAGGATTAAATTTTTGTGTACATGGATCGTATCTAAGTATATGGGCTTTATAAACAACATCACCGAAAAAAATTAAAATGTGATATCCAGTTTTTAATTAGAACTTCCCTACCAAATCTTTGTATCTATGATGACAGATTTTAGTAAAAGATTTAGTTAATTTATGGTAAGGAAATCCCTGACATTTAACAAATGTAGATGTTTTCAAGGAGAAAATTTAAAGCTTTAATCATCTCATCACAGTTCCAGTAAGAATATATTGCATATTTCTCTTTTTCATTACAGACGTTGGCTTTATATGATCTGCAGGAAAAAATCTGCAACCAGATTTTTCATAGGACCATTGACATGATTGAATTAAATAACAGATTCTGCTGTTTGATAATGTTGTGTGGTAGTGCAGTGTACAGAGTCAAACAATCATAACTCTCAACTGACCATTAAACGGACCATCAAAAGACTAATTTATCCAAAACAAAATAACGTCACAAGAATATTACGTGAGGACTGTTTTCCCGCGGAAAATATTTGGTCAAATGTAACGCTTAAAAATAAATTCCGCTCAATGCACTCCGCCAATACAAGTTAGTAAAATGATTTTGTAGGAAAACATACATGAGGAGAATCATATGCAAATAAATATTGCGTAAAAAATGACCGTTCAAAGCGAGTTCAAATTTAACAAAACCAACAATAATTTAAAGTTGTAGTAAATTTATCAACGCTAACTAGATCAGGTGAATAACATGTATAATGTTACCTTTTTTATAATGTGACCTGACAAAGTTCCAAAACTGTGGATTCCATAACTTTAGACTGACAAATCATAAGTTTTCAAAATTAAATGGTATCTCTGGAATGACGACACCAAGGAATGTAAAAATCGAAAAGAAAGCTATCTTCTATCAATCCTAACGTTGCGATTGTGTGATTGTATATAGTGAAATTGAGTTTTTGTAAGAATTGTTTATGGATAAGAGTACGGTATAACACAATACGTCCCATCTTAGATGAGCTTATAATACCACACTTTTAGTAAATGCACATAGGAGATACATAACACCTATCCCATACTTAAACAACCCCATAAACCACATCTTACTAAAACGTATGACACAGCGAAGCTCTCCAAAGCTTTTTAGAAAGCTAAAACTTGCTTTCATTCAATTTTGGATTGATGAAAATCCAGTCTCATAGTATACCTAATGCCAATGATTAAATATACATGTGTACTTTCGTGTTAAGTGTTCATTACAATAAAAGTTGTAATATTGCACGTGATTTCATATAGAAACAGAATGTCAAAAGCAGCTTTGTTTATTTTATTGAAATATTTTGCTTTTGAAGTAAATAAGGCTAATGCATATATACACAAGATAAACCACGGAAATCATGTTCATAGTACGTTGAAACCGTTTCTATATTTTTAGACATGGAAAACTACTGTGAACATCAAATATATTCTAAAGGTCACATCACTCCTGAAAAGGTTATCACTTTAATTAAATAATACAAGCTTGCATCCATCTTTTGGCGCATGTCACATTGAAATTATTTTCATTTGTGCATTTTCTTTCGTTATCTAAATAACGTTATCGTTTAAGTAAATATTTTAAGAGTAACGTGGATACCGATAAAGAAACATACAATATATATGCACAAATAATCAGACGTCTTATATCTGATCTGAAGATTTTGTCAAGGTTTTAGAATATAGATATAAGAAGATGTGGTATGAGTGCCAATGAGACAACTCTCCATCCAAGTCAAAATTTATAAAAGTAAACCATTATAGGTCAAAGTACGGTCTTCAACACGGAGCCTTGGCTCACACCGAACAGTAAGCTATAAAGGGCCCCATACTAGTGTAAAACCATTCAAACGGGAAACCAACGGTCTAATCTATATAAAAACGAGAAACGAGAAACACTTATGAACCACATTAACAAACGACAACTACTGAACATCAGATTCCTGACTTAGGACAGGTTAACTTGTTTCTCCAAAATATCATCTTGATGGGGTTCAATCATTTTCGTTGACTGCTTGTTCTTGTTCTGGTATGTAAAAATGACGGTCATCCAATGAGTATACCTATGAATATAGTATTGAAATAGCACTTAAATGAAAGATAATATCCCCTGATACATGCATTGGTAGTTGGTCTATGTGTCTTACAACTGAAGTACAACGCCAGTCTAAATAATGCAAGATCAATTACTGCCAGAACTGTAATTTCCATTAAGTAATAATTTATACCGAAGCCGATTAGAGCGACCGTGAAAATAAAAATTATGTCGGGTATTTGACATATTATGCCATTTAAATATCTTTATAACGAGGTAGCTATTTTATTTTTGCGATGTCGTATCGAAATTACAATATGTTATCTCGAGATAATGACATCCTATGTTGAAATAACAACATCCTTTGTCGAAATAACCATTTTCACGGTGGCCCTAACAGGCTTCCGTGGATTTGAACTTTTGGTTAAAGTAAACATTATGGAAATATATTTCAGTTTGCAATTGGAACTCTTAATATTCTGACCGATAGGTACATTTTGTCATTTTTCATTATATCATTTAAATTGTCTGAATCCATGCATCTTAGTACTTCTTCGCTGGAAATTCTGTTATGTCTCAGTTTTCGTTGGCGTTTCAAGAATATACTATTATCATGACGACATGAAAAGGGCAAGATATCGTCATGTGTAAAGAAATACCTTAGAATAATTAAGATAAAATCAGGTTTTTTTTAGTTTACCAAACTTCCTTCTATCGTATCAACAACATAAGTGTCGTGCGACATATCCTATCAACTAGTTTCTCAGTATTTGAGAGTTATCCATTTAGCGATCGGTATGTGGTACGCATTTGCTAGATATTCTGACATAAACTTTGATATGTGTGTTTTGTTTACACAATAACTTCAGTAAAAATCAAAAACACGTTTAATGGCGGGAAAAGATATAAAAGGTCTGTAACAAATTCTTTTGAGAGGAAATTATTTGGACTAATACGAAAAATTTTAAAATATTTAAATAAACGAGGATTTTCTTTTTTACAGTTTTCATGTTTACACATTAACATGATTTTTAATTATTAGATTTTAATTGCTGTTGAAATTTTACCATCAAATGAAATTGAAATATTTTGAATAATGAATCGATGTATCGGGCAGACTTTTATTCCATATTTGATACATTTTTGAAAGACTTTGATAAAAATTATATTTTTGAAAAGTACCTACAATTATTAAAAACCGCCTATACCGTGACTAACAAGAACAACAGCGATTAAACAATAATATGGATTTTAAAATGGTTGCAATTCCATCTTTGGTAGATATGACTTCCGAAAACATCATGTGTATAGCGTATTTGGCGAGATTATTTTAGAACTACTTGTCATACACAGATAAATCAATATGAAAGCTTATTGGTTTGTTAACCTTATAATCATATTCATGGGTTCATAAAATGGCTAGTTACAAAAGGAATCAAACCAGAAATAAAGCTATGCAGTCGACAGAAAAATTTGCCATATTAAGACAGGTCTAATACTCTCATGCTCATTAAAAGTAGGGTATGTCTTCATTTGATTGTCAAGGAAAATATAAAACAAACAAACACCTTGTCGAGGTGACGAAAAATGAAAGATAGATGGACAAATTAAAATATGATATTGCATACATCTCTGTTTACATTTTCATAAAATGTTCAGAATATATTTTTTTTTTTTTTTTTTAAATAGTTAACTCAAAAATATTATGTGGTAATATCTACATCAGATTTGCTATCTATTTAATTTCAGATGCGGCACTTAACCATTTACCTATTAGTATTCGCTACATGTATATGGACAGTGCAATTACAGGGTAAGAGTATTCGAATAAAAATAAACCAGAATTTCCAGATGTAAAATTTAAGGACCAATCAGTTGTCATTGTTGTTACACAAGATAAAGACAGTCGAATTTTATTTTCACGAAAAAAACTAATTAATTATTCTTGCACAGCGTAGAAGTCCCTTTTTTTGACGACTTATGTCAGTTGTTAGATATCTTCTGATAAGATTCTGGGTTTAATCAAAGCCTGAACTTTGTTGATATGAAATTTCACATCATCCCAACTATTTGGAGACCCTGCAATCATCTTTAACATATGTTGTCGTGTATAGGAATAGAATAAGGTGTTGAGTATAAGTCAATGCGACATAAGCCCAACAACACACTTTAGTTTCTTAATTTTTTCTCTAATATTTTTTTTTTCATTGCTATATCGCTATAAATCTGGTCAAAAATACATTTTTTGTTTTAATTATTAACCACAACTAAAAGTTAATGTAAGTAACGTCGGATGTTATCGAATTTACACCAGTTGATAGAAGAAAAAAAAACATAAACAAAGATGCAAGGAAGAGGTCAATAAGATATCAACCAAAGTCTTCTAAGGTCAAAAACAAATGACAGAAAAGGTATCTAGAGGTCAACATAAAATTTCAAAATATGAGGTGTTTATACGTTATATCAAGCTCTAACTCGTCCTAATTCTAATTGGTTGAAAATACACGAAGCAGTGACTATCAAACATCTTTTATAAACAAAATGTTCTACAAATTAATACAAAAACAGTAAAAAGATGTCAATCAACCACCACGGATGAGGGCCGAGACATGCGATAGGATATGAAACATGTACAATGAACTTAGTTTAAAGATGTGATTGTTTACCCTTCATTATTTCCATTCTCAAATAAAAAATACATACAGCAAGATTATTACACGAAAAGTGCTGAACTCTACTATATAGATGTTATTGGTAAAAAGTATAATTCACGATACTGTATCAAAGATGATCCCAGTTACAAAAAAGGAGCTCATGGTCCTTTACTTGCTGATATGAAATTATTCCATCTTATTTTTTATCGACTACACTTACAGAAGAATTCATACAACAAAGTGATATTCTTAATACAATTCTATACAAAATATCAATGCAAACTATTAGAAAAGTGGGGTTTTAGCGATAAAAATAGTACGTGTATTGTAATTGAAGTTATCATTGCAAACACGCACATGTCGAACCAACTTTGAAATGTTTAGACTAACATACCGTACGGAAGTAAAGTCAAATTTTTTTCGTAATATTTAGTCTGAGAAATTATAAAAGTCAAAGTATAAAAAAGAAATCAGTTACTATCAACATTGAACTTAGTAAAAGTGAGTTCAAGTGCATAGTATACAATTTATCTATTTTGGAAAAATCTGGATTGTTACAGTGAATAAATCGTCAAAATATGTGCAGATATGATACATATTAATAATTAATATGTGTTCTAATGATAAAAGAAAGGCAGATGATACCATGGGAACAATCCAAGAACAAACACCGTGTCGAAATAGATAAAAAAAAAAAACATTCTACAAAGCACTTCACAGAAAACTACAAACCTTTGCAACACACACCCTACTGAGAATGTGTATAAGTCGATGACATGTATGAATCACTGATACACCTATTCTTTAAAAATGTGTTATTGAAACAAACAGTCCATTAATGTTTTATTAGTTTAGTCTTCACTCTCTTTTAGGAGCAAGTTCGACAACAAACGCATCATCAACCGTAGTGGCAACGCAACCTAAATCTATAGTGGTAACAAAGAAGGCGACGACAGCGGATCCTAAAGCACAAGGGATGACAATTAAGGCGACCACAATTCCACCAGGGGTAACACACGCACCAAGTACCAGCGCTAACATATTACCATGTGTTTACTTTATAAGCTTTTCAACCATCGTAGTTATATTGTTCATACCAAAATTTGTTTTTCAATAAATGAGAAACGTTTAAATACTAACATAGAAGATGTGAATAATTATTGTAATACATTAACAAATATGCACTCCAAACGTAAAATATATTTGAGGATTCGAATATGGTCCGTATCACATTGTTCACAATTTTAGTGACTTTTGATTTGCTTCTTTGTAATTTTGTTTTATTCATTCATTTATCATAGTATTTACATATATGATAGTCAGTTTATACATTACATTTTTTAATAAATTTATTTACAATAAGAGATCTTCGATTGTGTATGTTTGTTTTGTTCACGCATCGTTGTCAATATAATGGAATTTGATACGACTGTCATACAAGTGAGAGGTTTGGCTAGCCATAAAACCAGGTTCAATCCACCATTTTCTACATAAGAAAATGCCTGTACCAAGTCAGGAATATGACAGTTGTTATCCATTCGTTTGATGTGTTTGAACTTTTGATTTTGCCATTTGATTGAGGACTTTCCTTTTTGAATTTTCCTCGGAGTTCAGTATTTTTGTGATTTTACTTTTTCGAAAGAAAAGAATAGAATATGAAAACAAAGTAAAAAAATACAAGAAAGCCAATAGGGAAAATTCAAATTGAAAAATATTTGTTTTGAAATAGTCTTTCATTGATATGCGGTTGCACCACTGTGTCTGGTCAGTTGCCTGTAGATCAACGGTTGTCGTTGGCTGTTGTCTGTCATATTTGTTGTTCGAATATTGTTTTGTCATTTATCAGGCCATTGGTTTTTCTTTTGAATTGTTTCACGTTTTGTCATGTCGGAATCTTGTATAGCTGAATGTACGGCATGGGAATGGGTTTTGCTCATTGCTCAAATTGTTAAGTTGCATACATTCACGTCGATTGTGCTCTGGTTAAGTGATGCCTTATTGGATATTATACCCAATGTCCTAAAACCAGGCTTAATCCAACATTTTCTACATAAGAAAATGCCAGTATGAATTCATGAATATGACAGTTGTTTTCCAATCGTTTGATGTGTTTGAGCTTTTGGTTTTGCAATTTGATAAGGGACTTTCCGTTTTTAATTTTCCTTGGAGTTCGGTATTTTTGTTATCTTACTTTGTTGTAATAATTATATTCAAACGGTTTTCTATCAAATGATACTATGGAAAAACCAACGGCATATTCATATGGAAAACCAATCTCATGAAATACTAGATAACTATTGTATAAGGAACACCTTTCAAAACAAGGTTTGAGCCAAGGCGCTCCATAGATGGCACTCGCTGTGACCTGAATGCTATTTAGTGCTAAACAAAACGATAATAGGAGGACACGATAGTGGTAAGGACAAAATAAAACACGTGCGTTTGCATCTATGACACGGGTCAACCAAATCATGATGACATTCATTTAACATATCTTTCTTTTCTACCTCAGGAATAGATAACCTAAGCTGTATTTGGCAAAACTTTTAGGAATTTTTGGTCCTCAATACTCTTCAACTTCGTACTTTATTTGGCCTTTTTAACTTTTATTGATTCGAGTGTCACTGATCAGTCTTTTGTAGACGAAACGCGCGTCTGGCGCAAATACAAAATTTCAATCCTGGTATCTATGATGAGTTTATTTATTAACCAACGGCCATTCATGTGAACTGTTAAAAATCACTATACGGCCTGAAACAATGATTAAAACCCGTACAGCATAACAACTTATAAAAGTCCCCGAGATGATAAATTGTGATTCAATTCATAAGAGTAATTAGACGGCTAGTTTGGTACTTAAACAATGAAATAAATATGCTGCTTTTCCAATATCCCATAATACGCCCGTATTGTGCATTTTAAAATTGCTGCTAAAATAAAATGATATCTTTGGAAGGCATCGCATCAGAATGTAGTAAAATGGCATTTTAGAAAATATGCATGAGGTTATCTTCGGGCGTATATATTTTGCATCGATTATGGCTGTTAAAAATCCCATAACTCTAGAACGGCAAACCAGAAAATTTTCAAAATCAAAAGCGAATCAAACATTCAGAAATCTCAATTGACAATTGGTTAATTACTCCAAGCATATTAGAGTTGGTACCTGACATGTAAAAAATAGATTTCTATTTATCTGACGGACAAAGTACTATAACTCTGTGTGGTACATGTGAAAACAATTTGCTCCAATCTGTAAATTGTAAAGTGTAAAGATTGTAGTTAACTGATCGAAGCATACTAGAGTTGGTACATGACATGTAAAAATAGCTTATTATTAATCTGACGGTTAAAGTACCATACTCTGGAATGACAAATCGGGATTTAAAAAAAAATTAAATATTTCACTAATTACAACAATATGGCACAACAAGTGAAAATAATTATTTTAAATCTGACTGTTAAAAAGTCTCGTAACTCTGAAACGACAAACCACAAAATCTTTAGAATAAACATCATGAGGGCCTTTCCTATTATCAATGAATAAATTATTGTAAAGCTTTGAGAAAAATCAATCCAAGCATACTTGAGTAAGTGCGTAATATGTGAACAATTGTCAATTGCCTTGAATATGACGATAAAAGACCCTAACTCTGAAACAATAAAATCAAAATGTAAATCAAAACTAAGCATTTTCCTGTCAATCCTCTTGTGATCTTAAAATTAATTGGGCATTGGTAAGATCTAATTTGCAGTATAATAATACGAATTGTTGGCAGACGAACAGGCAAAAGAAATGTAGTATACCGTTATAAGTCCCGTCTACGACGATTGTATATAAACAGACATTGTAGACAGCAACCAACTTAAATTACAGGCATTTGGCTTGGGACTGGTACATACATTATGTGATTGGTTAACCGTGCATGTGGAGTGATGGATCAATAGCATGAAGTGAGATGGTACAGCAGTATCTCATTTTAAGTACCTCGCATTCAAGGTTTGTCTCGCACTTTGAATATTAATCTTTTTGAGATACACAAGTCATTTGTTGCTTATACATTGAAATTATTTTGGAAGTTGTTTTACAAAGGGATACATGGGATATTCATAATGTTTCCAGATTTCAGGGTTTATATTGTGTAAAATGTATCTGCATAGTCCTTGCTTTTGTGTGAATTTTGATTCACTTGCTTCCGCTGTTTCTGGAATTTTTCAGTGCTTGATCTAAGGCATAGTAAACAAGATACGAGAAATATATATAACAGAAGATATAGGTTAAACTCTTAAAGATATAGCAATCAAAGAGTTCTACCAAAACAATTATAAAAACTGAATGCAATAATGGTAATAAAATTGAGAATAGAAATGGGAACAACCCGACCAAAGAGCAGAAAACTGCACAGGACCACCAATGGGTCTTCAACACAGCGAGAAAATCACGCACCCGGAGGCGGGCTTCAGCTGGCCCCTAAACAAAATGTGTACTAGTTCAGTAAAATGGACGTCACACTAAACTCCGAAACATATAAATGAACTAAAATTTAAAACACATACAAGACTAACAAAGGCCAGAGGCTCCTGACTTGCGACAGGCGCAAAATGCGCCGGGGTTAAACATGTTTTGTGAGATCACAACTCTCCCCTATACGTCTTGCCAATGTAGAATAAACAAACACACAGCAATACGCACAGTAAAACTCAGTTAAAAGAAGTCCGAGTCCGATGTCAGAATAGGTAACAGAAGAAAATAAGCAAAATGACATACATAGACCTCCTCACAATTTACCATTATCTTTTTCAAAAGGTGACACAAATACAAACTGATATAACACATTTTCAAAGATCTCTAACCTTAAATAAATTTAATCAAAAAATGTAATTAATAAACTAATGACTATCATATGTCGAGATACTACAATGAATTAATAAATAAAATAAAACATTCATCACCGAATTAACGCAGAAGCAATTCAATGTTGCAAATGGTCAATAAAATTGCGAAATACAATCTGATACGGACCATATTCGAATCCTCAGATAGTTATCAAGTTTGGAGTGCATTTTAGTTGATTTGTTACAATAAAAATCCACATCTGCTATGGTAGAACTAAAATGCTTCTCGTTTAAACATGTTATAGGAAAACAATTTTCGTATGAACGACATAACTACGACGGTTAAAAAGTTTATAATGAAAACTTTTTTAACGTATACGTTTCCTGGAAAAACATACATGCAATTGGTTCCAAATGTCATCGGCGGGATAAATTTGTTACAAATTGGCTAGAGAAAGGGAAGTAGGTGGGGCTAAAAGAACATAATATATTGGGGTTGATGAACAATAGTTGATTGATTAGTCTGGGTTGCATTAGCTCCTGTGCCCTTCAGTCCTTTACTCAAAAGGAAAGTAATTCTTTAATATAGTAAACTTGTTAAGTGCAATGACACCTTGTGTAATGTCATAAGCATGCACTGTTATAGATTGTATAATTGGAAAGCACTTATTTATAAAGTAAAATGTTGAAAATATATATATTATTATCATAATTTACCGTCAGATAATAGAAACTTGTATGTTCATACAGTTCAAAAATATTTACGTTCCAGAAATCAGTGATATTTGATAAATATTTACTGCAAAAGGATGCACATAAATGTATATTTATATTTTAATAGTCCGTTGTAATACCGTTCAAAAGAAAATTTAGAAATATAATGATGGTTGACATGAAAAGTATGTATATTTTGTAAATAAAGACGACTAAGGCCTATATAATTGTGAAATAAATAAGACATCCAAGAAATCTTAATTTAAACTTTTGTTCCGAAAACCGCAGTGAGATTGAATTAAAGTTGCCAACTTTTGTTTTATAAATGAGGGTTTCACCTTTTGTTGTGGGATTATTATCATTCAGTAAACATGGTCATCTTGTCAAAAAAGCAATTTATTATTTATTTGAAAAAACAATGTAGAAAACAAAATTATGATTAGTGTTATATTTGATTAATAATGGGAAAAGATTAAAACTCTACATTCTACATTTAACTCCCCTTTTAAAGTCGTTGGTAATATGTTCGCACTGGTACTTAGTTTTGGTGCTTGTGTTACTCCTGGTAGTATTGCGGTCAACTAAGGTGTTACTCTCGGTAGTATTACGGTCAACTAAGGTGCTGGCAGTATTGCGGTCAACTAAGGTGTTACTCCTGTTAGTATTGCGGTCAACTAAGGTGTTACAGTAGTATTGCGGTCAACTAAGGTGTTACTCCTGGTAGTATTGTGGTCAACTTAGGTGTTTAGCATGGTAGTATTCTGGTCAATCTTGGTTTTCCACCTAATCTTTTAGATATTGTAGGTTTTGTTGTCGCTGAAGAGGTTGAGATGGCTGTTGTCAAAGTTGTTAATAAAAGAGAGCAAAGGCGTATATAATAAAACACCAATGGACTATTTGTATCAGTAAACACTGTAAAAGGATCGGTGAATTATTAACCATAGTCTGACCCATATACTATTCAAATCGACTCTTACTAAATATATCGTGTTGCATATGATAGGAACTAATTAGGTGATAAGTCTCATTCGTTGATGTTACAGTCGAGAAAAGAGGATTGGATTGTGTCCAAGACAAAACATATATTCGGTCATATATAAGGTATAAAACCACTAATTCATTGCCCCATTGCTTTCTATGGTAAATTCTGCAATTTTAAGCATTAATGGCTACTTTGTCTTAAGTTCAAATAAAGTGGCAGTTATTTCATGTCAATACTATACATTATCCTGACTTGTGCTGAAAAATTCAAAATACCTTTAATTGCATATTAGAGCGTACTGGTTCTCGGAAGTTTGATAATACAAAAACAGGTACTTTTGATCTGAACAACAGGAAAATGTGCCTCCAATTAAAATTTCATATACTTCTTTATTATTTACAAGAAACTTTCAACAAGGGTTATACAGTGATTCCAAGTCCCCAAGCTTTCATTTGATACCAAACTACCCAAATATTCCACCTATTGACAAAGATACAGCTATGCGTGGAACTATTTTGTTTAAATATGTACTACTTTCTTGTATGTTCTATCCGACCGGGCCTGAATTAGTGGTTCTATACCTATAACAGAACCAAGTTTGTTATATTGACTTCTGCTTGTCTTAATTTCCTTCTATGATCTATTTCTAGCATAGAAAACATATAAAGCTTTTGTCAAAACACTATATCACTGAATTCAAACTCAAATTGGACTGATAGTAACATATGCGTTATATAAAGAAAACTCCATATGGATACAAATAGTGACAGATATGACACTTTTCAATTTTACCAGTTTTTATTTGTTAATATCTACTCAAATAACAATGTTCTTACCTATATGTCATATTTTTATCAGAGATTCTTCCTTGAATATAAATACAGGGGTCCAAACATAAAATATAATTGATACATTTGTCCCCCCTTTTTTCTACATGTTGAAAAAGGAGAGTGATTTGGTAAAAATCATACTTTTGTGTATAAATATGAATCAACAAGAGCAATTTATGTATCTCTCAGCTAGACAACTTACTAAACTGGTTATAAAATGCATTTCAAGTAAGACTTTGGAATTCCTATATAAGTATTCACCAATTTCTTTTGAAATAAATTATACACTAAGAAACCCAATAAAACATGAACACTCACTAGATAATTTTACCAAAAGCAATATTTATACTATGAGCCAGTCATAATATATAGGTTTCATTGGTTCCAGTCTTGAATAATACAAAATTCAAACTTCAGGTTAAATCTTAACTGTGTGCATGCTAAATGACCAAAAAAGTCTGAAATGCCTTATTGTACCAATTTAAGGGCTGTAATTTGACACCAACATAAATGTTACATAAAAAAAATAATGTAACATGATTACTTACAACAAATGTGACCAGTTTTCATTGTAATGGGTATGATTTCTAAAAATTGAATTTTACATGCCTTTCAGTAATAGGTATAAAACCACTAATTCATAGCCCCATTGCTTTCTATGTTAAATTCTGCAATTTCAAGAATTAATGGCTACTTTGTCTTAAGTTCAAATAAAGTGGCAGTTATTTCATGTCAAAACTATACCTTATCCTGACTTGTGCTGAAAAATTCAACATACCTTTAACTGCATATTAGAGCGTACTGGTTCCCGGAAGCTTGATAGTACAAAAACAGGTACTTCTGATCTGAACAACCGGGCAAATGTGCCTTCCAATTAAAATTTCATATATACTTTATTATTTACAAGAAACTTTCAACAAGGGTTATACAGTGATTCCAAGTCCCCAAGCTTTCTTTTGATACCAAAACTACCCAAATATTCCACCTATTGACAAAGACACAGCTATGCGTAGGAACTATTTTTTAAAATGTGTACTACTTTCTTGTATGTTCTTTCCGACCGGGCCTGAATTAGTGGTTCTATACCTGTATACCATTACAGATCTAGATATTCCATAACGGTCGACTAACTCATGATAGCGTCACAAAATTGTCTAAAGGATGACTTCAATTTTATCACTTCGAATTCTTGGTTCAATAGATTCCTTATAAGCAGCAAGTTCCTTTCTTCCTTATGTCGTAACTACAATACCCTTCCCTTTTCACGAATGTGACCTACCGAATAAGACTATTTACCGGATTTGTTATAACATAAGCAACACGACGGGTGCCCCATGTGGAGCAGGATCTGCTTACCCTTCCGAGCACCTGAGATCACCCCAGTTTTGGTGGGGTTCGTGTTGTTTAGTCTTAAGTTTTCTATGTTGTGTCTTCTGTACTATTATTTGTCTGTTTGTCTTTTTATTTTTAGCCATGGCGTTGTCAGTTTATTTTCAATCTATGAGTTTGACTGTCCCTCTGGTATCTTTCGTCCCTCTTTCACAAACATTTTTTTCTTGTTTAACCCTTTCGCGACATGTTTTTTACGGATACCTTTTTTATTGCTATTCAATTTCCAGTCCACTTTGCAGATACATCTTTTGTACTTTTATTCTCGTATTGCCCCTTCCAGTTGACTTCTAGACGTTTCATTTTTTTGGAGACTTCCTTATTGTTAAGCCTTGTCCATTCTACCTCGCGACCTCTATTGTTTGCGATTACCTTAATTTGTTGATATATTTGTATAAGGAAAAATCTGTGTTGAGCATATTCGCGAAAATCCATATTCAGGTTATTTTTCTACTTGCATAAATAAATACAAATTCCTATACCAAATGACAGAAATGACATAAGGTATAATGCAAAAACTTATCTTGAGATCATACAGAATAGAAAGAGAATACAAAACGCTTTATTTAAGGGAAATTTTTTAACACATTTATTGTGCATTTAAACAAGGTTTAAATCACCGACAATCAAGTGGAGTAAACGTACATAAACTCGTATTTACATAATTTATGTTCTAATGCAAGAACAAACACATTAATCAAACAAAGTGCCAAATCATGAACCTTCTGACAAAATCAAATACAAACAGAAATATTAAATGGTCACATATGGATTTACCTTTCTGTTATCGTATACAGACCTTGAGACTGCAATGGAGCAAGAGGATTACACCAGCTTTGCAATTTTTGTTTTAATTTTGTATGTAAACAGCCACTGAGGAAATAATAAAAAAAAACATTCAGCACACCAGATCTATTATCTCATATGTTTTTATTGAACGCAGATTGCTATATTTTTCGTCCGATGCAGTGGGTTATGACATTAACTTGTTATTAGCATAACTGTATGAATCACATGAGATGCTGACCAAAGGCCAGTAAGACAGCATCTAAACGACAAATACACAAAGGACATCTAGAAGGAAAGCTATCGTTTTGACAGTTGTTCTAATGTTGTGTTGCTACATTACTGCTCTGCATGGTATGTTAGCGCTTGTATACTTGTAAACTTGGAACATTGTGATGTCCCTGTCCTAAATTGGGAGTGGAAGTCAAGTGGAGTTCCTGGCAGGTGTTTAGAAAATTGGGAGAACAAAAGCATACGAAATAACATTGAAACAAACAAAAAAACAATACAGGAAAAGATTGATAAAAAGCAACTTATTACACATGATAATATGTTGCACTGAATAACTTAACCATTCATGCACAAAAAACTTAAATAGTCGTTCTTAAACAATATTGCTAATCTTAAGATTTCAAATTACATTTTTCAATACTACAGGAACGTTGACTGGGTTTGGGTGAGTTTCAGTCCATCAGTTATTCAATTTACTGGTTCCCTGAAGACTGTAAACACTAATGAATAATGAATAACCTGGTCGTTCGTATATCTACAAACAAGAATTTTGAATTAAGCAGTTCTTTTTATGGGGACTACTTTTTTCATATTTTTATCTCCCTTTTTGAAAAAAAAAAAAAAATTCGAAATTTACAATGCTCCTTTTTGATAATTCTGTATTCGCCACTGAGATGGTTTATACAAAAAGTAATATCATTTATTAAACAAAATTACAAATGACTGAAAAACAAGTAATGATAGTTTAAAGCTTTATTTCAAAAACAATTAAAATATTTTAAGTCAGTTTCATCCGTTTATATTTTACCCTTATTCTATATAGTTCTATATTGCATTACCTTCTAAACTCCTCCATCCATTCGTTTGCTCCTTTGTCTCACAAATATATTCGCCACGTTTCTCGGTTACTAGTAAGTAGAATGATCTCATATTTAGTTGCCAGTACTGAGTTAAAACGCGTGAGGGCCTTTTTCTGATCAAATACCTACTTCCTATTTTCTGATTCTTTCAACTACATTAAATTTATGCTGAGTTATTTCTAGGTCTCTTTTAAAATTAAATAGTTCATACACACATTTTTAAGATTATGCTTTGTACACTTAAAAATTCAAATATTTTTTTACACGGACAATTCATCGTTTTGCGTTAAACGAATATAAATTTCATGTCAGTATGGGAGAGGCGTCTATTTGCATGTACGAGATGTCTACAATCATGCAGATGCGGTAGTAATAGGAACGTTATATCTGCGGTTACATAATGGCAGAGTATGCAGCTTTCCGTATCATAAAACAACTTTAGCAATGACTCTTTGACGTGTCCGTAGGGGACTTAATGAAACGGACTATTTCTGTCGCTAACAGACCTCTTTTTCAAAACCAGTCATGACGTCCTTCTCATCTTCGGTTCAATCAAATGGGCAAACTGTACTAGTTATAGAAACATCCAATCGTAATTCAAAGTGTCGGTTATAAGAAAATGTAATAGACTGAGAAGCACCAACGCATTAAAACTCATCACTTTCAATCTCCCGACTGAATTATTCTATTCAATAGTAACAGAGAACTGTTTGACGAAAGATGTTTAACTTTCTTCAACATATTTTAAAATGACAAGTATTGGCAAACCGGCAGTAAGTGTCCGGTCAGATTCAAAAAGCACTTACACGATACAACAGATCACTTTTAATCTGCTGATCAAGTATAAAAAGTCATTATGTTTAGAAGAATTGGATACAAAAGTTACAATATGGTGTCATATACTTGTGTTGACATATTTAATCTAAAGGGGTCATTTAAACATTGTTTTTGGATAAATCAGATACCAGATACGAGCCTTTTTCAATATAGGCTAACATGATTCATAAAGATTGTGTTAAATCATTGACATACATTTATATAAACGATCGTTATGATCAAAATAAGATTTGAGACATAAGGAAGTGCACAAACTAGATGTATTTGACAATATTGTAGAGCAAAACATTCTACGAAACCGAAAGAGGCAAATTATAATAATTTCAAGAATTGAAGTACTCAATATTTGATCGAACTATTTTAACAGAATGTTGGGTCTCGTTAATTAAATAAAAACGTTGAAAGAAAACAAAAGGGTATAGTAGGGTGCCCAGTGCCCAAAAAGTCCTCTAGTTAACGAGTTTCAGTTAACGGAATAATACACGGCTAATTTGTTTTGCAAATTATAGGAAAATCATTAGATTTTTCAATCATGATTGTCGTCGTAAGTTTCCGTGGTCACGATTTTCTAATTTCGTGTTTTACAGGGTACCCTCAGATACCGTATTGTACGGGGAATTTTTAACATGAAAAGTAAAAATTATTGCGCTCTTTCTTGGTAGTTAAAAAAGTACTTATGATATAGTTTATATATTAAATATATCATATAACGAAAGCAAAAAGCATTTAAATGATTTTAGTATAAGCATTTCAGCATTTTAGTAAGACTAAAATTTTACCCAAAAGTACCACATTTTCATCGAAAGCAAAAGTATTACGTGTATCATCACGATAGTTTTACTCTGATTAAAACAATAAGACACAGTGCATGTATGTGCCAAATTTCATGTGTGAAATAAAAATTGCAATTAAGAGCCTGTCTGTCAGAAAACATGCAAAATCCAAAATATTGTCCTAATGGCGTGTCGGATTCAAAAGCACTTACACGATACAACAGATCACTTTTAATCTGCTGATCAAGTATAAAGTCATTATGTTTAGAAGAATTGGATACAAAAGTTACAATATGGTGTCATATATTTGTGTTGACATATTTGATCTAAAGGGTCATTTAAACATTGTTTTGGATATATCAGATACCAGATACGAGCCTTTTTCAATATAGGCTAACATGATTCATAAAGATTGTGTTAAATCATTGACATACATTTATATAAACGATCGTTATGATCAAAATAAGATTTGAGACATAAGGAAGTGCACAAACTAGATGTATTTGACAATATTGTAGAGCAAAACATTCTACGAAACCGAAAGAGGCAAATTATAATAATTTCAAGAATTGAAGTACTCAATATTTGATCGAACTATTTTAACAGAATGTTGGGTCTCGTTAATTAAATAAAAACGTTGAAAGAAAACAAAAGGGTATAGTAGGGTGTCCAGTGCCCAAAAGTCCTCTAGTTAACGAGTTTAAGTTAACGAAATAACACACGGCTAATTTGTTTTGAAAATTATAGGAAAATCATTATTTTTTCAATCATGATTGTCGTCGTAAGTTTCCGTGGTCACGATGTTCTAATTTCGTGTTTTACAGGGTATCACCAGATACCGTATTGTACGGGAATTTTAACATGAAAAGTAAAAATTATTGCGCTCTTTCTTGGTAGTTAAAAAGTACTTATGATATAGTTTATATATTAAATATATCATATAACGAAAGCGAAAAGCATTTAAATGATTTTAGTATAAGCATTTCAGCATTTTAGTAAGACTAAAATTTTACCCAAAAGGTACCACATTTTCATCGAAAGCAAAAGTATTACGTGTATCATCACGATAGTTTTTTACTCTGATTATAGCACTAAGACACAGTTCATGTGTGTGCCAAATTTCATGTGTGAAATAAAAGTCCTTTTGAAGAAATTGCAATTAAGAGCCTGTCTGTCAGAAAAACATGCAAAATCCAAATATTGTCCAAATGGCGTGTCGGAACTTTTGAAATATTATTATATTTTTTAAATCTTATGTATAAAGGAAAAGTAAAAATATATCTTAGATTTTGTTGCATCTTGTCTATTTTAATAAACAGCCTCATTTGCATAAATGCCTGAAAATCACTAAAATGCTAGTGAAAAATGTGTATAGTTAAAACTCAATAAATTTTAATTTCTAGCAATCTTCCTGGCCATTTAAAATATATTTGCTAAAATTACCTGGATAGACAAAATAAACTTTGTCAGTAATGATTTGTCCCGAACGGTTATTCGTGTGTGTGTGTGTGGGGGATGTAGGCCACAATGAATTTTGAAGGAAGTTTGAGTCCATCAATCTCCTTTTTCATGAAATAAGCATCAGCGAATAGAACAATGGATTTAGTCAAAAATATCAAAAATTCAAATTATTGCAAAATGTTGAAATTTGCATCTAATTTTCCTATATTTTGTTAAATTTCTGAATTATTCAAATTCTAATTTAAACCCATTTACCCTAAGTTATGAATTAACTGAAGATCTGAATTACATAAAATTACTGCATGACACATTTTACATACATAATATCATTATTTTTATGTATTATCGCCAAAACATTTCTGGAATAGGGAATAAACCAGTCACAGGTGTTCTTTGAGTTATCTCCCCTAATTTACACCCTTTGTTGTGAAAACATAATGTTACCATAAGTTGTCTGTCTAGGAAAGGGAGAATAAGAAATGTGACTTCTCATAATTACTGATATTTCTAGTTGAAAATAACCAAATTATGACAATGACACACTCACAATACCTATTTCACAGTGAAATAAGAACACACATAAGCATTTGATCAGACTGCAGTGTCTGGAAAGAAGTCAAAGTGAACCAAGAAAGTATAATTATTTTCAAACCGCACTAGAATTTTTAATATTGATGCTAGATCGCTTAAGTTAAACATATGCCAGCAACACAGAGACTTTGTTTGGGCATTTATTGGAGAGGAAGTTTAAGTGAACTGAAATGTTGCTACCTAGAACATCATGCTTTCAGCAAGGCAACAAAAGACAAAGGTGGCTCTCCGAGAGTCTGCTAGGCCTACAGGCTAGTGGGAGACAAGAGAGGTCATCAACATAGGAACAGGTAAGAATACAAGGACCATTTGATTTTTTTGGGGATAAGGGGGTATGTGGTTGAGCTTTTGGGGTAAAATATTTATTTTGCCATAGGCTGATTTTAATTACATATTTTCGTGTGAGGGGAAATGAGCTAAAATATGAGGCAAAGAAATTATTTATTTTCTCAAACCTTCCGCAACAATCAATTTATTTTCGACAAAATTATGATAACAAATCCTTTTAAACATCCCCCCCTGAAAATTTAACAGCCATCCCCTTAAATTTAAACTTCTATAAGAAAAAGACTGGTATATTTTATGGGTGTGTCTGAAAATGTTTGTATTTTTTTAGAGGGTGACATTCATCTTCTCTTTTAAACGTCCCTCCGTCCCTAATATTTTGATGTAATTTCATTACAGAATGATTGAGAAAAAGCAATTAAGTACTGCATAATTGACAGTAAATGTTTTCACTCTTTTCTAGGACGATTTCTATTTCTTGACAATATTTCTGTATTTTAAAGAAATCCCACACCTTTAAATTTCTTGACAAGTATTCTCTGTTCTGACTATTATTTCTAATTAATACAATCATTTTATATGCATAAGAATCTGTATTTTGACGACCCTTTCCCGTAAAAAAATCTGCCACAATTTGGTCACACATCCATTGAGTGTTTCATTTAGTAAATTACAAAAACAAAAACCTCAGAATATCATACAGTTTGTAATATAAAATTATTGGTTCAAAAAACATCTTTAAAATCAATTGCCTCCTCAGACAACAATTCACCGCTGGCTTATACATGTTATATTCATGTTTCTCCTTTGAGTCTATATATTCTCTTTAAATACGGTTTTATAATTATAATGGGGCAAATTGCATTGTTCATATTAGTACTAATATAATCGATATATATTTGTATTTTACATTTTCTTTTTTTTTTTTTAATTTTCAATTTATAGGTTTTAATTTTTCCTCTCATTGTTTCTTTGTGCGAGTTTTCTACTACATATATATCATGTGTACGAGGTATCCAGGACCATTCTCGCATAACAATGATCTGTAAATCTGTTTAAATCAAGAGTTCTATGATTGTGAATTCATTTCCAACACCATATAAGGGTGTGGATGGGACTTTACAGAATAATGAATAATGGTAAAAAAATATAAAGAATAGAGAAAAATGGCCCAAACAAAAACAAAGAATAGAAAAAAATGAGGTGCTAAAATATAAAGAATAGAGAATAATGGTCAAAAGTATAAAGAATAGAGAAAATATGGCCTAAAAAGTAAAGAATACAGAAAGGAAGGAACCCCCTACAATTCAGACCCCTAATATGAACTAAGATTTGTTTCCCTGTTTCTCCTACTTTGTGCCAACTTTTAGAAACATCAATTGATGAAGGAGGAATTTGTTTTATCCGGGTAGGATTTCATACCTGTCAATGCAAATATGCATTGTCTTTGTGGACCAAATTTTGATGATTTTTGTCTTTGGTTATTTTCAGGTCCAAGTCAGTACTGTGACATTGGCTAGCACACGTTCATGAATTTGATATGAGTTATCAAATATCTGTATATTTTATTAATGATCACATAAAATTGTAATGAATTTTGAATATCATATATGCATAGACAAGCATGTATATATGCCAACACAAAAATATTTATTACAAAGTGAAACTTCTCTGGGCTGAGACATGTGTATCTGATTTTCATGAGCACAAAGGTTTTGCTACAATCAGTTGTGACAACTAATTTGAATATTGCAGAAGGATGATCTTTACGGTTTCTATTAGCCATTGAAACGTTTTAATAGTAGGGCTAAGGAATTTTTACATGATATATAAATAGAATGCAGTGCTATAGAAAAAAATTGATCAAACCTTTAATAATTTTAAATTATTGAGGAACTAGAGGTCCAGTAAAGTCGTTATTAGTTAAAATTGAGAATATGAATATTGTTGATGACAAAGAATTGCAAAGCAGAATGTCAAGTGATGACATACTGGTACATGCTGTTTCTACAGACTTGGCAACATATATTATTGTACAGATAGCATAGTCGTTTCAACTTAATATTCATTCTTGTTGCAAAAACAGTACAGTGTAACTACAAAAAAATACCACCGTCATTGTATTAGTGTTTTACTTTCCTGTATTATGTATTTTGAATTTATATAAAATGAAAATGATTGAGACATGTTATTTTATGTAGATGAAAATCTGACATTTAAGTCTAAATGAAGTTAAACATTGCTAAGGGGTCATTTTGAACTTGCTGTGAGCTTTTTGTACATGTTGAAAGCATCACTGTGACTTTTAGATGAAGAACAGCAAAAAAGCTCTGTTAATTTGCTGGGATTTTATCAAGTAAATATAAAGATTTTGTGTCATGAATCTATACAACACATCCCTCCTTTTTAATTAAGATATATTAATTGGTGATTTGATTAATTTTCTCTACATGTCTTATTGCATTGGAAAGATTCATACGCGTATCCACAATAGTGAACCAACCATATCCCTCAGCGTTCTTCTTTTAACAAATTATTTAACAGGCCAGAAGGGCTAGCTTGACCTGTAATTATTGGCTGTCCTGAATCCATTTGATCCTTTTGTAAAGAGACTTATTATACCCATGCTATTGATAGCTTGGGATATATAATATTCATAATGTCGGTCGGTCTGTCCGTCCGTCTGTTTGTAATATATCTACAATCCTTAAGTCCTCTCAAAGTACAGAATAGATTTAAACCCAACTAACTTGTGAGGGTTGTGAAATTGTGCACCATATGTTTTTTTTTTATATCTATTGAGGGTTTATGGGAAAAACTTTGGACCAAAAAGGAAAAATCAGTTTTAGTGTAGTGTAACTACCTGCAGTCCGCAACCACTAAAGGGTTTATGGGAGAAACTTTGGACCAAAAGGAAAAATCAGTTTTAGCGTAGTATAACTACCTACAGTCCGCAACTCCTCCGCAACCCCTAAAGGGTTTAATGTGAAAGTTGTATGAGATACTAATTAACTATTTTAGTTGTATTAAACTAGTTAGTCATATATTTTTTTTCTACAATGTGGGGCCCTAGAGGAGAATTATTGACGGGTCTAAGTAAGAGAAATATCATTAATATAGGATATCACCTGCTAAACGACAAATTCCTTCCAAACTATGACCATTTGCCGAAATTGGATTTTTTATATTTTGTAGATAAATGATCAGGGTTTAAGAAAAAAACAAATGGCATTAAAATATTTTTTTCACTTTAGAAAATATAGACTTTTAAAAATTAGCAAATTTCACCATTTTAACCGTTTCGTAAAACTTCGGATATTTGGACCAGAATGAGCAAATATAGGAAAAAATTAACCTCAGGTATTAACATATTTTGACAGTTAAAATACAGTATTACAACATATTATTACCAATAAAACAGTTACATGTTGCTAAACACTGGTATTTGTCAGCTTAAAACTGCTGAAATTGGCTAATTTTCAGCTTTATTTTGACCATAAATGGCTATTTATAGATGGCGCTCCATATAGAGAGTAGCATTGAATTTTTTTTTCAAATATTTTGCACAGAAAGTAGTTGCTATAAAGGTATCATGTATGCAAAATTTTAGGTCAATATAACAACATTCCATTTGGAACCTATTGCATGGTTTTCTGGCAGATTGGCTCTTTTAAAGAGCTGACATTTTAACAGGAAGTATAGTAACGACAATAACACTCAAACATTAGTTATTGGAGATATTGACGTACAATATTGAATTTTTCCGCATGACATGTGTCACAAAGAATGAGGAAAGTGTATGTACATGTTCTATGTTCTATACATCGAAAAAAAAATTAACAAAAACACCGAACTCCAAGGTAATATTCAAAAAGGAGAAGTCCATAAATACTGACAACATTGAAACGTTAGACTTATCAACCAACGGAACGAATGGAAAACCACTGTTCTATTCCTGACTTGATACATGCATTTTCCGAACAAAATGGTTGGATGAAACCTAGTTTTATAGCTAGCTTAACCTCCCACTTGAATGATAGTTGGTAATAATGCCATTATATTGACATGATTGGATGAGCAACCCAAATAGATGGTTAATGTGACAAAAATTGCGATCCAGCATCCAAAGATGTGTTAACATACATCGCAGACATACAACACAATTGACTAAAAATATCACACACACTTACAAACCACATTTGTCAAAGCTGTATGAAGGATTCTAGAGTAGCTTGTTGCAAGACTTAATTTGCTACACCAACCCAACATACCTTTTATTTTTTTATTTGCAGTAATTGTTTTCTTCATTCATCTTGGTCGACCAAATTAACAGTAACTACATACAACAATTTGTTCTATTTTGCACTCGTCCTGAATATTCTTGAAATATATTCTACTTAAGGTGGTATTGGTGACTTTCGCAATCTTGGATTGTAAAAACAGAGAACCTAAGGTCCAGATTTACCATCAAGTTAGCAAAATTTGATGCAGGAATGAAGATATTTAATGTAAATGTTCATTTAAAAGAACCAGTTTATAAGAATATAACTTATAAATTATAATATTTTTACAAGCGTATAGTATTTTGGTTGTTTTAAATGTTTTAAATTGGCATTTTAAGGGAGGTAACTCTAAAACAGTGCATTTTCTGAAGGAATCTACATGGAATTTTCCTATTTTGTAATTTAGCTGGAAAACGTACGGTGACCCTATCTTTCTTTTGATATTCTCAAAGCGTTGTCTGAAGCTATCTTTTCGTTATTTATTATACAATTCTATCATTTAGTTTAGTTTCTAATCACAAAATGGTGTTTTTCCTGTATAATCCATACAAAATGTGTCATTTTGTCACAACCTGTAGTTTGAGAAAATGCGCGGTGACCTATCATTTTTATTATATTTTGAACATATGTCAATAGATACTACATTTTGGCAAAGTATGAACACATTCTATCATTTTTATTTTAGACACCCATGCCACCTTAACCATGTTAACATTTAACAAATAACAATCAACCAAACAGCAAAACATTTGAATTCAGAGAAGCCACAAAGGCATTAAAAGAACAGCCATAAAATCATGATGCACATCTGTGGCGGAAAAACAAATTCAATGAATGTGTATTAACAAATTGTATGATTGAAATAATCCCAGTTCAGACACACAGATTGCCAATACTTATTAACCAAGTATTTCTTGAAGAACCAATTAGAATGTTTTTAGTCTATAAATGTTCCGTCAACTGCAACCTTTTATATTAGTAGTGATTTATTATTCAATTATGAATAAAGTTGGTAAAACTCAAAATATGTGAATCACTTAGCTGTAAATGCATTCATTGTTATTCGTTTAGTCCCTTTGTAAGAAATGAGTTGAACTGGCCCTGCATCCTTGTAATCTTTTATTTTTTTATTATCAATTAAGGTATTTTTTAGTTCAACTTCTATGGCGACAGCACCATGCACATAACTGTTTATACCGTCTAAAGTATACTCTCCTGATGAAGTTGTCATTCTTTCGATTCTGTCAATCACGTCAGCAGCAACAATTTCCAATTCTCTCTTGAATTTTCTATGCTGCATCAAAAGTAATACTGGAATCAAAGTAAAAGAAACTTTTGCCACCATAGACGATATGAGAAAGACGTTATTAGAATGGTAGTCGACTCTGAATAAGTCCAATATGACACATATAACGTAGGGAGTCCATGCCATTACAAACGTGGCTGAAAAAAAAATCACTTTTTTTTTCATATTTCGAAAACCAGGTAATACTAATATGCGAATACAAGTGCCGGTGAAATTATGCATACTAGAAGAATTTGTAACCGATATCAAATGGAAGTTGTTTTTTTTTTTTTTTTCATTATAAGTCACAATATGATATTTACATTCCTATTACTTTAAACTATGCAAATCGATCCCCTTGAACTTCACTATACATATACAAGAACGAAAAGAGAAGGAACGTCGGCATAATGAGACTAAACTTTTGCGTGTGCTGTTTAAACTGAATTTTGTCAAGTTATTTACATGATTTTATAAACAATATCCCCTATTTGTAATAACATGCACGGTACCAGATGCGCATTTGATAATAAATGTTTTCTTCAGTGATGCTGGAGGCCAAAATGTTTGAATATCCATTACTTAAAAATAAAAATTATGAGCTGATAACCCAAAAAGGACAAATGCTAACAAGTTCAATTTTTTGTTTCAAAGGTTTTGAGTATCAAGGTTGTGAAATACACAAATATAACTTACCGCTTATGACAACGAAAGTCTTGAGCATGTACATTAATCCTTTACGTGATCTAGTTGAATTGTTACATTTGAAAGACGAGTCTTTTGCCTGAAAAACATTTATGAATATAAGGATAAGAAGTATGATTGCCAAATGAGACAACTATCCATCAAAGTTCAAATGAATTGGATATAAGCAACCATAGGCAACCGTACCGCCTCCTATAAGCATGCTACATGTAAAAGCATCTGTATTTTCTATCTAAGGAATAAAGAGGGCACATCTCACTTGTTATTCGAACTGGAAGTTGTGTTAATCAATGTGGCATGTGCAACAGAAACTGCTTACTTTTCCAGAGCACATGTAATCTTCCACAGTTATTTCGTATGTTCATGTTGCTCAGTCTATAGTTTTCTGTCAGTATTTTGTGAACTTGTTTTTATTCCTTGTTTTTATATGGCGTTTTTAATGCGATTTCATCATATATATTCTTGGTATTGCCTCACATGCGAAAAAAGGTAGCAATAATAATTGAAGGAAATAAACGGGTTCTGTCATGCTGACTTGTTCATGTTGTTTGTAGAACTTGCTGTACAGTTTTACTAATTAAATTCCAAATCGCCAAAAATAGTTAACGTATTTTTTCTAGGGCTACAATATCACTGAAACAGTCAATTACAAGTTGTAAAGTCCTAAAAATTTAGTCCGGATTGTCAATTGAAAAAAAACGTTCAAATCGAAATCAACCTTGTTTTTTTTAACTAAAGACTGTAAACAATTTTGTAATATTTAGAAAGGGAGTTATTATTTTAATAAGCTGGAACTAATGTCAAGTTACTTAAATAAAAAAAGCCTTTCGTAAAAGCTCTAAATATTGAACAAACCAAAAATGCTTGATTTTGCATGATACAACGGGATACGGGGAAGGTTTGTATAAGCAAATGTCATCAACCAAATTTCTAAAATGATCATACATTTGTCACTTAGAAAAACTAAGTTTTGTACTTATACAATATTTTATTTTATTTTATTGAACTTCATGTCAATTTTCCTAATTTGAACAACCGTCATATCACATTGCGCCATCGACAATAATTGTTGAAGGGGTTTATAAATCATTTTTACATGATGTATTTCAAATCAATTTTAATATAATTTTAGTAAATATACCCAATTATTTTAACATAGTCGTAATGGTTGGTCAGTGAGAACATCAGACCGATTTACGAACCACGTACTCTAAGCATATTAAGGTATATTTACCTTCTGAAATAATTAAAGAGAATAATTTTAAAGACGATTTACGACGATTGACGCTCAACGGTGTTCATCAATTACCTGTGAATCTGGCGAGCTTACTAAACTTTTTGCCAAACATTCCCCTCTTAATTGGAGCAATACATTTTATACCCCCATTATCCGTATTTGGTCACCTACATACATGTATATAGATATAAGAAGATGTGGTATGGGTGCCAATGAGACAACTTTCCATCCAAATCACAGTTTGTAAAAGTAAACCATTATAGGTCAAAGTACGGCCTTCAACACGCAGCCTTGTCTCACAATGAACAGCAAGCTATAAAGGACCCAAAAATGACTAGTGTAAAACCATTCAAATCTCCACTACAGTTGGGTGCAGATCAAGCATGACATGTCAAATACTGGAAAAATTGCACTTTATCAAAACGCAACGTTTACTCTCCGTTAACCTCAAAATTTTAGTAGACACATACATTAAAAGTGATTTGTAGGAATTCCTTAGTTTTAAGGGACGGACAGACGGATCACTGAACTACGATTATATTGATTATTTACGTCCTTGTACAAGCAACTACTATAAGCAACTACACATTCCAGAAACGTACCTTTATATATATGATGGCGTATATAGATGTAACAATAATTGAAGGTACCACGAAGAACAGTATTAGTATACTAATATAATAAACGGTTTCAATCAGGCTGTCTGGTGTCCATCTCATATGACACAGAGATGGTCTTTTATAAGGTTCGTATTCAGCTATTCCGAACAGGGGAAATGCTACAAATATTTAAAGTAATTTATTAGAAAAGAACTTTTGTCACAACTACCAAATTTGGTCTGCATACGATATAGAAAAAAAATATGTTGGTAGAACTGTTCGTATGAATTGTGAAAGCAGTTTAGTCCTGAATATCACATAAAAATGTCTATCAAATAACCATCATCATGTTCGTTATTTGCTCTTAAATTTGAACGAAATCGTAATCTATTTGTTACAAAAATCAATGAACCTATAATCCGAAGATCATCCTAAATTAATTGACACTAGCGTTAATCGTACAAAAATGAAAGGTTATTAATTTTATAATTAGTTAACATACATTTAAGTCTGTTTCAGACTGTAAGCAATTTATTATTTATAAACAAATTTCTCTAAAATGAAATTACTGACCATCTTTGTCTCAGTGTTTAACCTAGAAACCAATTAATATTCGTAAAATATTCACATTCGCATGAATTAAAAGGCAATACAAATGATTGATATGTTAAAATGAATTTACATATAGTTTAATTTGCTATCGATAAAACAGCGATGATTTCAGCTTTCAAATTGTGAACTTTCCATTTCTATGTAGCAACATTCCAACAGCACCTGCATATATTTCCCAGTTGCTACGATATTCCAGACTTTCATTTGCTATCATGATTTCCTGATAAAGGGTTGCTGCTTACGAATAAGCTATTGAACTAAGAGTTCTGTTATGATATTGTAACTATCATATCTATTTAGTTGGCCTAATTTGTTTTGTGTGGCCTAAGAATGTTTACAGTATATTTTGTTATATTGTGTACAAAATAATACACATTGTGTTACAACTATGCAGTTTAGAATTCACTGGAACAATCACTGATACTCATGGAATAATTAGAACTTTCTATTTCACTTACATAACGTTTCCAGAATGATTATAACAAAAGATGCGTAATTTAAATTTCTAGCGTTGTCTAGAAGTTTCCGTTTGTATATATATATATAAGTATGCAGACCCGAGAGACATAGATAGACTTAGACATCGATAGACATCAACATTCTCAGCAGTTGGAATGACACTTTATTTACAAACTACATCATAGTAGATTGTGACCAATTGGATATAATATTCTGTGGATTCCGCGAAGATTTCCGGATAAAGAAAAGATAAAAGATTGGACATATATTTTGACAGTTAAGTTGACATTTCTTTTATGTAATACTTCTTGTAAACTTGTGTATAATAAATCTTGTTAAATTTATTATTGATTTGTGTCTTTTGTTGGCTACAATTAAAGTCGATTTTCTGTTCATAACAGAAATTGGGTGCTCGTCCGGGATAACGTAAATATCTTATTGAAAATTTTGTCAGTATTTTTATTAGAACTAGCCAACAAAATTCTACAAAATGGCATTTGATGCCGGTAAATTTTGAAAACGCCAGACCTGGAAGGGTTTGATAATTTAAAGAAAGAGGAATTAGTGTTGCTAGCTAAACATCTGAAATTAGACTTTAGAGTATCTATGACAAAACAAATTATAAAAATTTGGTAATAGACAAATTAGTTGACGCAGAAATTTTAGGTGAAGAGGCTCTTGAACTCAAGGTCGAAAATGTTGATGCTTTCAAATTAAAACAGCTTGAATTAGAACATGAACTTAAATTAAAACAATTGGAAAAGAAGAAAGGTTAGAGGTGGAGAAGATGAAAGAAAAGAAAAGAAGATGACTTTAAATTAAAACAGGCAGAACTTGAAATGAGAGAAAGGTTAGAGATTGAGAAAATGAAAATTGAAATGGCAAAGAAGAAAGCAACACTAAATTCCAATCAAAATCAGACATTTTAATTTTGATGCAGCAAAAATATACGTTTGGTTCCCAAATTTTGTGAAAAACAGTTGACAAATTTTTCCACAGTTTGAGAAAATTGCTCAAAATTTGAAATGGCCGAAGCCTTTTGGACTACAATGCTGCAAAGTGTTTTTGAGGCAAGGCCGCTGAAATTTACTCAGCACTTTCATCAGAAAATAGTTCTGATTATGACAAGGTTAAAAGAGGTTTTGAAAGCTTATGAGCTAGTGCCAGAAGCATATAGACAGAAATTTAGGTCTTATAAAAGTTTGATTCACAAACCTGTGTTGAATTTGCTAGGAAAAAGAAGATCTATTTGATAAATGGCTTACGTCAAAGAAAATAAATAAAATTTTGATAATTTAAGACAATTGAAGAGTTTAAGCAGTGTGTTCATTTAGACTTAAAACACATTTAGATGACAAAACTGTTGAGACTTTACAAGATGCAGCTGTTATATCGGATAATTATACTCTTTCACATAAAAGAAGTTTCAAAGGTCAAAATTTTAATACTTCAGTGGATATTACAAGCAAAGCACTGAACGTACTGATAGTAAGCCTGTTGCACAGAATAAGAGTCAGTCTAGTTATAATATGTCTAGTCCAAAGTTTGAAACTTTTGAGAAGAAGTCACTGGCTTGTGCTTATTGTAAGAAGAATGGTAACCTGATGGCTGATTGTTTTAGACTCCAGAAGAAGAATGACAGAGATAATAAGCCCAAGACCAGTGCTTGTACGACACCCCGTGTTACCAATACGTTGGAATGTCCTGCGAGTCAGGATTTTAAGTCCATTTTGTGATTACATGGAGGATTATAAACCTTTTATGTCTGATGGGTTTGTTTCTATTGTTGATAATACTACTCCTCAGCCTATTAAGATTTTACGGGACACTGGAGCTTCTCAGTCTTTATTGTTAGAAGGTGTGTTGCCTTTGTCCGAGGAGACTTCTGTTGGTGCCTCTGTTTTGTTACAAGGTGTGGAGTTAGGTTGTATAGATGTTCCTCCATCGTATTTATCTGCAGTCAGATTTGATTACTGGACCAGTTGTTGTGGGTGTTCGTCCTAATCTCCCTGTTGAGGGTGTTTCATTATTGCTAGGAAATGATCTAGCTAGGAACAAAGTGGTTGCGGAACCAATTGTTACCAGTGAACCGGTGGTGGATGTTAAATCACCGGAAGATGATGCTGAACTGTATCCAGCTTGTGTCGTTACTAGGGCGATGGCTAGAAAACAACAAAATGAGGATTGCAAGAAGACCAGTTTGATTACATGGACCTTTCTGACACCTTTCTAGCCGACATTGAAGGTCCCGGTAGCTCAGAGAAGGCCGTAATAAGACCACCTAGTATTAGCAAGAATGTAATTATGCCTTGGCCAGACGTAAACAGCCATTCATTAGACCGAAGGAAATTTGTTAAAGAACAAAATAAAGACCCTGAGGTTCTTCAGCTCTGCAAGAGGGCTCAACCACAGGAAGAAGCAAAGTGGCCGAATGCTATTACCATCAACACGGCATTTTAATGAGAAAGTGGAAGCCCCCTGATGCTATCACAGAGGAGGAATGGAGAGTGGTATACCAAGTGGTGGTGCCTGAAGTCTATAGGCAAGAAATTATTGGTCTTGCTCATGACACCCCTTGGCTGGACACTTAGGTATAAGGAAGACATGTCTTAAGATCTTGCAGCATTTCTACTTGCCAAGACTTAGAAATGATGTCGCAGAATATTGTAAATCATGCCATATATGCCAGGTTGTTGGTTAGCCTAACCAGAAAATACCACCAGCACCACTTCTGCCTATTCCAGCCATTGAAGAACCTTTCAGCCGAGTACTCATTGATTGCGTTGGACCTTTACCGAAGACCAAGACCGGAAATGCGTATTTATTGACAATCATGTGTACCTCCACTCGCTTTCCAGAGGCTATTCCGTTAAGGAATAACAAGACACCTACTATTGTCAAAGCTCTGATCAAATTTTTCACGCTAGTAGGACTTCCAAAGTCTATACAGTCCGACCAGGGTTCAAATTTCATGTCAGGTTTATTTCAGCAAGTCGTGTACCAGTTAGGGATTGCTCAGTATAGGTCAAGTGCTTATCATCCAGAATCTCAATGTGCCTTAGAACGTTTTCATCAAACATTGAAGAACATGATTAGAACTTTTGTCTTCAATTTGACAGGGACTGGGATGATGGTGTTCACTTTTACTTTTGCGGTCCGAGAGGCTGTTCAAGAATCCTTCGTTTTAGTCCCTTTGAGTTGGTATTTGGTCACACTGTAAGGGACCTTTAAAATTGATTAAGGAAAAGTGGCTCACTGAACACACTGACTTGAATCTTCTAGACTATGTATCTAGATTTCAAGAAAATTGTATACTCTTGTCAAATTGCTCAGAACAATTTAAAACTGTTCAGAATAAGATGAAAATATGGTATGATAAGGATGCCAGGGACAGAGTTTTTGAGCCAGGTGATAAGGTACTTGTATTTTACTAGTCCCTGGACATCCATTACAATCTAAATATTGTGGTCCTTACACCATAGAGAGTAAAATCAATGATTTGAATTATATTGTAAAACACCAGGTCGGCGTAAACAAAATAAAGTGTGTCACATTAATATGTTAAAACCATATTTTGAGCGTACTAATGAAGGTGAGAGTAAACCAGTTGCCACTTTAGCCATGGCTAAATTGGAGAACAATCATGACAAACCAGATATAATTGAACCACCTTTTAGTTCTAAAACTATGGAAGAGACAGTTAGATTGAAAAATTCAGAAATTTTGTCAAATTTAGATTCAAAACTTGCACATCTGTCTTTTGATCGTAGAGAACAATTAAAGGCCTTGGTATTTTCTTTTTAAAAATCTTTTTCCAGATGTGCCAAACAAAACCACTGTTGTTTGTTATGATCTCGATGTTGGTGATGCTTCTCCAATTAAGCAACATCCTTACCGGATCAATCCACTCAAACTTGAATTTATGAGACAAGAAATTAAATATATGCTTGACAATGATATTATTGAGCCGAGTAACAGTGAATGGAGCTCTCCTTGTCTGCTTGTGCCCAAACCAGATAAAACCTTTCGTTTCGTAACTGATTTCAGAAAAGTAAATTCTGTTTCAAAATCTGATTCCTATCTAATTCCAAGGATAGACGACTGCATTGATAACATTGGACAAGCAAAATTTGTGAGGAAATTTGATTTATTGAAAGGGTACTGGCAAGTCCCATTGACACAGAGAGCTCGAGAAATATCAGCTTTTGTCACACCAGATGGCTTATTTCAATATACTGTAATGCCGTTTGGCATGAAAAGTGCTCCAGCTACATTTCAAAGAATGATCAATAATGTTATAAAAGATTTAGACTGTTGTTATGCTTATATTGATGATCTTATTGTATGTAGTGATAGCTGGGAAGAGCATTTAACACATTTATATGATACTTTTGATAGATTGTCACAATCAAATTTGACTGTTAATCTTGGTAAAAGTGAATTTTGTCAGGCCACTGTTGATTATTTAGGGCATACAGTTGGCCAAGGTCAAGTGAAACCTATTATGGCTAAAGTGGATGCAATTACCAAATTTCCTCCTCCTACAAATAAAAACAACTTTTGAGATATTTAGGCATGATTGGATTTTACAGGAAATTCTGTTCAAATTTTGCTACTGTTGTTCAACCATTGACTCATCTTTTACGGAAAGATTCTAAATTCATCTGGAGTGAAAATTGTCAAAACGCTTTTGAAAATAGCAAATCACTTTTAATTAATAGTCCAGTTCTGATCACTCCAGACTTTGAAAACTATTCAAACTTGCCGTTGATGCAAGCGATGTAGGAGTTGGAGCTGTTTTATATCAAGAGACAGATGATAATGTTGAGAAACCTATATCATATTTTTCTAAGAAATCAGATAAACATCAGAAAAATTATTCAACTATTGAAAAAGAGTGTTTTGCACTGTTGTCTGCACTTCAACATTTTGATGTATATTTAAATCCCACTGTCCATCCTATTCTTGTTTATACTGATCATAATCCTCTCACCTTCATACATAAAATGAGAAACAAGAACCAGAGATTGACTAGGTGGAGTTTATTGTTACAGGAATATGCTGTTATTGTAAAACATATTAAAGGTAAAGATAATGTAATAGCAGATGCTTTATCTAGAACTTATTAAAACACTGTGTATATATTATGTATTTTGTACATATTATTCATGAAAAGTTTTGTTACACTCAAACTTTTTAAGGGGAGGTGTTATGATATTGTAACTATCATATCTAATTAGTTGGCCTAATTTGTTTTGTGTGGCCTAAGAATGTTTACAGTATATTTTGTTATATTGTGTACAAAATAATACACATTGTGTTACAACTATGCAGTTTAGAATTCACTGGAACAATCACTGATACTCATGGAATGATTAGAACTTTCTATTTCACTTACATAACGTTTCCAGAATGATCATCACAAAGATGCGTAATTTAAATTTCTAGCGTTGTCTAGAAGTTTCCGTTTGGGTATATATATATATAAGTATGCAGACCCGAGAGACATAGATAGACTTAGACATCGATAGACATCAACATTCTCAGCAGTTGGATTGACACTTTATTTACAAACTACATCATACTTGATTGTGACCAATCGATATAATATTCTGTGGATTCCGTGAAGATTTCCGGATAAAGAAAAGATAAAAGATTGGACATATATTTTGACAGTTAAGTTGACGTTTCTTTTATGTAATACTTCTTGTAAACTTGTGTATAATAAATCTTGTTAAATTTATTATTGATTTGTGTCTTTTGTTGGCTACAATTAAAAGTCGATTTTTCTGTTCATAACAGTTCCAAGTCGTGAATTTATATCCAACTCTACAAAAATTTTACGAATACCATCACGGGTTGGTTGACCCTTATGGAATATCTGTTTTACAAATGACGACGACTATGTTCCAATTATCGTAACCCACACTCCGTCCTCTTTTCCTCGTATAGGTATTTGACCTACAGAACTAGACTTAATCACATTTGTGTACTTACATGAGCAATACGACGAGTGCCACATGTGAAGCAGCATCTGCTTACCCTTCCGGAGCACTTGAGAGCAACCTGGTTTGTGGTGTGGTTCGTGGTGCTCAGTTGTTTGTTTTCTACGTTGTTTTTTGTGTATTGTTGTTTGTTTTGTTTTGTTTTGTTTTGCCAAAACATTGTCATTTTGTTTTCGACTTATGTTTTTGAATATTTCTTTGGTATCTTGGTAAATATTACAAAATCGAAAAACCGAAAAGCCGCGTGTATATCTCAAATGAAAATCCCAACGAATCATGCCGTCTAAGCTGTTTTGCAAATTGAATTCATAAATCGCTAATCTTTAATGCATTTAATTTAGCCAAATCATTGCAGTACCACCTGAGGCATAATGCAAATACTTAAGTTGTATTTCATTCAAGATTGTAATAGATTTTTTCTATTTATTGATTGAAAAATTACTGTTAACAGTATCCCATTAAAACTGACATTTTGACACGAAAGGAAATAAATATAAATAACAACCAACAAATGACGTTACATCTGATGAGTTAGAAATACTGTACCTGCTGCAATGCCGCAAAGTGAAATACATCTTATCAACATCTTGAAAAAATCCTTTTTGTCAGATCTAACTCCCGGTGAAGGTGTAGAAATTATTATTTTGTATGACTGTACTGTCATAGCTGTCATAAATGATATGAACATAAATCCGATCCAGGTTATAGCAAACCCATAAAGCTTACATTCCGTTTCATCTAGAATGACATTCTTGTTGAAGGCTGTTGCTATATTGAATGGCATTATAAATGCTGATACAATAAATCCAAGAACTAACAGTGCTGGGATGAACATAGACGACGTATTGAGGAAAGTTCTTTTTGATAGAACAATTTTTTGCAATATAATACTACACATTACACCCAATATGGAAAAGAAACAAACAACAATTCCTATAGCTGTTTGAATTTCTTCAGATAACGATTCATTCTGGTATATTGCATAACTTGAGATATTAATAGCTACTGACTCGTTGCCTATTGTTGTGGAAGAGGAGTTGACGCGTGCCAAAAAGCTAAAAAAGAATAATTAAATATAGATAAAATTTCCCGATGATTTGCTATACTCGATCACAGATTTGAACCATACTCAATTCTAAATCATACCCTGGGCAGTTTATTTATTTTTTGTTTAAATATTAAAAGTGCAACTTACTGCAAATAATTCAGCAATGCAGAGCTTTCATTTGCCCTGTTTTTCGTTATAAACACAATGGAATTAATATGACTACATTCACACACATTTTGAACAGTACAGGATGTTCATTATATGAATATATAACAATGCAAGGAAATAACTGATATTAAAAATGATAACAAATGACAATATTAAGACATTTATGCAGGACCTTATATAAAACTGGAAACTAAGCCGGTATAAATGCTATTGACAGAACTATCCACAAATTAACAACAGATGAGAATATAAAAATCTAAAAACATTAAAGAACGATCGTCAACAATGAGCAAAATTCTTACCGTATAGTAAGCTACGAAAGGCCCCGGAATGACAATATATTACACACTTCAATTCAAAATCAACGACATGCTTTATGCAAAATCCATAAACACAAACAAAATACTGCAGACGGCAGACGGCCATCAACGACAACCATAAAATTAGTACTGACTTTGAACATGCACATAGAGAAGTTTCATCGCGTAGTTTTTGGGGCTTCATATCACCTAAGTATTCAAGATAAAAATATAAGGCGATGTGGTATGATTGTCATTAGGACAGCTATGCCCCAACGATCAGAGAACGTGGATGTCAGCAATTAAAGGTAATTTCAGCTATTACGTTATTCCAGTTATTCAGTTGTTCAGTTCAGTTTGAATTTAAAGAATTATTATCAGTTACTCTAGATATTAAATACCTGCAATTGGTTAAGATCTCCATCTCCATGAAATGAAAAGACCGTCCAGAAACTTGAATATATATAGTGTATTGTAATATAATTAACACATTTAAAGGAATTTCCTGTTTGTTATTGCCGCCCCTTTAGGTGATAATTGGATCTATGATAAGTAATATGTCATCATTCCATGGTGTCTGCACCCGTACATGTATTTACTTATATGGTAAACACTTAGCCATACTTATCATTAAGATGATGAATACTAGATTTTGTGATGTAGACTAATCTTGCCTTAACACGGTCAAAATTACCGTATATGATCAACAATAGGCATATCGGACATATTTTAACTTCATATACTCAATGCTGTCGAGATGGACCGATTTCAATAAAAACAGATAACTAAGAATTTCTGTTTCAAGCGCATACGCGTTTTTGCCTACGGAGATATGCATCACATTAATTCCATGATTTTCTTGAAAATAATATTTTGTTGAAAAATCTGTCAATTTTTCCAAGTCTCTCAAGATATTTAATACAAGAATTTCCTATTTTAATATAATTGTTTGGGAGAATGTTTCATATTTTTTGTTTTAATGATAAAAAAAAATAACCTGGACTGGTCTGGTGTCCAGTTTGGAAGTCAGTTGAAATACTATATTGAGTGATTGATTGGTTTTTACGCCACTTTCAGCACTATTGTTTTATTTCGTGGCGGTCAGTTTTTATTGGTTTTAGGAAGCCTGAGTGCCCGGAGAAAACCAACGACCTTCTGTTGGAATACTGACAATTCTACTCGATTATGATTGGAGTCGAGCACACCTGACACGTTTGGTATTCGAACTCACAATTTCAGTGTGACAGGCTAGTGATACAGTAGTTAACTACTTAAACCACTCGGCCACCGAAGTCCCTGAAAAAAATAGAAAGGTCAAAAGGAAAAACAGCTTTTAAAATACAGGATAAACTTATATTTTAAAGTTAATTTATTTTAGAAGAACGATTTTCCAAAAGTTAAACTTTGATATATTTTAAGTATACGAATTCGTTTTTATACTCAATGCTGTCGTTGTGGACCAATTTCAATATAATAACAGATAACTAAGAATTTCTGTTTCAGCGCACACGCGTTTTTGCCTACGGAGATATGCATCACATTAATTCCATGATTTTCTTGAAAATAATATTTTGTTTAAAGATCTGTACATTTTTCCAAGTCTCTCAAGAATTTGATACTTTAATACTATTTTTTTGGAGAATTTATCATATTTTTTGTGTTACTGATAAAAAAAAATGACCTGGACTGGTCTGGTGTCCAGCTTGGAAGTCATTTGAAATACTATATTGATTGATAGATTTTTTTAACGCAAATTTTAGCGCTCTTATGATATTATGTGGCGGTCAGTTTTTATTGGAAGCCAGAGTGCCCGGAGAAAACCAACGATTTCTGATTGAAAAAAACTGACAATCCTAGTCAGATTAAGATTATAGAGTCGAGCACACCTAACAAGTGCGGTATTCGAACTCACAATTTCAGTGTTGACAGGATAGTGATACAGCAGTTTGGCTACTTAGACTATCCAGCCACCAAGCTTCTTTACGGATTGAAACATTATATTTGGTATGATGTTGGGTCAGCATCTCTAGTGGTGCATTTATTTTTGAAGATTTAAACTAAGTGGGAACCGAAGCTTCCTATTTTGTATAAAACAAGGGATACTTGTTTTGTTTTGAATTCAGTCACATTTTTTTCAACAAGTGGTTCATTTGCACAATAAGAGAAGCACAAAGGAGGAAACGTTCAGGTTTTGATATACATCTTTAAAACGATAAATGATATAAACTTGATGTTTTACATTTCATATAGGGACCGTACGTTGTTCAAAACAGATTCGCTCTTAAAAGAGGTTAAATTGTACAATTGCATGGGGTCTAAAGATGAATCTTTAAATATATTCGGTTATAATCTTTAACTTTATGATCGATATCAAATGGACATTTAACATGAAACAATAGATTAATATCCTGTTTTTTTTTTTTTTAAATCTAATTAAATCAGAAACACACTTGCACAGTTGGAGTATGTGTATTGACTGTTGAATAATAAATTCTCCCAATTTTAGAAATTCTAAATTTCCTTGACATCCCAAATATTGACGCTTAGTATTAAGATGTAAAGCCATAGTTGTGTTTTACCGTTGTTCAGTCACGTGAGATCACCGTCGGTTTTTGTTGGGTTTGAGTTGCTCAGATAGTTTTCTATGTTGTGTTTTGTATACTGTTGTTTCTTTTTTGGTCTTTTTCTCTTTGTTTATTTGCAATGGCGTTGTCAGTTTATTTTCGAATCATGAGTTTGAATGTGCTTTTGGTATTTTTCGCCTCTCTTTTACACCCTTTGCGATCCTGTTGTATTCCTTGAAATCAAATCATTACTTACAATTAACAAATTCATATTTCTCCCGATACGCTTTAAATAATACCAGTGTTTACACTCTTCGTGTCGACACAGTTTTACAAAATCTACATTCACTGACAATGTTTATCCCATCTTATACAAAATACTTATGAAAACTGATTGGAGACAGACTTTATGGTTTACAAAAAAAATGTTAATACCTTCGACACACATTCACTGTAAGTCTGTTTTCAGGGAATTGTTTTATAGTGGTTGGGTTGTTCAATCTTTAACAATACAAAAAGGATACCCGGGATCACTTTTATACTGACAAGTACAACATACCACATCAACCACCAATATTGACGCTTTCGTTATAATTACAGACATTACAAAGACGAACAAAAACGAACAACCCACGGGCCATACAGACTGACTTGGTACAGTCTAAAATGTGGTGACGTTAACCCCACTTTGCTTGTTTTCTGTGCTACAATTTGTAGGTTCATGTTTGATTCCTGTTGTTTATTTATTTATTTATGACAAACGGTTCGATCACCCTTTTTTAATAGCAATTTTATTCGCACTACACTGGCATACAGAAGTAAACTTTTAATTAAATGAGTTTTAACAGTTGCCATTGCTTAACAGAATTGTATTCCTATATTAAAAAATCTTTAAAACAGGAACACGGAGTTACAAGGCTCGACAACATTATGAGAAGCAGGTGAAACTATTTTCTAATACCGTATTATCGATTATCCCAATAGTGCATGACCAAAAACAACCCAAAGATACCAGGCTTAAAATTTGGTACGTCAGACGCGTGTTTCGTCCACAAAAGACTCATAGGTGACACTCGAATAAAAAGGCCAAATAAAGAGCGAAATTAAAGGGCATTAAGGGAAAAGTTTATCATTGAGACAGTTTGTATATTACACTAAAGTTAATATCACATCACAGGTGTAAACCATTTTGTTGACATGAAAAATGTGACCACGATTCATTACAGAGTTAGCCCACGTAGATTAAGGATATTGAATGTTGTAATCAATATGATTTTAATGATATCATATATGGTCACCACTAAATATAGTGTGTTACTGAAGAATATATTTATTTTGGTTTATAATTTCCCTCGATTGAATTAAAAGATAAAATGCTCAATCATACGATTTTATTTTTTCAAATCTAAAATGATCTGTACAAAGTCTTCTAAAACTCGATATAGTCCATTATGGGACGATATCAATAAAATAGTTGAAGTAAATATTGAACTTGGCTGATCTCATTGCAAAGGATTGTCATTATTTTAGTTATTTAGTACCATGGCAAAAAAAAAAACGATCATAAGACAAACATTTGAAATGTTTCTCATGATCGTATTGTCTCACTAGTCTTCCAGCAAAATGCATTAGAAAGCATCGTCACTTGATTTCTGACAAAATTTATTTCATGATAATTTAAACAAATTTACTTCAATCAAGTTGAAGTAAGAAAGGGGCACTGCTTGTACTCAAATGTAATGAATTTCACTCAACCCTTCTCCACTGGCATTCATTTCACTCAGTTTTACTCGACTGTGGTCTGAACCATACAAAACAGTCTGAACTTGTACTTGACTCTTCTGATCAGTTCTTAATCTTTTCATAAAGTCTGGACTAAACTCGAGTTTAGTCTAAACAATACTTCACCACGTCTTACTAAAAACAATTACCAGATTTTGGCATTCAAAATATTACCAGATTCCTATTTCAAAGACTCTTAACACCAACAAAAGTCAACTAATAAAAATCTTGTTGATGTGCACATTTGTATGTTCTCATTATTTATTAGCTTCATGAAATTCTGTTGTGTTGTTTTAGATGAGTTGCAATTGTATCACTATTACCATTTGGGGCAAAATATAAGTTCAATGGGGCATAACTCATAGAAAATAATGAATCATAAATCAAAAGCTTCAATCAATTGAAGACTACATACTCATTAACAACAAAGTTTTATAATTTAATTTCTCTAATTTTTGTGCTATTTTCACATTTCTTGATCAGGGTGAGAAAATATTTCTCCTCACTAGTGAAATATCTGTTCTCGGCAAATGATTGGTCGAAATTTAATTATGACGTCAAATTTTCTTGGTTTCTTCTGAATTTTCCTATTGTGATATCTTTTGCATTAAACATGTTAAACGAACATTAATGGATTTCAGAAAGTCAATATGGCGGCTTACTCCTTAGTTACGAAATGTCAATTGTGCATTTGATGGTAAATAGTAGCCAATGTACCGAAAATGTTAAATAAAAATTGAAATGATTGGGTTATAAGACTTTTATTCAGTTTGTGAGCTAATCGCCCCAGTTTACACATCAATAACCTCTAGAAAAATGTGTTTAATCCTATAACGAATTTTGAATAGATTTTTCAGAGCAGTTATTAAAATGATTCAAAACAATATACATAAACCTGCCTATAGTTTTAGAAAAACAAGTCCAAATTCCATCCAAACCTGTAATTGTGCATACAGAGTAACTGCACAAAGCCAATTGTTACATGGATAACAAATTCCTCTAAGCTGCATGTGTATAAACTGTATAAGTATTTGGTGCAACTGTAATGCACTGTTAAAGTACATACATTAAGCAAGCCTTAGTCTACATTTTATTTAAAGAATATATGTTTCAACATAGAACTTCAAGGGTTTGTACATGTACGAAAACATGTTTTTGCATGACTTGCTTTATTAAAGGTTTCATATTAGTTTATTCAAAGGACTAACAATGCATACACTGGGTTAGTCAACTAAGGCTGTGCGTGCACATGGTTGGTCAACTAAGGCTGTGCATGCATAGGGTTAGTCCACAAAGGCTGTGCATGCACAGGGTTAGTCAACTAATGCTGTGCATGCACAGGGTTAGTCAACTAATGCTGTGCTGCACAGGGTTAGTCCACTAAGGCTGTGCATGCACAGGGTTAGTTAACTAATGCTGTGCATGCACAGGGTTAGTCAACTAAGGCTGTGCATCATGCACAGGGTTATTCAACTAAGGCTGTGTATGCACAGGGTTAGTTAATTAATGCTGTGCGTGCACATGAATTGTAAACCTTACACATACACTTTTAAAACCATGATGAATTACAAGGTAAATTTATAATACAGAGGTTTTTGGTAAAGTACAATTTAAGTTTGTAAAAATATGGTTGAAATAGAAAAAAAATAGAAAAAAATATGACATTCCATTTTAAAAGTAGTTTCCAGTATTAAATAAATCCTTGTTCTATGTAAAAATGGTGTAAACAGGAGAAATCTGTCACTTGATTCCTATTTAAACCCCGAAAATCTTCAGTCCGGACTGAATTTGTATGATCTGTAACAGCTTCAGTATGTTATCATCTTGTGACAGATTTAATTGCCGAACAGTTCAGGTTGTGGTTTCACATCTGATAACAGTTAACTGAGAAGAGACAATGACCTTTATTTTAGAGAAAATACGTTTTATTATCATAATACATATGCACTGGATATTCACATAAAATGATTTGTTTTGTTATATCATTCCACTGATGTCCAATGTATGGAATGTCTTTAGGATTAGGATATTTGGATCTAGCTAAATCCAAAACACATTTTGGCATAATTTCCGTCTGTGATTAACTACCTATTCACCACCTCCTATATTTATCTTTCTGTCCAAGTACTCCTCAATATACCATACCCCAAAATTGTCCATTATCTTCCAAAACGGTTTATAAATTTCCTTTCTTATTCCTGAATTTTCTTATACCACAGCATTACAACCTGTCATGAATTTTGATTACAAATCAACATGATCAATTGAAATGAAGTTACATGTAAAGATATGGAAACATTAAAATTGTAAAATACTTTATATTTTGACCTTCATTATACATTCTTTACCTAATGACTTTCAAGTAATTGTAACAAAAATATAACAAGGCTAGGCATCTGCAAGTCATCAGCTTCTTGTTGTCAAATATATGGTCATAAATTCATAGATAAAGAGAAACCATACAGTGACTTTCTTCATCACCAAACTGATCAAAACCGGTGTACTTCTGGGTTCAAATAAATGTCTGAATATTGTTGATATTCGCATATCACATTTCGAAAATAATTTAGAAATAAATAAAGAGTAAGTAAAACGCCCATTCTTTACGATTAAAAACACAATTCAAGTACTCAAAGCGTTTTGTGTTCGTACTGGCCGAAAAAGCAGCCAACAATGTGGTGGTGGTATGACGTGAATACTACACGGAAGTTTTTAAGAATGAAATTATACATTAAACTACTTTCAAGGCCGTACGCTCCACAGAGAGTCATATAGTAAATAATCATGTCACTACCACAGCTCAGCTTGAGTCCTCCTCTGAATATTTGAAGGTCCCCACTATGTATTGGTTACCTAAACTACACAAGAAGAACGTAAAATATCGTTTCATCACGGCCTCTAGTAAGTGTTCTACTACTAATCTTTCGGTGCTTTGAACGAGTTCCTTAACTACTATCAAAGAACTTATCATTAATTTTTGTAATAAGCATATGAAAATAGTGAAATTAACCATGTACACTTCCACGCAATCTTTTCAAACAAAAGTGTTCTTTTTGAATTAACTGGTCGTTTATAAATCTGATTGCAAATTTATTTGCTGCAACTCATATAAAGCCTTTTTCTCAAATGAGAAAGGTAAATATGCTTGATATACTTACTGGAGGTGTGATGAGATGATTAAAGCCGTACATTTTCTCCTTGTGACAAAATTTATTACGTTTCGGCAATAAAGTTCATCGACAGATTGTAGGTATTCCTATGGGCACCAAATATGCCCCTTTAATAGTCGACTTGTTCCTATACTGTTATGAATCACGAATTCAGAAACTAGTAAAGAACCGTCTAAATTTCATTTCATTGATAAATTCAACAACACTTACCGTTATCTTGATGATTTTTTTGTTAAATAATCAAGAGTTCTGTTATAGATAATGCATATTTTGAGGTTTTTCTTGAGGTATAACACACCGAGGGGTGTCAGGATTGATCAAATGAAAAACCGACCGTAGGGCAATACTGACACCACGAGGTGTTATACGACAAGAAAAACTTTAAAATGTGCATTATCTGACTTGTATACCGTCAACAAGTACTATTTTCTCCAAAGATTTGCAGTATTTCCATCCTATTTTACCGATCATACTAAAGTAAGATATTATTTTCTGGTGTATTCAGGTTTATAACGGCTCATTTATAATGTGTAATAAAACTCATAAACTAATCTAAAACTATAGAAATCATTGTCCAGTTACATAGTAATATTACTGTTACTGCATGCAGCAAGACGCAAATGAATGCTTATTTTCAATCTGATTAAAACCCGATGTTGTGATACGCTACGCTCCCTCTAGTTAAGGTGGAGAGTATCGTAGCGAAAAATAACAGCTGATTTTAATGAGATTGATTATTTTCAACAATTTTTTAATCGAACTATTCAGAATAATTATTTTCTCTCTTTTGTCTGGCAATAGAACATTTTTTGAAACTCAGAATCAGGATTAAATATTATACCCCTTCCCATTTTAAAGTATGTGGGTGATATTCTATAGAAAATAAGAATATTGATACACGTACATGTTACACGAAAAACGAAAAACCATAGGTCAAAGTATGATTTCCAATACAATGTGAATCAATAAGATTTTCAAAATTCTACACACAAATGTGTTAAATCTAGCTTGGTTTAAAGTTTTATGAAAAGTTTTGCGTTATTAGATTTATCTCACATAATGTCCCTTTATTGTATCGATAAATTAAATTTTACGGACGCCATCACGAGTTGGTTGACCGTTATGGAATAACCGTTTCACAGATGATATCGGATATGTTCCTTATGTCGTAACTACAATACCCTTCCCTTTTCACGAATGTGACCTACCGAATTAGACTATTTACCGGACTTGTTATAACATAAGCAACACGACGGGTGCCACATGTGGAGCAGGATCTGCTTACCCTTCCGGAGCACCTGAGATCACCCCAGTTTTGGTGGGGTTCGTGTTGCTTAGTCTTTAGTTTTCTATGTTGTGTCATCTGTACTATTATTTGTCTGTTTGTCTTTTATTTTTGGCCATGGCGTTGTCAGTTTGTTTTCGATCTATGAGTTTGACTGTCCCTCTGGTATCTTTCGTCCCTCTTCTTTAACAAAACTTCACATTATTGGTTTCGAAAGTTAAAATGTGCGTTAACGACAATTTGGGGTATTTCAGTCCAATAAACGGATGAAAGGATTGTTTCTGCCTTAAACCTACCAAATATGGAAATTCAAAAGTAAAACCCCAATTGGCAACAAGACACGATACCAATCAAACGAATTAAATGTTTAAGTAAATTAAAGTTCGCATTTTAATCTGGAAAATAATGACCTTACACAGGTCATTATTTTATGTCTTGAAGCAAATTTCATTGAAACTTGGTATCGTCCGGGTTGATTCTTCAAAAGAAAGACCTATCGTTCTGAAAGAAAATAACTCAATGTAGGTATATAACTAAACATACTGCTGAAATTTACACAAAGGAACTTACTTTAAATAAATCAAATATTAACAGCAATAACTGTCCTTTCCAAGATTTAGATATTTCAGTGTTACACCAGACACTCTACACAAAAATGTCCGACAAAGGGATAATTTTTCCTACCCTATAGTTAATTTTCCTGTTTTGGACGCTGATGTTCCTTTGGCACCGTCTTACGGTGTTTATATATCCCATCTCATTCGCTATGCCATGTAGCTGTAGTGACGTTTTGGAATTCAATGAGCGAAATCAATGTATTTCTAGTAAATTATTAAGTTATGGGATTTCGATACCACAAATTACTTAAAACCTTCACTACATTCTTCCATAGATACAAAGATTTGGTTTGCAAGTTTGACTATGCCTGTAGAAAACTTATTTCAAACGGAATAGCACATCCTAAATTTTACGGTTATGTTGTTAACCGAGCCCGGAAATTTAGATACGATCCGGATAAACTTATCAATCCTTTAAATAAACTTATTTTGAAAGGTTACCAATTCAACACTGTCATTAAATCTTTGAATATTGTTTTATTGGTATAAATATTGATTTTGTTATCAGTAAATTAAAACCACACTAAATATTATTGTTATACACAAATGCACTTTCACAATTACTACAATCTGTCGATACCTATATTTTGGCATTCCACAAGGTCATGTTTTCTCTGACTGTTAATGACATCTTTACACTAAATCCATTGGAAGCCAGATGTGTACTGATTGATATTTAAGTCTTAGATACATCATTTTTTATTAGTTGTTCTTGGTTTTGAACTAGCTGTCAGTAACTGCGAGTACACTCAGGTCTGTACTTAGTGTCTCTTTTGTTGTTGAGGGACGGATAAATACCCTGCCACGTCCGGTCTGTGTTTTTGTTTGGTGTTTTTCTGCTTTGTATGGATCTGATGAGTTAAGTCTTTTTCAACTGATTTGTATAGTTTGTTCTTATGTTGTGCTGTTAATACAAAAATAAGGAGATGTGGTATGATTGCCACTTTACGCCATTGTTTCGGGTTAGGGGCGGGTTGAGCGCTAACAATCATATTTAACCTCGGCACATTCTTTATGTGCCTGTTCCAAGTAATGAGCCCTAGGTCAGTGGTTGTCGTTGGTTCATGTCTGCTATATTTGTTTTTCGTAAATTTTTTTGTTATAAATTAGGCCGTTATTTTTCTCAATTGAATATTTCATATTTTTCATGTCGGGGCCTTTTATAATCGACTATACGGTATGGGTTTTTTCATTGTTGAAGGCCGTACTTTTGCCTATAATTTCTTACATCCACTTCATTTGAACTTTGGTGGATAGTTGTCTCATTGGCAATCATACCACATCTCCTTAATTTCATATTAATATTGATAGGACAATACAGGAACAATTATATAGAATAAAGGTCACCAAAATATCTATCAGAAAGAACACGAAGAAGTTCATTATGATGTATCAACAATATGCCAGAAAGGAAGAGATGTAAAGAGTAATATTGGGAGGTAAAAAAATGTTTGTTGCACACTTTAGTGTTATACCGTCCATTACTGTAAATGAATATCGTAGGAGTTACAGCCGTTTCATTATACAAAATCTAGAATGAAGCCAAGTTAAAAGAGAGAGAGAGAGAGAGACAGGGAGAGAATATACCAAGGGGACAACCAAAAACCGTATGATAGAAAAATAAAAAGTCAATAAACACAGATACAAACCAAAAAAGGTAAAACGATTAAAAGAATGGCCCAAAAAACACTACACAGGGATGAGCACAAGAAACTACAAAATACAAAATCTGGGAGGACATCAGCTGCTCCGGAAGGGTAAATAATTTCTGTTCCACTAGTGTCTACCTCCGTGATTATGTTTATTAGTTTGATCCAGTAATATGCATAACATGATATTTCATAAAAAATAATTTGAAAACCAATGAACGAGGAGAGGTTCATCAGGTTTTGGGAGATTTTATTTTTTGAGACCTGCCAGATTAGAGTGTTTCTAAGAAGAAAATAAACAAATATAATAAAGACTTTAAGGCTGTGCAGGCTATGTAAATAGTTCAGAATTCCCATTCCTTCAGCAGGACCGATCCACTCTGAGTCGTAGTTAGTATTGAATTGTTTTTATGTGTGACATGAAGAAGCGTGATTAAGAACTTATTTTATAATTTGCAACTTTTATTCTCCGCTGCATTCAATCCGGTTGCAGTTTATCTACTATTGCAGTCCGTTGGAATCATATGTAGAAAACATATGAGTACACAGCGGAAAACTAAAGCAAAACAACTCACAATAAGTAAAATCTGGCGAATCACTGTTTTTTTTTTTTGTAGATAGCATTCAAATACTGTTAAAGAGAGGCAAAATATACAAAGGGAAATTCAAACTTATAAGTCGAAAACAAACTGACTATGCTATGGTAAAAAAACGAAAAACGATGAAAAGTCAAACAAAAGTACACAAGCCACAATATATAAAACTAAAGACTGAGCAACACAAACCCCACCAAAAATACAACTTATTATCGAGATTACCCTTTTAACTCGTCTTTCCAGTCGACGTTCCGACCGTTTATGTCTGATTATATTTATTCTCTTTAAGCCCTTTCCAGTCGACTTCGCGACGGTTTATTTTCCCTGATTTTTTTTCTCGTTTAGTCCCTTTCTACTGACCTCGGGATTGTTTATTTTCGCGATAGCCCAAGTTGTTTTCTTGTATAATTCATATGAGGGCAATCTTAGTTTACATATATGCGGCTCTTTATAAATCATGTCGTGTTTTTGCTTGCGAAAATAAATCGCTCGGGCAAAATTAGTTCCTTTCCGGTATTTGTAGATTAACTGTTCTTAGGCTTAACTTTTTTACCATCGTTACGACTTTCCTATACCAAATGTAAGAAATAAACTATGGTCTTTGTAAAGCATTATTATTTGTATGGTACAGAATAATGGGAGAATACATAACGCTTTTATGGAGGTTTGGACAAATTTATGTTGAATTCCAATGTGAGATTGCTTTTAATTAAGTTCATTTAAATCGTAAATTTAAGTTATTCAAATTATTTGTATTTATATTAACCCGAGTTCTGTACAAACTCAAATATATCATGCATATTGCTAACAAGGTCTTAATCCCCTACAACCATATGAAATAAACAAAATAATACATGAAACCGTATTAAATTGTTTTAGATCTTGATACATAAACAAACATATTTATCAAACAAAGTGTCTTCTTACAACATTAAATACATGAAGAAATATTTAATCATCACATGCGGAGTTACCCCCTTCGGTTACGGAATATTGACTACGAAACCTAAAGGACACACGACGATTTACTACAGCTTTTCACATGTTTATTAAAATTTGTATATTATTCAGTGTAAAAGAAATAAATTTAAAAAAAAACCTGTAAACGAGATTCAATATATCCGATGTATTTATTTAACATCAATGAACAGAATCACCTTGTTGATGATTTAATAGAGATTTTAACTTAT